>CM055899.1:59007855-59167855 GCA_029582155.1 Panopea generosa | reverse complement strand
CCAAGTTAAGTCGCTTTTCACGTTGCCTAGTAGATAAGAAAAAATCCATGTAGATAATCCATGGCCTATTTACCTTTAAAATATCGACATTTGTGTGTACTTTCTCTATAGATCTTAATATCTTGAAACTTTCTTCTCGTTGTAAATATGCGTAAGATTAACGGTACTGGCTAGTACCGGTTGGCAAGGACAATACGGTCCGTATTTCATCTATGTCTTATAACGTATCAGCTAGCAAACCCGGCTTCTACAATTGATTGTATATATATGTATATTAGCCATTAAAATAGAAGTAGCGGGTGATTTGCAATTTATTTTGAGTGATGTAGTAATAAAATTGTTTGTTATGTTCTTTCGAGTGGAGTAATCCAAATTTATTGACGGTTTTATCATATCCCCGCCATGCTCAAGCTAACACGATTTTCCTTTTAATGAATTTCTCCTTCAAAGAAAATTTCTTACGCTACCAAGCATATGGAACACTGGCCATCCGATTGTGAATAAACGTGCCTTCTTATTAACAACGCGTTCTTTAGAACATATCGATAGCTAACTGACTAGGTCACATTGCAACTTTCATTAGAATCAGACACAAATAACCAAGACATAAATGTACAGACCAGACTACGGCGAATGCGCCTAGCTACAATGCAAACCAAAGATACAATACCAAGGCCTCTGCCAAACCAATAAATTTGGTGTCGACCATGACTTATATACTATGGAATGACATGCATTACATCTGGACATGGTGGACAAATTTACATACATGAACTGATAGCTTTATATGAGTAGGATCCATTTAAGGATTCATGACTACTCACATGCTATATAAAGGACAGATTTATAAACCCTTTAGATCATATAGATACAGTGAATTCATTTATATTTTATTTCACAAAGGGAGGTAATTAAATTCACAACAACGGAATTTACGACACTACATGTACATCTAAATAGAAGGTATAAGCGAATAAATAGTCTGCAAACACTACCACGACAGTCGATTCGAAGTTAGTAGATACGTTCTCAAATAAACAAAAATGAAACGTACGTGTAAACAGAAAAATGTATAATGTGAGTAGGTGCGAATAAACACAGTTTGCAACATTACCACTGCATGTATATATAGATGCGAATAAACACAGTTTGCAAACACTAACACTGCATGTATAGATAGATGCGAATAAACACAGTTTGCAAACACTACCACTGCATATATATATATAGATGCGAATAAACACAGTTTGCAAACACTAACACTGCATGTATAGATAGATGCGAATAAACACAGTTTGCAAACACTACCACTGCATGTATATATAGATGCGAATAAACACAGTTTGCAAACACTGACACTGCATGTATATATAGATGCGAATAAACACAGTTTGCAAACACTACCACTGCATGTATAGATGGATGCAAATAAACACAGTTTGCAAATACGATCACTGCATGTACAGATAGATGCAAATAAACACCGTCATTGCATGTATAAATAGATGCAAATAAATACAGTTTGCAAGCACTACCACTGCATGTATAGATAGATGCAAATAAACACAGTTTGCAAACACGATCACTGCATGTATAGATAGCTGCAAATAAACACAGTTTGCAGACACTACCACCGCATGTATAGTTAGATGCAAATAAACACAGTTTGCAAACACTACCACCGCATGTATAGATGGAGCCAAATAAACACAGTCTGCATAACACTACCACTGCATATTAACAGAATAATTTATAGATAAATGCGAATAAACACAGCCTGCAAACACTACCACTACATGTAGACAAAGAATAATTATAGACAGGTGCAAATAAACACAGTCTGCAGACTCTACCGCAACATGTAAACATAATAACCATTTAATAGGTAGACGCAAATAAACACAGTCTGCAAACACTACCATTATATGTAAGCAAAAGGGGATTTATAGGTAGATGCGAATAAACACAGTCTGAAAACACTACCACTATATCTAAATAGAAATATTTATAGGCAAATGCGAATAAACACAGTTTGCAAACACTATCACTACATCTAAACAGAAATATGTATAGGTAGTTGCGAATAAACACAGTCTACAAACACTATCACTACATCTAAACAGACCTATTTATAGGCATATGCGAATAAACACAGATTGCAAACACTATCACTTTATCTAAACAGTATAATGTATAGGCAGATGCGAATAAACACAGTTTGCAAACACTACCCCTTCATCTTAACAGAAATATTTATAGGCATATGCGAATAAACACAGTCTGCAAACACTATCACTATCACTATATCTAAACAGAATAATGTATAGGCAGATGCGAATAAACACAGTCTGCAAACACTATCACTATATCTAAACAGTATAATGTATAAGCATATGCGAATAAACACAGTCTGCAAACACTATCACTATCAATACATCTAAACAGAATAATGTATAGGCAGATGCGAATAAACACAGTTTGCAAACACTACCACTTCATTTTAACAGAAATATTTATAGGCATATGCGAATAAACACAGTCTGCAAACACTATCACTATCACTATATCTAAACAGAATAATGTATAGGCAGATGCGAATAAACACAGTCTGCAAACACTATCACTATATATAAACAGTATAATGTATAGGCAGATGCGAATAAACACAGTCTGCAAACACTATCACTATCAATATATCTAAACAGAATAATGTATAGGCAGATGCGAATAAACACAGTATGCCAACACTATTACTATATCTAAACAGAATTATGTATAGGCAGATGCAAATAAACACAGTTTGCAAACACTATCACTACATCTTAACAGTATAATGTATAGGCAGATGCGAATAAACACAGTTTGCAAACACTACCACTTCATCTTAACAGAAATATTTATAGGCATATGCGAATAAACACAGTCTGCAAACACTATCACTATCACTATATCTAAACAGAATAATGTATAGGCAGATGCGAATAAACACAGTCTGCAAACACTATCACTATATCTAAACAGTATAATGTATAGGCAGATGCGAATAAACACAGTCTGCAAACACTATCACTATATCTAAACAGAATTATGTATAGGCAGACGCAAATAAACACAGTCTACAAACACTATCACTATATCTAAACAGTATAATGTATAGGCAGATGCGAATAAACACAGTCTGCAAACACTATCACTACATCTAAACAGAATAATGTATAGGCAGATGCGAATAAACACAGTCTGCAAACACTATCACTACATCTAAACAGAATAATGTATAGGCAGATGCGAATAAACACAGTCTGCAAACACTATCACTACATCTAAACAGAATAATGTATAGGCAGATGCGAATAAACACAGTCTGCAAACACTATCACTATATCTAAACAGAATAATGTATAGGCAGATGCGAATAAACACAGTCTGCAAACACTACCACTATATTTAAACAGTATAATGTATAGGCAGATGCGAATAAACACAGTCTGCAAACACTATCACTACATCTAAACAGACATATTTATAGGCATATGCGAATAAACACAGATTGCAAAGACTATCACTTTATCTAAACAGTATAATGTATAGGCAGATGCGAATAAACACAGTTTGCAAACACTATCACTATATCTTAACAGAATAATATATAGGCAGATACCAATAAACACAGTTTGCAAACACTATCACTTTATCTTAACATAATAATGTATAGGCAGATGTGAATAAACACAGTTTGGAAAAACTACCACTTCATCTTAACAGAAATATTTATAGGCATATGCGAATAAACACAGTCTGCAAACACTAAATCTATCACTATATCTAAACAGAATAATGTATAGACAGATGCGAATAAACACAGTCTGTAAACACTATCACTATATCTAAACAGTATAATGTATAGGCAGATGCGAATAAACACAGTCTGCAAACACTATCACTATATATAAACAGTATAATGTATAGGCAGATGCGAATAAACACAGTTTGCAAACACTATCACTATATCTAAACAGTATAATGTATAGACAGATGCGAATAAACACAGTCTGCAAACACTATCACTATCAATATATCTAAACAGAATAATGTATAGGCAGATGCGAATAAACACAGTCTGCATACACCATCACTATATCTAAACAGTATAATGTATAGGCAGATGCGAATAAACACAGTCTGCATACACTATCACTATCACTATATCTAAACAGAATAATGTATAGGCAGATGCGAATAAACACAGTCTGCAAACACTATCACTATATCTAAACAGTATAATGTATAAGCATATGCGAATAAACACAGTCTGCAAACACTATCACTATCAATACATCTAAACAGAATAATGTATAGGCAGATGCGAATAAACACAGTTTGCAAACACTACCACTTCATTTTAACAGAAATATTTATAGGCATATGCGAATAAACACAGTCTGCAAACACTATCACTATCACTATATCTAAACAGAATAATGTATAGGCAGATGCGAATAAACACAGTCTGCAAACACTATCACTATATATAAACAGTATAATGTATAGGCAGATGCGAATAAACACAGTCTGCAAACACTATCACTATCAATATATCTAAACAGAATAATGTATAGGCAGATGCGAATAAACACAGTATGCCAACACTATTACTATATCTAAACAGAATTATGTATAGGCAGATGCAAATAAACACAGTTTGCAAACACTATCACTACATCTTAACAGTATAATGTATAGGCAGATGCGAATAAACACAGTTTGCAAACACTACCACTTCATCTTAACAGAAATATTTATAGGCATATGCGAATAAACACAGTCTGCAAACACTATCACTATCACTATATCTAAACAGAATAATGTATAGGCAGATGCGAATAAACACAGTCTGCAAACACTATCACTATATCTAAACAGTATAATGTATAGGCAGATGCGAATAAACACAGTCTGCAAACACTATCACTATATCTAAACAGAATTATGTATAGGCAGACGCAAATAAACACAGTCTACAAACACTATCACTATATCTAAACAGTATAATGTATAGGCAGATGCGAATAAACACAGTCTGCAAACACTATCACTACATCTAAACAGAATAATGTATAGGCAGATGCGAATAAACACAGTCTGCAAACACTATCACTACATCTAAACAGAATAATGTATAGGCAGATGCGAATAAACACAGTCTGCAAACACTATCACTACATCTAAACAGAATAATGTATAGGCAGATGCGAATAAACACAGTCTGCAAACACTATCACTATATCTAAACAGAATAATGTATAGGCAGATGCGAATAAACACAGTCTGCAAACACTACCACTATATTTAAACAGTATAATGTATAGGCAGATGCGAATAAACACAGTCTGCAAACACTATCACTACATCTAAACAGACATATTTATAGGCATATGCGAATAAACACAGATTGCAAAGACTATCACTTTATCTAAACAGTATAATGTATAGGCAGATGCGAATAAACACAGTTTGCAAACACTATCACTATATCTTAACAGAATAATATATAGGCAGATACCAATAAACACAGTTTGCAAACACTATCACTTTATCTTAACATAATAATGTATAGGCAGATGTGAATAAACACAGTTTGGAAAAACTACCACTTCATCTTAACAGAAATATTTATAGGCATATGCGAATAAACACAGTCTGCAAACACTAAATCTATCACTATATCTAAACAGAATAATGTATAGACAGATGCGAATAAACACAGTCTGTAAACACTATCACTATATCTAAACAGTATAATGTATAGGCAGATGCGAATAAACACAGTCTGCAAACACTATCACTATATATAAACAGTATAATGTATAGGCAGATGCGAATAAACACAGTTTGCAAACACTATCACTATATCTAAACAGTATAATGTATAGACAGATGCGAATAAACACAGTCTGCAAACACTATCACTATCAATATATCTAAACAGAATAATGTATAGGCAGATGCGAATAAACACAGCCTGCAAACACTATCACTATATCTTAACAGTATAATGTATAGGCAGATGCGAATAAACACAGTCTGCAAACACTATTACTATATCTAAACAGAATTATGTATAGGCAGATGCGAATAAACACAGTCTGCAAACACTATCACTGTATCTTAACAGTATAATGTATAGGCAGATGCGAATAAACACAGTCTGCATACACCATCACTATATCTAAACAGTATAATGTATAGGCAGATGCGAATAAACACAGTCTGCATACACTATCACTATCACTATATCTAAACAGAATAATGTATAGGCAGATGCGAATAAACACAGTCTGCAAACACTATCACTACATCTAAACAGAAATATTTATAAGCAGATGCAAGAAGGTTTATCGTGGTACCACATGTTCTAGGAAAGGGTTTTTCTCTCGGTAAATTGTATTTCAATATGATGCATAAAATGTTGTTTAAGTTCCAACTGCAGCGTGAAGTGGCAAACAACTCTGTTTTACAATAACAGGCTTTGTAGATATAGGTAATTTTTTTATTACGTATTTATAAATCAGTAAAAAATTAAAATGAAAAGTTTGTTCGTCTCGAAGTTGATAAATGCTCGTTATAATAATAATAATAATAATAATAAAAATAATGATGATGATGATGATGATGATGATGATGATGGTGGTGGTGGTGGTGGTGGTGGTGGTGTTGGTGGTGGTGGTGGTGGTGGTGGTGGTGATGATGATGATGATGATGATGTTGATGATGATGATGATGATGATGATGATGATGATGATGATGATATGATGATGATAATAACAATAATGATGATGATGATGATGATGATGATGATGATGATGATGATGATGATGATGATGATGATGATGATGATGATGATGATATAATAATAATTAATTAATTATTTAATGCATATATAATACTATATACAATGAACTGACTTTTGGACTCTTAAAACAAACATATGAACGCATGACAAACATAAACGACAGAGAACAAAAAAGTATATATTTCCTTTAGAAATTTGAAACTTATAATGAAAATTAAACACACTAGTAAATACTCGTAACCAGCCGCTAGGCTTTGTAAACATCGTTAAATATCAGTGGAAATTCAAGATGAAATGTTGGTGAAAAGGGTGATGTTAAATACATATTCGTACTCATAAATTGTTAACTTCTTTTTAATAACAAGTGTGTGTTTTATTTCATCAGGTTATCGGCATTTTATTTGAAGGTACGCCACGGATGACTCCTATTTCGTCAATGACCTTCTATATTATACTTATAATATGACGAAACTTTCTCCACGAATCTTTAAATCAAAATGTTAAAATAATGATTTTGTAATCGTCTCACGCAACCATTTTCGTGCTTTTCAATGGGTTATTTTATTCAGATATATTAACATAATCTGTTAATATGTTAAAAGAAAATCGCACCTTTATCACCCCTAACTAACCATAATGGCGTCATTGTGAATATAGCTATAACGGGAATCTTTTTTTAAGATTTTAGATTAAATATTTTTATTTGTAATACGTACCTGGCCATTGCTCACGCAGAGAAATGAATAAATTATTGGCTAAATGAAATTAAAATGATATCAATTTCTCACAGATCACTGAACACGTTATATTTACAAATAACCGAGAGTGATGTTTGAATTCCCGCAGTGACATATATGACAAGTTAAGACGGGTCGTATACAAAAAGGTGATTTACATTTTTATTAGTTATTTAGTTGTTGATAACGGATCATCCAAACGTCACATGTAGTTGATAGTTCAGACATATCGATAGATTCATGTAAACAAACAAACAAAGATATTCACCCCAGATTATATTGCGACCTCCGTTTTAGATCGTGTGGTAGTTTGCTCCAAAAACAACGGTAAAACCGCAGACTAAAGTTAGTTTGATATTCGTCTTTCAATATTTGATATTCGATATTCATCATGAATCTAACCACTAACCTCCAATTTGAATAGTTACGTTTTTAAATATCGAAAGACGAAAAACGAATATCAAACTGACTTCTAACTGCTCGCTAAAGAAAGCCCAAAATGATAAACTTACAAGTAGGGTTCATGGGGAAAACTGCATACCAGCGTGTTGTAACAGAGTTTTGTATTTTAGTTATTTATTTTATTTCGATTGTGAAAAAAAAAGTAATTACAGCTTATACACATCACGTTTAAAGTCTTCCTGGGTATAATCAATACTTACGTATATGCGGAAAAGTTGTCTTTTTCAAGGACAAAACAGACGGGCGTGATGTAGAATCGAATCCACGATCCTCCAACCATCATCTGATGCTCTACCACCGGACCACGCGCTCCACATGGCTCATACCGTAGATTGTTGGCAACTCGGGTATTCAAGGCGAAAATGGGTTTTATAACTTAATATATAATAGTTTACCGTTCTTTCTTGCTTCCATTTAATTGGGTAGAGAGTTTTTTTTATAAATTGAAACCCCTTTCACAGGAATTGTTCTCTTTTTTTTCCAAATAAACCCAAACACTAATATATAATAGTTTATAACTTTTCCCCATTTTTTAATTGGTTAGGAAGTTGTCAACTTTTACGAAGAAATTGCCCAATCCTCGTTCTAAATATTATGTAACCATGTATATTGACAGGTTTTGAAATATGTCGATTACAAATTTCATATAAATTATAGAATTGACGAAAGTTAATTGCTCAGTGAACCAATAACATTATAAGAGCAATTAAAAGTTTTGTCTAGACCCGCCACTTTGATCAAGGATAAATCTGAATCTATATCGATTATGCTGTTTGTGTATTTATACTTTTATAACAATGTGTCGTTATGTATGTTAGACATAACACATAACACACAGTTTATCGGGTAATGGAGGCCTCCGGATCAACATACGACAATGGTTACATGAATATTACAAACAGAGTGACATTATGCAATTATAACTATCATGTCGGTAGGGTGACTCTGAGCTCAACAGTCCATTAAAAATATGGGTAGGTGGGACAATCATTGCAACAAACAATGTTATATACCAAAATGTTAGTCAGGGTTTGTAGTTGATGAAACCACCGGCATAAATTGGCATTAATAGTGGCCTTCAAGTGTAATGCTAATATTTCCTAGTTTCGGTGTATACACTTAGATATTTACGTCAGGTTCAATAATATCACCACAATAATGATGATGATGATGATGATGATGATACTACCACTGCTACTTATATTTATAACTTCTTCTGATAATAATATAATCGTAAAAAAAAGTGAATTAATATCAGTAGCAAAATAAAAATGAAAAAGAAATATGGTAAAGGTACTGTTCAATATGTGTAAATATAATATTAGTATGAGAGATAATATATACGAATAAATACAGCAATTCAATAAAGAAAAATGCAAGAATCTAATCGAGCACATCATGAATGAATTGTCGGTTTGCTCGACTGTTTGATTATAATTTTGAATTGATAAACAGATTGCGTATGTTTGAGAAATGGAATATAGTTTCAAATTTTAGATCCAAAACAAACAAATGCTTTTTAGAAAAAAATCACTATTTCGTCTGGGAGAGTATAGAAATAAAGTTGACAATGACCTAAGATTGTTTATAAGAATATGAGAATTAAGGTTAAATGAATCTCTGATATAAGAAAGGACTTGGTGCTGATTTTTTATTCGTTTGCATATTCAAGATCTTGTCCATAAACCTCCATTTCTTTATCTATTGGTCAATGGAAATTTAAAAGTTTTGTATTTCGTCATTGTGTTTGAGTTTTTGTTGTTGTCTGTTGTGGCTTTCTGTGTTAATATGCTGATGTTGTATTTATGTTTACATGCTGACGACCTCGTGGAAGACTGTATTCATGTAAATGGGTTCTCGTGCGCATCAATTAAAGTATTTGTTGCTATATATATTGTTATTAATAGGATCAGTTTGTACAGTATCATTATTGCTACTGTTTCTATCATAGAAATAATAATAATAATAATAATAACGATAATAATAATAAAAAGAAAAATAATAAAAAGAAATAAGAAATAATAATAATAACAATAAAAATAATAAAACTAATAATAATAGTAACTTTAATTAACGAGAGAACTCATTAGAATAAATTCAGTCATCAATGAGACCCTCAATATATTTACAAATGCAGTATTAATTAACATATAAACAAAATACTAAGCAAACAAGAATATCTATATATTTTGTATATGTGTATGTATATCAACCTTTATGAGAGCTACCCGATTTATTAAAGTTGCTAAGAATTTAAATCCATTGTAAATAGTGTATTTATTGTAGACATAAACAGTTTAATTGGAAATATATAATTAGACCAGCTGGTACACGACCGCGCATGGTTATCACATGCCATTTTTATAATCCCTGATAAATCCTTGTAGATCTATTCCTTATGAAAAACAGATTTCTTGTTATCTCTGAAAAGGGCACACACGGCAGGACTGAAATTGATTTTACTCGTGCTTACACATAAATTATGAACGACAAATCATATCACGGATATGTTTACTTTCCAAAGTTTTCACATTTTATGAAATCATCTAGTATCCCGATAGTTCTTTTTTAAGATATAAATAAAAGTCAATAAATAATAAATTCATAATTCCTGTAATATGTCACAATATCCACTCTTTACTTTTCCCCCATAGATAACCAAAACTATGCGAGGTAGAATGTATCAGGAGACTGTTCTTTTACGTTAAGAAACGACAGTGAAGATCTGGGATGCGTTTCACAAAATAACTTACTATACAAATCGCCGTAATTCTATTTGACAATTACATGTTGTTTGTTTCAAATTTGATCGACATATAAAATGATTGTATTTGCAGAAAATATATCATTTTCTTCATGGTTTTAGCAATTTTGGATTCATTTCGATGAATATTAAAATTAATATGAATGTGTTGTGTTTACGTCTACGACGATTTTTGTCGTAAGTTCTTTTTTTGTGAAACACACCCATGCACACATACAGAGATAGTTCAGCTCCATAGATCTGCATCGTGCTGATATTAAACTTTAGAAATAGTGTTTACACCAAAAATTTTATGTGCAGTAAGAGAGATGGATAAATATTTCAAAGTGGTAGTATTGGTCTCATACAACAGGTTAGGAAGGCGGATAATGATAAAACAGGGTTAGCAGAATATTAATAGTTTATTACAATAATCTATAGCATGAGCGTACGAGCGTTTCAATTATAGGGGGACAAGATGAGGAGAGAGTGTACGAGGGTGTACTTCCAGGCCAAAAAGTATATGCTGAACCTGAATATTGGGCGTAGGAGCGTTGCAATTATTGGGGTGGGGGGCAACCTGAGCTGAGCCTATGTATATGAAATCCATTGTTTAAGTTGTTTAAAAGTTCTTACAATTCTCTCAGTAAAACGTCATAAGATACTACATGTATGCGTATGTTCAGTCGGGAGAGGGTTCGATTTCAGATTATTAGGATTGTATAGAAATAGGTAAAATTCTTGCTACGAGTACAGGGGCATACATTCTAAATACGTGGTTTGAGGGCTACAACGGGAAGCAAGTTTCAAAGTATAGGCAAATGCCCGAGAACGTTTAAGAATAGTATGTATTCCTCTAATTTCACTATAAAAAAAGTGTATTTTTTTATAGTGTTAAAATCTAAACGAGTCCGGTCACCATGAAACAACCCTCCGGTGTTCCCAGTAGCATGTATATGGCGGTTGTGCATGCCTAATCACAGATATATTTGGTGTGTACCAATGTCTGAGTGGCAAAACATTTGTGAAACAATTAAAACGCATAAGACAATACTATATTTATTTTATTTATTTTCAAAATATCAATATTTCAATTTTTTCGCTGTAACAACTATTATGTACAGGGAAACAATCCTGTCCAAAATTATCAAGTCGCAACTGATAATAATTATTTCGAAGTACACTAACAAAGGGTCTGCAGAGACCCCGATTAATATCAAGGGACTGGAATGTTTGCACTCTAAATCATTTAATTCACAAAATTGTGTCACCTACTTAACTCGCCCTTTGAACTCAACATTCGTACCGAAAAAAAATCATATTTAAATCAATTTCAAATATTAATAGATGTGGTTACCACGTGGAAAGTATTCGGAAATCACGATTTACACAAACATAATAACACTTAAAATGATATTGTTAATTTGGATTCGGGTTTTATTCTTAATGAATAGTTTATAAAAATGTTTTAACATGTCCAAATATGACATGCCTTCTTACCGAAGGCATGTCATATTTGGACATGTTAAAACATTTTGCAAGCAACAACAACAACAACAGTAGGATATCTAAATCATTTGACCAGATTGATCAAGAAAGGATAAAACATAAGAAACATTTGCAAATAGGACATTTATAGGATTGAAGTTCAACAGACCAAAATGATAGAGAAGAGACAAATGTATGGTGTTCACTCAGCGCAGCCATTACTTCACCGCTGTACAGCATGTTGGTCAGATACTTTGCGATGGTGCAAGAGCGAAACATACATCGAACCATTACAATATCACGTGCTCACATTCGTAATTCGAGACCTCAGGCCTCACTTCACAGTTGAACTTAATTCTTTGTTTCATATAAAATAAGGCCAAGGATTTCAAAGGTTAAAATGTCCACATAAAATCATTTTATTATTATTTTTTATTTCATAACAGAAAGGTATCCGCGCATAAAATGCACAATAAGTGGTATGTTGACCAGCTGGTTTTAAAAGACAGTACAGTGGAACACAACGATTTTTTAAAAAAAAAAAGAAGTCCTCAAATGCTCATAAATACATTGGCTAAAATCCTATACAAGTCACTTTTTTAACATCAGTGATGTCTTATAGCAGTATATGCTATGCCAACTTTTGCTTTACTCATCTGCAACTAGAAATCACAGCCAGTTCCTTTAAACATTTTGAAAATTGTTCAGACCAAATTACATTGGACTTTTTTTATGTGCAAGTATCTTGTTACCATGACAAAGAGGGGCGCGACTGTGTAGTGAGATTATTATTTAGCACGACAACAAAGTAACATTGAACCATCGCCTTAGCAACATCATAAAACCAATTTTGCAACAACCAATGATTTGAATGTTTTTGGCCCCAATAGGAATACAATTGACAATTATAAATAACACTTTAAAATTAGGAAATAGGACGTGTTAAAGGCATTGGAAAGGAAAATAAACCTTATGAAAATTATTAAACACTTGATTTCCCATTATACAAAATGTTTCGTTTAAAAAATGTTCATTTCTGAACACAAGTTTTAAGTGTAGGTTGGCCTGAACGACTGACAGAAACAAGCAAAAATCATCTGTCAGCACGAAGTGGTAATGCCAACCTAACGTAATTGCCGCCTGAGTTATTTCTACACGTCTTGTACAAATGGGTCATTTGTCACAATTAAAGCTTCAATTACACGGATACTTAAAAGTCCTATATACGCTGAAGATGTGAGCTGGGTATAGGCATAACACACTCACTGGAATCCGGAAGTGTCTATATTGCATAATGCGATCAAAAATAATCCTTGTTTCTTTTTATTTTATATTAAGTGCATTTTACTTTTTATTTTAATGTTCATTTGGTGATTTGAATGCCACTTACAGGTAGGCTCATGCTCCCTACCGTAACACTTACAGGTAGGCACGTGCTTCCTAACGTAACACTTACAGGTAGGCATGTGGTCCCTACCGTAACACTTACAGGTAGGCACGTGCTTCCTACCGTAACATTTACAGGTAGCCACGTGCTCCCTACCGTAACACTTACAGGTAGTCACGTGGTCCCTACCGTAACACTTATAGGTAGGCACGTGCTTCCTATCGTAACAAGTACAGGTAGCCATGTGCTCCCTACCGTAACACTTACATGTAGTCATGTGGTCCCTACCGTAACACTTACAGGTAGGCACGTGCTTCCTACCGTAATACTTACAGGTAGCCATATGCTCCCTACCGTAACACTTACAGGTAGTCATGTGGTCCCTACCGTAAAATTTACAGGTATGCACGTGCTTTCTCCCGTAACACTTACAGGTAGCCATGTGCTCCCTACCGTAACACTTACAGAAAGTCACGTGTTCCCTATCGTAACACTTACAGGTAGTCATGTGGTCCCTACCGTAACACTTAACACTTACATGTATTCATGTGGTCCCTACCGTAACACTTACATGTAGCCACGTGCTCCCTACAGTAACACTTACAGGTAGTCACTTGCTCTCTACCGTAACACTTACAGGTAGTCACGTGTTCCCTACCGTAACACTTACAGGTAGTCACGTGCCCTCTACCGTAACACTTACAGGTAGTCATGTGCTCCGTACTGTAACACTTACAGGTAGTCACGTGTTCCCTACCGTAACACTTACAGGTAGGCATTTGCTCCCTACCGTAACACTTACAGGTAGGCATGCACTCCCTACCGAAACATTTACAAGTAGTCATGTGCTCCCTACCGTAACACTTACAGGTAGTCATGTTCTCCCTACCGTAACACTTGCAGATAGGCATGTGCTCCCTACCGTAACACTTACAGGTAGTCATGTTCTCCCTACCGTAACACTTGCAGATAGGCATGTGCTCCCTACCGTAACACTTACAGGTAGTCATGTGCTCCCTACCGTAACACTTACAGGTAGTCACGTCTATGTCGGCTCATATCATTATTCATATTCGACATGTGGAGTGCTAGGCCCAGTGGCAGAACATCGGATCCAAGATCTTTCGCCACGGCTTATGTGTGGTGTACTTGAGAAAGACACGTTTCTACATATGCTTAATACTTGGTTCTACCCAGGATGACTTCAGACGTGATTCGTCTAAATTGAAATAACTTGTTTTACGATCAATATAAAATAATTAAGTTTAAGAAACAAACACAAAAAAAGCTTTACAATTGACAGGATAGTCCGACTGTATGGATATTCACCATTCTTTTATACTTCCGTCCGTTCGTCCGTCAGCTACCAGCTATCATATCCCATTACATGAATAAATGACCAACCAACTACAGCAATAAATCATGTTTAGTATAAAAAAAACATTTATTTTATTTGACTTTTGTAATAAAATTGTGATAAATGTTATTCATTTGGAGAACATGTCACTTAAAAGAATAAGCGATGATACTTAAATCGTAAACAGCCTTTAGTTCATGACTTACGACTTCAGTTTGATTGGCATTCGTTTTAGTACTAATTGTTGTCGTTTGTTTTTATTGACCTTTTCCCGCGTAATAAAACTTGTGATAAATTGATTGTTTATTTAGCCGTATAAAAGCGTTATTTGCAGGCTCTTTGCGCGAATCCCATGGAGACTAAATTTTACGATTTTAAATCAAAATTCCTTTTTTCAATATATTACCAGAAAGAGAAATGCACGTATGCAGATGTTCCGGAATGATGACACCATGTCTAGTTGCAACTAATCATTATTTCAGTAGCCGTTTAGTGCAGTGACTCGGTAGTATCATTTGAATTCAATCTAATATATGAGTTTGAGTTCAACTCAGTTCACGGAGCTCAAAAGTAAAAAAAAAAGTATTCTGCTTGTATTCGCATTGACAAATGTACAAATTCATTCCAAGGAAAGAAGGGGTTTAACATAGAACATGCTATATATGGTATGAAGGAATACTCAGAATGAATCTGCGTAGAACCGTCGTCCTTTTATTGTTTATCAACCTCTTCACTACCAGAATATGATGGGAAAAGCAGGGGCCATGTAGCCTCCAAGATATTTTTTCTATTAAGAGTGTACTCTGTTGGGTTTTTTTTTGTAATCATACCCCAATATCCAAGCAACATTTTTTTCTAAATTCACAAACCACAATTCAAACATTACAATGCTTTCAAAATGTTTAAAATACATCAAAAATACCATTCAAATAATTAAAATAAACTGCATTTCCAAAGAAAAAAAATTAATGGTTATTTATACCCGTCATTATGCGGCTACCCCGCGGATTCCAATGGTGGTGATATGCCTTGAATCTAACCAGATATATGCGTTATATAACAGAAGATGAGCCAAGTCCAGTTTTTGGTATTATTTTTTGTTGAGTTAGGCTTAGTGAGATGAAGTAAAATGTCCCTTCAGAATGTGTCATACTGGAATTCTTAGACTTTTTATTTATATATTGAAATTCTTACACTCTTGCACATTGAAGTTCTTACACTCTTACATACTGAAGTTCTCACAATCTTACATACTGAAGTTCTTACACTCTTACACACTGAAATTATAACACCTTACATACGTTATTACACCCGCACATGATGAAGTTGTTGCATTTTTATATACTGAAGTTCTTCTAACTTTTGCATATTGAAGTTCTTACACACTGAAGATCTTTCACTCTTGCATAGTGAAGTTCTACACTCATAATACTGAAGTTCGTATAACGTTACATACTGATGCTATTACATTCTTATATACTGGAGTTCTTACACTCTTACATAGTGATGTTCTTACACTCATGTATACTGAAGTTTGTACACCGTTATATAGTGAAGTTCTTACACTCTAACATACTGAAGTTCTTACACTCTTACATACTGACGTTCTTACACTCTTATAAACTGACGTTTTTACACTCTTTCATACCGAAGTTCTTACACTCTTTCATACCGAAGTTCTTACACCCGCACATACTGAAGTTATTACACTCTTACATACTGAAGTTCTTACATACTGACGTTCTTACACGCTTACATACTGACGTTCTTACATTCTAACATACTGACGTTCTTACACTCTTACATACTGACGTCCTTACACTCTTACATACTTAAGTTCTTACACCCACACATACTGAAGTTCTGACACTCTTACCTACTGAAGTTCTTACACCCGTACATACTGAAGTTCTTACAACATTTATATTCTGAAGTTCTTACACTCTTACATACTGACGTTCTTACATTTTAACGTTCTTACACTCTTACATACGTTCTTACACTCTTATATACTGAAGTTCTTACACCCACACATACTGATGTTCTTATACTCTTACATACGTTCTTACACGCTTACATACTGAAGTTCTTACACCCACACATACTGATGTTCTTACACTCTTACATACGTTCTTACACTCTTACATACTGAAGTTCTTACACCCACGCATACTGAAGTTCTTGCATTCTTACATACTGAGGTTATTACACTCTTAGATACTGAATCTTTCTTACAATTGTACATACTGAAGTTCTTACACTCTTTGATAGTTGTTCAAATCAGTGATAGTGTTATCAATAAAAAGTAAATCTGCCTGAACAACTCGCAGCCAAATTAAACACAGTGTACATTGTTTGTCTCAAAATCAGATGGTGGTTATTTAAGTATCCAAAGGCAAGGACGGAAGAGTTAGCAGAATTGTGTGTGGGTGTACGTCGAAATGTATCGATTGTCATTCTATCCAAATAGGTCCACTCCGTGTGGTATACTTTGGCTTTTGGCTTTGCATTTGTTAATATTGCTAAACTTGTACATGGGATGGAATATAATGAAATGTGTGTTTAAACAATTAAACAAACAAAACAGTTTTACGCCCTGACAAATAATTATATTTTTTCTGGGCAGTAAAATAAGAAAAAAAATAGAATAAATTAATTTTAATCGCTTACACTTGAAGTCATGGTTGACATTTCTTTAATTACGCTATCAAATCAATAATAAAGGACATTAAATTATCATTTCACTAAAGTTGGTCAATATTATCTTTGTGTGTCAGACACGGATAAATGACTACTGCCAATGTAAAAACAAGGCTAAGTTAACATGTAGAAACTTTCTAGTATAACCATGTTAGAGAAACAGAAGTATTATCTTCTTTACCATGAAAAATGATATATATATATATATATATGTATATATATATATATATATGACACCGTTATCACCACCGTCATCGTCACCACCACCACCACCATCACAACTATCATCATCATCAACAACAGCAACAACAGCAGCAACATCGTCATCGTCATTATTGTTATCATATCATCTTCATCAGCGTCATCACCATCACCATCATTATCTGGATCATTATCAGCATCATCACCATCATCACAATCACCATCATCCTCATCACCATTATCATCATCAGTAGCATCCTAAGTATCATCATCAGCAGCATCCTCATCATCATCAACATTATTATCACAACCAGTGTCGTCATCATCATCATCATCAGTGTCATCATCAGTATCAATATCATTGCTTTGATTAAATTATGAGCATATTTTCATATTCATTATGTTCTA
Source organism: Panopea generosa (assembly GCA_029582155.1). Classification (NCBI taxonomy): domain Eukaryota; kingdom Metazoa; phylum Mollusca; class Bivalvia; order Adapedonta; family Hiatellidae; genus Panopea; species Panopea generosa. Next base: position 59,149,519 of record CM055899.1, on the reverse strand, counting down.
TTACTATTGACAATAGTAATAGAAATTATCATAATGTCATAGTGTTATAATAATCATCATTAATAATTTTATGACAATTTTACCTGTAAAAAATCATCGCAGTTATCTCCCTTTCATCACTCGTGTTATTCCCAATTCTTGAATAACTGTCCCAAACATGTGTACGCATAAATAGTAAGCAGACTAAAATTTTGGTTTAGTGTCTGCGCTTTTATGTCAACATTTTTACTATTAGCTCCCGAACTTATACCATTTGTAACATTTAATATGTAATTTAGAAAAGTGGTTCAAATATGTCCATTGGACTCAGTAATGCATTATTTAGCATGTTGTACTTTTTTAATAGACAATAGGTCATGGGTCAAGAATACAAACATATGATTATTCATCATTCGTGTAAACTAGTCAGTATTGAACGTTCGAAGCCCAGCTTTGACGTGTTGAGTGTGTAATCTTTTTTTTATGCTTGATGATAAGGACTATATTTAGTCCTTGATGGGGGCTAAGACATAAGAAAAAAAACTCGTTTATAGCATTCTTTAAACCTCTGTTTTATAGTATCAGTAATTATTTTGTCTTTAGTCACAAGAGTTCCTACGTCTTAAATTTATTGAATCATTTAAATCCCGAATGCATAAAAATGATAATTAACGTAAACTATTATGTAAAATGATCAATATTAATTGGTATATCGATACTGCAAATAAAAATAGGAAAACCATATATTAGCCGAGCAGTGCAGAGTATACATGTACATGTTTTTAAGAAATTGCAAATAAAGTTTCCGTAAACTCTTAGATAAATAATGGTCGACACCGCTAATGGCTAACAAACCGAAATGCTTAATTGGTCCTTATTACTCCTGTTTAATCGTCTTCTCCAATGCCAATTATCGTTTAGATGCTCTTTTATTTATTCAACCTAAACTAGGAGTTGTATTTCAAAAGTTATTTGCTTTTCTTTGAACAATTTATTCTTATGTCTTTAATCGTATCTTTGTACGTCAATACACATTTGGTTGCTATTTTCGTTTCAACTTTACATATTTCGCTGGGCGGTGCTTCTTAGCCGATGTTAAAATCATTTAAAGTGGGCGTTTCAAATATGCTAATATTTTCACACTTTGAACGCACTTTACACACTGACGTCATTACAAACTGTTATCTGTTGCCGCGCAACGCAGTAAGAGCCAATCAGAACTTATAAGAGCTCCTGTCAATCAATGAAGTTCGCGCCTAACGAGGACCCGCCAAATGCCCACCCACGACCGACCAATAGTAGTGGATTCGTATAGCGAGGTTTCCCACGTGTATTTTGGAGTTTTCATTTGTGCTGTGTAGTTAGGTAGAATACGGTAGTGTAGTTGTATCAATATCATTATGAAGATGGAGTCTAATGGACCTACATCCCCAACAAACGGAACAGAGGAGATTCCTAACGATCCAGGGTAAGAGACGCTTTCATTTTTAATCGATGACAACGCGATGCCTTTGATTTTGTTTCGTTTGCCTTTCATCTCGCCGACTTGACATGAAGTTTATAGGTCATCAGTTCAGATTTTCAAAATGGCTCTTTGTTTACAACATTTCTACCCATTATATTTTGCAGGAAGATGTTTATTGGTGGTCTTAGTTGGCAGACAACTGCTGGTAAGTAAAACATTTTTGTGTCATGTCACCTGTGTTAAAATGAAAGTAGATCGCGTGTGGTGCGTATAGCATTGTTTACATTTGTTAATTACTGGAAGAACCGCTAGTCATTCGGATTACTCGGCGTTAGTCCCGTATATTGTGTAGTATACAATTATTAAAAATCTTCAATTATGGATTTCAGAAAAACTAAAGGAACACTTCGGGAATTACGGAGAAATTAAGGAATCCATGGTGATGAAAGATCCTACAACTAAAAGATCCAGGTTCGTTGTGTTTATTTATAGCCCGCCCGTGATACAAAGTGATGTTAATCACCAACTGAAGGCAACTTGGATTCTGTGATAATAATGGCATTCTTAACAGTAAAAACAAAGCACCAGTTTTTTCCCACTCTGTTATTGCCAATGACTGCAAATGTCAAACTGGATATTCTTTTGATCTGGTACTGTATTCAGGTGCAGAGGATGTATGTATGTAAGATTATTTTTATGTGATATACCATAATTAACAAGGGATAGTTCTACAATTACTGTAAGTATTAAATTATGATCACAGAACTGAAAACTTATCTGTGGTCGAGAATATCGCACATGTTTCAGCGATCTTTTTTTATTCCCATGAATTTTTTTTAACCAAGTCAGTATTTGGATTACACATCTGCTGTGTTATTTGACTACATGCTAAGTTAAAATTGGGTTCCTCAATCAGAGCTATAAATTTGAAGACATGATTATATGATAGCAGTTTAATTGCACTGGGAATATAGACTTGTGATAATGCAATTTAGTTGAGGTGACAGATTTAGCTTAAGGATATGCCAATATAATGGTTGGATTGACCACAATCATATATTATGGTTAGGCTGTAAAACTTTAGTCTGCAATATCTATGACTAAGTTAGTGTAAATAGAGTGCAATGGTTGCAGAGAACTTCAACTAGCTTTGTTTATATTTATTTGTATAGTTTCTGTGTATAACACAGGGCTATGGTTGTGTATATTTTCTGTGTATAATACAGGGCTATGGTTGTGTATATTTTCTGAGTATAACACAATGCTTTGGTTGTGTATATTTTTCGTGTATAACACAATGCTATGGTGTATAACACAGGGCTATGGTAGTGTATATTTTCCATGTTTAGCACAGGGCTATGGTTGTGTATATTTTCTGTGTATAACACAAGGCTATGGTTGTATATATTTTCCATGTATAACTCAGGGCTATGGTTGTGTATATTGCTGTGAATTACACAGACTATGGTTGTAATATACAATTGCTGTCCGAGAAAGCACACGTCTATAGTTGTGTATAGTTAGGTGTAGTATAACAAAGCCATGGGGGGGTAAAACATTCGATGTATGAAATTGAAGCACACATCTATCTTGTGTATAGTTTCTGTGTATAACACAAATGTTATGGTTAGGCAGACATTTATGTGTAATATACAGTATAACACAAGGCTATGGTTGTGTAGACATGTCTTTGTATAACACAAGACTATGGTTGTGTATACATTTCTGTGTATAACACAATACTATGGTTGTGTTGACATTTCTGTGTATAACATGGGGCTATGGTTGTGAATATTTTCTGTGTATAACACAATGCTATGGTTGTGTAGACATTTCTGTGTATAACACAAGGCTATGGTTGTGTAGACATTTCTGTGTATAATACAATGCTATGAATATGTAGATATTTCTGTGTATAACATGGGGCTATGGCTGTGTATAATACAATACTATGGTAATGTACACCTTTCTGTATATAACATGGGGCTATGGTTGTGTATATTTTTTGGGTACAACACAATACTGTGGTTATGTAGACACTTCAGTGTATAGCACAATGCTATAGTTATGTAGACATTTTTGTGTATAACACAAGGCTATGGTTGTGTAGACATTTCTGTGTATAACACAATGCTATGATTATGTAGATATTTCTGTGTATAACATGGGGCTATGGCTGTGTATAATACAATACTATGGTAATGTCGCCTTTCTGTATATAACATGGGGCTATGGTTGTGTATATTTTCTGGGTACAACACAATACTGTGGTTATGTAGACACTTCAGTGTATAGCACAATACTATGGTTTTGTAGACATTGCTGTGTATACCATGGGGCTATGGTTGTGTATATTTTTTGGGTGCAACACAATACTATGGTTATGTAGACATTTCTGTGTATAACACAGTGCTATGGTTATGTAGACATTTCTGTGTATAATACGGGGCTATGGTTGTGTATAATACAATACTATGGTTATGTGCACCTTTCTGTATATAACACGGGGCTATGGTTGTGCATATTTTCTAGGTACAACACAATACTATGGTTATGTAGACATTTCTGTGTAAAACACAGGGCTATGGTTGTGTATATTTTCTGTGTAAAACACGGGGCTATGGTTGTGTATAATACAATACTACAGTTATGTACACATTTCTGTATATAACACGGGGCTATGGTTGTGCATATTTTCTGGGTACAACACAATACTATGGTTATGTACACATTTCTGTGTATAACACAATGGTGGGGTTGTATTAGTTTATACTTATTTTTTTTTAGCTCGATTGCGATGAAAGCTCAGAGCTTATATGAACCGCTCTTGAGGGTTGTATTGAGCTTGTCTAAAAAGTTACAAAAGCATTTGAATATAACATAAAAATGTTACAGAACCATATGTGAAATGTTTCCATGAATAAGCATATTACACAGCAGAATTGAAAGCAGTAGACAAGTTTACACATAACAATTACACCATTGATTGCGACTGCTGGAGGAATAATGGCATGCCCCGGGAATTATTGCTTTAAAATGACCACACAAGTAATCATCATCCCAGTCATAAGACTCGCTTCTGGTCTTGTATTCCTGTTTATGGATTTAGTGACTAGGACGTCTGTAGTTAGACGTTGCCATATTCTGCCTCAGTCACTTAAAATTGCTCTTATATTACACCCATACCTTTTTTTTTTGTATAAGAAATTGTCAGATGTGGATTTTGATTTATTCACTTTGCTATGTATCCTACAGTTTCCAGATTGAACCTTTCTCAGCAAGATCTTGGAAATGCAGTCAACGAGAATATTACCATAAATCTCTGTCCTATACTTGTATATTTTAATTTTATAACAGGCGCTTCAGTATTTTTTACTTTTTCATAACTTTAGTGGGTCAGTAGTTCAGTGGAGAGTATGTTGATCCCTCACATCAGAGGTCACAGGTTAAACCCAACACTCGACCTTGTGGCCTCTCAAAAACAGCACCCAATTGTTGTTCTACTAATATAAACAAACTCAAAACAGATTTTATAAGCTTAGAGCTTCTACACTATCTAGTATGAACTATTTACACTTAACCCTTTTTTCCATAAGCATATTCTTAGACTCTTCCAAATTGAAAGCATTAATTCACCATGTATCAGCAATGGGTCAATTATGTTTATATTAACTGAAAGAGTGGAAAACAGTGCAAGAAGTGTTCAGATTGCTCGTTACAAGCAATCTGAACTCTTCCTGCACTGTTTTCAAAGGCCTTCTGTGATTGGTGCGGGAAAATGCATATCTATGGAGCAAAGGGTTAAGATACCTACTGACTTACAATTAAACAATGAGTGATAAAGATAGTTTACTTGGTTAGTAAATTATACTACTGACTTTACCAGCAAGTGTGATTAAAAGTTAACAAGACTTGTATGTAACTGCTTAGGAATGTGACATGGGTTGGCTCTTATTGAACTCTATTGATGATATAATGAAATGGGTACAGATTTATAAACGTTGTAATCAATAACTCTTGTCCTTCGGCTGCATTTGAAAGTATAATTTATAATGTCAATTCTTTGCCACATGCATTAATTGTGGGTTTTTTTGTTAGTTCATTGTTAAAGTCTTCCGATACCCCACTATTTTGAAAACTTTACAATAATCTTAGAGTAGCAATAGGACACCTGTAATCTTGCTATTACTGTCTGTGTGGTGCCCATTAGAAAGTTGTATATATTAATTGTTCATTACATACATATTTAAGTACACACCCGCACATTTATTTTTAATTCCAATGCCATGGATACAGATAAGTGTCTGTGTTACAAACACCAACAAAATACATGCATAGGGTACATACTTATATAATGTACACAGGCATATAAGTGCATGTGCACTGAGACATTTTCACACACTTGTATTACAAATTAGTACACATCTGCATGATATAGCCATAGAGTACAATTATAGTACACACTTAATACACACACACACACACACACACACACACACACTTGCATTACAAATTAGTACACATCTGCATGATATAGCCATAGAGTACAATTATAGTACACACTTGCATACACACACACAAACACCTGTATTACAAACAAGTACACATCTGCATGATATATCCATAGAGTACATAGTACACACTTGCATACACACACAACACACACCTGTATTACACACAAGTACACATTTACATAACACTTGTATAGAGTACATTATACACACTTTCTGTTTCATTACACACACACACACACACACACACACACACACACACACCTGCATACACACACATAAGAGGGTCCTCCGTGACCAAGTGTCTCAAGATCACACTTACCTCCTACTGTTAAGGTTGTAGGTATGAGTGCCTCTCCATCCATAACACAGTTACTTACAGGTGGACGGTGGTTCTACTCAAATCCATTCTAAAACAGGATATGCCATATGTAAACCTAAAATGTGTTAAAAAAAAAACATATAACGAAGTACTTGTCTAATACTGAACTTGCACATTGATACATATTGCTATTACAAATAGTTCACATTTGCATATATATATAAATACATGCTTATACATAAGTGTATAAGTCCACTCTGAAAATAGATGATATCTGTAATTGGGCTGGCTGATATTTTTTTCGGTTTAGTTACAAACGTCTCATGATTTATTGATAATAAACAATCTATGCTGACCATATCAAAACACCAGCGGTACCAGTTGTTGGTACCCACATCTGATTATTTGGATGCCCGTTCTGAACTAAGTCTGTTAGCTTAATATGATGGGCCTCTCGTTATTATATATACGGTAAGACATGACGTTATAATCTTGTATCACTTAACAAGCAGAAAGTGGTTGTAGTTTTGATATGTAAAATATAACTGCTGAGTGTATTATATAAATTACACCTGCACCAGTTTGTTTGCTATCTGGGCGCATTTGCATTTGCATTTCGGAAGCATTTTCTGTTTGTTCAAATGGGTTGTGTTCTCAAAATACTTATCATTATATAAAAAATATGAAAAGTGGACTTTAGATATATTAAAGATATGTAGATTTAGTCCCACTCTGTAAAGTTTAAATGGTCTGTCATGCAATATTGAATGGTGTGTTCACGAATCCAATCAATATCGATTATTTTTACATCATAAAACTAGTGTGAAGTCTTGCTAAGTTTGGAAAAAATAAAAGTAATAAATAATTTAAACAATACATTTTTACATAAAGTAATTTTCTTAGATTTTTTGGGAGTAATACGTCTAAAGGGTTATGAGATCAAAATATATTAGCCCTTTTTGTCATAAGCCTGTGATAAAGGGACACTCTTATTTCAGGCAGTTACCATGGTTATTCTCCTTTGTTACAAAGAAATGAAATAAAGGGTTTGAAATTACAATGTCATACTGGGTTAATTTTATATTCGCATGCATCATGAAGATGAATAAATTTCAAAATGTTGTTGAAAATTTATAAAAATGGAAATGCGGCTCATTAACTTACAGCAAATATACAGTTTCACTTTGTTATATAGGAATAATTAGGGTAATAACAAAGTTACATAATCTTTAGTAATCTTTTCTGTGAACCGTATTATACAACGCGTAAGTCTAGGGAAATTCAAAACTGATCATGTTTAATTCACTTTTACTGGGGACGATGAATACAGTAAGTATGGTAACTGACTAATCCTCGATGTACCGATTGTAAATATTTGTGAGACGTAACACAATCGTTAATTTAATTGAAGATTTACAAGGTAACAAAAATAGCAGTCTTTATATCATTATACCGCATACATAACAGCCACACATGACAACGTTTACCTACCATTCTTATGAACAAAATGTAAAAAATGACTGATCTTGGGGTCAATGAAACGATATCAAAGATAAAAGTAAATGAAAATTTGATTTAATAGAGTTTCGATGTCAGCTTTTCTTTAATTAAAATACCTGACAACTTAAAACATGAGGGAAGGAGACATTAAATTAGAGTCGCAATGCCTTGGGATGACTGGGCACATGTAAAACTGTATATACAAGACTGATCTTTACGTGACTGCGGCACAATTTTGATGCATTCGGCCAGTTGGGAGTTCATGTCAAGTTGAGTTTTTGTTATTAAATGGGAAACTTCATATGGATATAGTTGACAAAGATATGATAATTAGACTTTACCTCTTATCCAGTCAGAAGTCACTTCTCATGTGAAAAAAAAAATTTCATTCCAGATTTGATTGATTGAATATTTGCCAGACAGGGATTTAAACTCACGACCCCTAGATTGATAGTCAGACGCGCTATTAACTGAGTCATTCCAGCTCGTCCCCAGATTTCGTAGGTCATAATTTTAGGGTATACCCTTGAATAAACGCTCCTGGAGACAGTTAAAGCTTAGAGCTTCTACACAATCGAGCTTAAATTTCTAGTATGAACTATTTACACTTAACCCTTTTTTCCATTAGCATTTTCTTGGACTCTTCCAAATTGAAAGCATTAATTCACCACGTATCAGCAATGGGTCAATTATGTTTATATTAACTGACAGAGTGGAAAACAGTGCAGGAAGTGTAACAGGAGCACTGTTTTCAAAGGCCTTCTGTGATTGGTGCAGGAAAACGCGTATCTATGGAGTGAAGGGTTAAAGTTCAACTTCCAGAGTGTTGACTCATTTCATTTTCCATAAAAATAGATGGGGGCTTTAAAAAGGGGGTGTATGGTAGACCTGACAGAATATTGAAAAACAAATCTATTCACTATGACCCATGAGGCCATCTTTTAAAATATATTTGTTTTCAAGTATTTTTTATGTGGGTAGGTAGGCAGTTTTTGCCAAATTTTGATTTTGCAAAGTCATCTTAAAGAAAAATGGAGAGAAATCATGAAAAAAAAAGTTTGAGTAGCTGCAATTTTGAGTGAATAGGTAGGAGCACGGCAAACAATATATGGCCCAACTCATTTCATTTTCCATAAAAATAGATCAAGGATTTTATAAGGGGGTGTATGGTAGACCTGACAGAACATTGAAAACCAAATCACAGTGAGCCATGATTTATAATTCATACAAAGAATGTAATACAGTGTAAAAAATCATAATTTGAATTTTGATGGATTGTTAACCATAAAAAAAAAGATCCCATTTAATGTTGAGTTTAGATTACTGGCTGTCCTTTATGTTGACCAGAGAAAATATGGTAACATTCTAAAATTTGATGGTCATGATACCTGGCTTTTATCAATGGTGAAGGCAGTCAGGACACTTCAATTGACCATTCACCCTGGTCATTTGTGACCATTGGCTATTGCACATGCTGTAAAACATGTAAAAGTTGACATTTATGGTGAAAAGGCTTTTCATATTGCTTGAATGGTTCAAGTGTTGGTAAGTGTCTATTATGACACCTTTTATCTTTCACCTAGCCCCCATGTGGGTTAAAGGGAATTAAGTTGAGGGATCTGTCTTTATTGTCTATAAAGAGATTCAATTTGTAAAGACATTGAATGGTCAAAATGGTTCACATTTACAATTGTGTTTTGATGCCATCCCTTGGGGCAATATTGAAGTGACCTATCTGAGACGAAGGTATTTGGCATTGACCTCTTAAAAATAATTTCTCTGCATTGATTATAGTGATCAGTTGTATATTTGACACTGAAGGTTGTCCTTTCATCACTACTTTGTATTATCATCTAAGACAGGCAGACATTGTCCTGTCAGAATATTTCTTTAACCATCAATAATTATTCCCTATTTCTAAAGGTCAATGTCAAGGTTCAAGAGCGCTGCTATGGTTATCAAGAATTCAAATGTGTGAAGGGGGAGGGTATATAAACTTTTGATTTTTTCATTTTTGAAATCTAGGAGATGGGTTTTCCTACTTTGTATTTATTTACCTGACTGTTACCGTGTCTATGTTGTAAACCTGGATTCTTTACTCCAGAGATACGCGTTTTCCCGCACCAATCACAGAAGGCCTTTGAAAACAGTGCAGGAAGAGTTCAGATTGCCCGAACACAATCAGAACACTTCCTGCACTGTTTTCCACTGTGTCAGTTAATATAAACATAATTCACCCATTGCTGATATGTGGTGAATTAATGCTTTCAATATTAGAGGTGTCCAAAGGCATCTTTATGAAGAAAAGGGTTAAGTGCTGATTACCTTTAATGGCTCACTGGAAGAGGCTGGAAATGACAACTTTGTAAAGTATTTGTTATATAATTATGTACATAAATAATTTCGAAATCTTTATGGTTCCATTTGATGGCCATTATCATTGGAATGTAAAGTTAGAAGGAACATTGCCTAATATAAGTGGATGGATGCAGACCCAGTTTGGTTCTCCCAAATGCTGTTAAATCTGTATCAGGTGCTTGAACACTTGCTAATACATAATGTGTTGCTGAAGTAAATAGAAATAAATATTTAAAATGACGTAACTGCGTTGACTCATTTCAAATATTAAAATTTAAATATCTTATTACAACGTGGATTGTGGCCCAGTCTTGTTGGCATGGTGTATTGTGCAAGCATACCGTTACATCATTTGGCCTTCGTTAAATAACACGTATACAGTAGTTGGAGTGCATCGTGTAAATTTATGGGATTTGTTTAAAAACAAAAAATAAAATGCATTGAACATGATGTTTTAATATACATTGGATACATGTTGTTCAATATGTTTGCAACTTCGGTATTTGTCAGAAAACCCCCCACAAAAAAGAAGTAAAACTACAGAGTTGAAGCTATAAAACAAACACAAATTCGCCAGAAAAAAAAAGAAATTGAAAGCATTCAGTTCAAATCTGATAAGCCATTTCTTGCTGGAATGCGCCGAGAGGCATGTGTCTATCATGTATGTGACTGTACCTCGGAGACTTATCAAAATACTGCTGATATTATGCTGCAAAACCATGGTCCCATTTGCGTACTTTGTAGTAGTAAGTTGGCAAAGATATCTGTTAGATGTAATTTTGTAAGATTTAAAACAGCAGTACCCGTTGACTCCCTAGATGCATGTCTAATGACTCATATTAAGGTCTGTTAGGGGATCTGTGAGTGTTTGTGGGATCGAGTGATGGTGTCTGTATATTTTTCTGGTTAATAATGACAGTCGAATATGTAATGTAATTGTGACAGCGGGGCCTTGTGATGACTTGATTAAAAGTTTCTGCCTGAAGGATGTTTACTGATGGTGATAACCTTTATTTGTTTAACTTTGATTATACAACTTTCTGTGTGGGCATAATTATAGTGTGTCTGAAGGTCTGTTGTTAGTGGTGGAGAGAAGATATTATTACAGTGTCTTATACCAGTCAATCTCACACTGTCAATGGTAGAGTGAGCAAACAAACATGCATTTATCAACCATTCATTGACAACGCCCAAGATGGGTAATCCTACTTTCGTCATACGATGGTTCTCCCATATTGTGACTATCCCATATCCAGTTAGCTCAGAAAGTAGCACGATCTGACTATCAATTCAGTGGTCATGAGTTTGAATCCCTGCCCGGTCACAATCTCTGTGATGACATATCATTCAAGTGGGAAAGTTATCCGTTGCTTGCGGAGATAGCTGTGCTCGAGTTATATTTGACCTTTTAGAGGATCACAGGAAAAGTTAGGTTTATTGATCGTCTGTTAGCCCCCACATAAAAAAGTATTCAAACAAGTTAACGCCTTATCATGCCTGTTTTATACATGGTTGTCCAATATTAAGGATGTTTCATAATGTTAGAAATATCCATTTCCCCTGACAAAGAAAATATCCCAAAATTAAATTGTTTGCACAGATGTAAAATGCTTGATAAAAATGAAAAAAAATGAAAGACAAAAAAAGTGGCCAAAAGTTGTGAATGTAATGTATAATGGAGATAAGAATTGTGATTTTTTTAGTTTTACAAAGTATAAGCAGATTGGCATTTATATTTCATCAGTACCAGTATTAAACAGTTAAAATCCGATATTTCTCAATTTCTGTCAAACTTTACAGGAGTTTTGGGTCCCTTTTCGTCTTAATTTTTTTCGGGAAACCGATTAACAGCAAGGGCATTCATTCAGACCAATAGATATTTCTAGTTTTAAAAATAGAATGTAACAAATTTGAAATTACAGTGTATGTCTATCAGGCAGCAGAGAGATCCTTCCACAGATCAAGGTCAAACACTGACCTTTACAAATAAGAAATATCTTAATAATTTAAATAGCGTGCATCTACAGTTTCTTAATATTATTCTCTGATGACATTGAAAAAGTTGTTGTTTTTCCAACGGGTTGAACGTTTCGTTCTGTTCCCATATTTTTTATATTTTTTAGCTGTGCGTCATCAATCATATAACTTTATCCAACCATCGACGTCATGGCTGACCTAATATTGTCAGTAAATATCAGGGCCTGATGAACATTAATTATAAATGAGTTAGAATATTTACGGCAAACCCATTACTTTGATCTTGTTTGTTGGTTCCAGGTGGCTTAGCACAAAACAAGACATTTACATTTAACATAGGAGAATATCGGGGTAGCGCACCAGTAGATATGGCATTGACATTACTACGATTATTGTATTGGTAATTAGAACACGCCTGATTTATTGACGGGTGACACGATGGACAAAGTAGTGGCAGTATCCGTTACATTTTAGTTACACAAAGAATAAAGGCTTGTGTATCATGCAACCCGCGACATAGTATACTGCAAAGGTCGAATTAGTACAATTTCATAAGGAAGTTTTTAAAGAAAAAAAAGGGGTGCTAGTGCAGAGGATAGTGTTGGCTGCTCACAAAAGAGGTTGCATGTTCGATCCACAGCTTTTCAGAAGCAACTCAGAACTGGTTCTACCAAGGAAGTGGACTCAAGAACTCTGAGCTTCCTAAGATGAATTGATCTGTAGAAAATTTACAGAATAAAACAAAAAAAAAATGTGGGATTTGTTTCAATTAAAATAAAAATACTGGCTCTCTTTCAGGACCAAAATGTAGCGAAATTTTTTCAATTTCTATGTTTCAATTGAAATAAAAATTTGGGACATCTTTTAAAATCAAACAGAACTGACGAGAAAAAATGTCATAAAAAACATGTCTGTTTATCAGTGGTTTGAAAACTGCATGAGTAAGATAGGAAAGTCAAAAACACGGAGCTCAGGTATAAAAGTTTGTGAAACGTAATACACTTCAATTAGAAGACGGTATATAAAAAATGCACTCGAAAGGTAATAAAACTGAAAACGTTCTGGTTTCTAAGTACCCCACCCCTACTTTGAAGTACAAATTTTGCATCATTTTTTCATACATGCTGTCTAGTTTTGATCTTAATCTGCAGACTTGGGTACTTGTGCATTCCTGTATCTCCACAGTGGCCTGGGTATGACTGGGCCTAACTGCGACCTTATCTCAGGTTAAAAAGGTCACACAATCTTAATCTCATTTAGCTTTCCATCTTCTATATCTTAATTTATAATGATGCATTTTTAACATGCTTCTGTCTGATTGAGACTTATTTTTATCATGCTTCTGTTTGATTAAGAGTTATATTTGACAGTTGGCTGACTCAGTTATTTGAGAAAGATTTTGAATATTTTTTTTTGTTAATATGTTTTTATTCCACTGATAGGCATTATTGCTCTTGAATTTGATTAAATTTTCACTCAAAACTTACTTTTGAAAATTCCATATCGTGCAGATATGAAATACCAGAATGTGTTGAAACCCTTCGTTTCAGTTCTGTTTTGGAAAGGTGCATTACTCTTGTATATGGTTGATTAAATGTTATCGTATATTATGAAAAAAAAAGAAACACATTTTATTTTCATTAGTTTCTTTCCAATATGACAGAAAAAATTCAAAGGAAATATCAATTTAGTTCTTACTCATATTTTTACAACTAGCTTCATGTCTGGCTCAAGTGTCACTAACTGATCACTGCTAAGGTCGTAAGTTCGTGTCTCACTCGCTCCTAAAACTTTATGTGAGAAAGTTTCCAGTAACTTGTGGAAGGACGGTAGTTCTACTTAGTCTGACTTAGTTTAAGGTCTTCCTCAACCAGTAAAACTGGATATGCCATATGCAACCTGAAATGTGTTGAAAATGGCTTTAAACCCCATTCAAAAAAAAAAGTATATATGTATACTTTAGTTCACTATACAACAGTGACAAGTATAACATAATAAAAAGTCTAAAGATATGTTGCACAAATAGTTCAAATATATAATGTTTTGTAACAATAATTAACCAATGGCTTATCTGACCTCTATTAATACTGTCCCTGTTTTTAGAGTGGATTATCCAGTAGGATAGTCATAGTATTTAACTCTGAATGTGAACACTAGTTTGTTGCTCATCGCTATATATTTACATTTGTAACCTAACAGTAGCTATATATACAAGTTTGATGTTCATTTCTCTTGAAAGCATGCCCGTCAGCACTCATTTAGCTGTTTTGAATAAAATCAACCTTGATTTGAAAATTATTTTACCTCTTGTGACGGAATGAAATAAAGGGTAGTAGTTATCAATTTGGTTTAGGCGTATTCTTTCAATTTTAACTTATGGGAGAAATAGGGCATGGTGGTGTAAACGGTGCATTAATGATATTCATATAAATAACTCTATCTCTTGGATATTCAAGTGACCAAACATCTTTTTTTCATATCCCACCAAGTCCATGCATCACTGTTTAATGTCCTACCAGTGTCTGTCTACCAGGCCATTGTTCATCCTCTATGCGTCCTAGGCGACCGCTCATCCTCTATACATCACTGTTTCATATCCTAGGCCTGCATTCATCCTCTATGCATCACTGTTTCATATCCTAGGCTAGCGTTCATCCTCTATGCATCACTGTTTCATATCCTAGGCCAGCGTTCATCCTCTATGCATCACTGTTTCATGTCATAGGCCACTGTCCATCCTCGATGCATTACTGTTTCATGTCCTGGGTCTGAGGTCACATCATTTTCATTTTTCATCTAGGTCACTGCACCCATCATGCATCTATCTGTTTCAATGTCCTGTCTAGATCACTGCACCCATCCTGCATCTATGTTTTAATGTCCCATCTAAGTCACTGTATCCATCATGGATCTATGTTTCAATGTCCCATCTAGGTCACTGCACCCATCATGCCTCTATGTCACTGTACTCATCATGCACCTGGGTCACTCCACCAATCATGCATCTAGGTCACTGTACCCATCATGCATCTAGGTCACTGTACCCTTCATGTATCTAGGTCACTGCACCCATCATTAATCTAGGTCACAGTACCCATCATGCATCTAGGTCACATGGAGGGATTTTTTACCTGTCATCTATTTTATGTTTTTAACATGGTATTAAAAAGGGTCGTTTTTGAATAATCAACAAGAATCAGCACGCTATTACAGCAATACAGCAATACAACTTCTCCAAGAAACAGCTTTTGACCAGAACCTCCCTATTTGCATAATCAACTTAGCACAAGAATCGCCTTCAAGAATCATCTTTAATCATCTTTAAACAACTAATCTACAAAAATCTTCCTAGAATGTACATAGTTGGGCTACTCGTCTATTTGACAGCTTTGGTTTCAAATTCATCTTATCCAGCCAGTGGTGCAGCACCGGTAGGAGTAGAAAACCAGCCGATGCTGTCCACTGGCATCGTAATCTTCTGTTCCTGCTCGCCAAAAAGCCTAGAGCTAAGTGCAAGGGTAAACAAACACACATAGGTCACTGTACCAATCGTGCATCTATGTTTCAATGCATCATGTTAATGGGTGCTTTTTACTCAATCATGAAAGATTGAACAATAACGTGCATAATATCTGAAATTACCTATTAAATAAATGCTATTCTGAGATTTTAGTACCGGCTCTGTTTGACACTAACACAACATGCTAATGAGGCATAAAATGAATGTTCATTTATAACCTTTACTGAAAACATTATCTTCAGGATCTGTTAAAAGAGTGCTTTGTATGCACGTTATTTGAAAATATATTTTTTTGTTAGGTAATGTGGATAAATAGATTATATGGAAGGAAAAGAAGGGTAGTCAGGGCGGGTTTTGTTGATTGAATTTATTTTAAATTACCAGTACGGCAGAAATCGATTTACACCTTTAATGATTTAATTAATATTTTTGTATTATGTCAATTAAAAATTAGCCTTTTTTTCTCACCTGTTTATCTGACATGAGTTCTGTCCCTTATACTTATGTTAACGCTATTTAGCAATGAATAGATTAGTCCTAAAAATAGTTGTTTGCTCAGTGTTCGAATGGTAAATTTATTTTAATTTCCTATGCAAACAAATGTCGTTTTCTAAATACGCTTTCAAATGTAAATGATAAGATAAAATAGAAAAAATGGGAATGAGAAGTAACTCGATAATAGCGTTTATCACACTTAAAAGAAAATGACAAAAGCGTGTTTAAAATTGTTTGATTTTGGCACCTTGCATAATCTTTATTTTATATATGAATGTTGAATGAATTAGTTTCTGTACGGGTTTTAATAGTCTATTATCCATTAAAGTTAAGAATACTGATATGTCCAGTAGTGACAGCAAAATCACATATTAGATTTCTTTTTTGAAATACAATATTTATAAATTATACGAATACTTAAAAGGTAAATTGGTCAGGAGGTTAATGATATAGATATGATTTTAGAAATGGCTGAAAGTAAAGAGTTGATATAATGAGATTGTCTCTAATATATAACAGATTTACATTGTAGTTTTGACAAGTTAACGTGAAATTTTTATTTTAAGCACTTATAAAAACTGTTTCAGCATTCGCATTTGTATTGTAATTTGACGAAATTTCAAAAAAAAAGAGATAACATTCTTGAGAGTATGTTGTTAGAGATGGTGAAAGACATCTGGCTTTTTTACGCAGTTTGAAGCGTGAATTTCTTTTTTTGTACTTTTTCAAGTAATTTTGTTGGCAACAAACTGGCAGGGTCTGTGGTGGAATTGCAAAAGATAAAGAATGGAGATTATTGTTTCTCATGTCAGGAATGTTGGTCTGTTCCCACCTGAAGTATTACAACAGGCTAAACAATGTGTGCAATGAATTTGTTAAAAGGGTATTTTTTGGGTTGGCTTTAATTCATGAAGTGCTGGGTTCAAGTTGGTTGTATGCTATTTAGAAATGCATCGGCAACTGGTGTCAGTGGTGGCAGCATCCCTGGTTTTATAAAGTATTTCATTATATATCCTTAAATGTAGTTTAAACCCAGGCATCGAACACTGGAGTTTATTACTGATCTCTTTCAGCTTGAGTTCAATCCCCAAATCTGGAATGTTTGACATTGTTTCTCAGTCATTTCATTTCACTGATTTCCTAACATTGCCTTTTTGAAACATGTCCAGGCTTTGATCTATTTAACATCCGTGGTCAACCATGTTTCAAACATGGTCAGATCACTGCCAGTAAAGGGGCCAGAACAGTCATGATCCCTGACCATGTTTAAAATATGGCATCTTCTACAGATAGACTTGCCATAGTTTGACAATGATCATAAAATCAAGGTCTAAAGAGTTTTCATATTTAGTAGTTCTGCTATGAATATTTTGCCATCATTATTAAAATGCATGTTTTCTATTTCAGGGGATTTGGTTTTGTTACTTACAAAGATCCTATTAGTGTAGATAAGTGTTTAGAAGATGGGCCTCATATCCTAGATGGTAAACAAGTAAGTGTACACCTCATTATAACCTCATCTCCGTAATAATATATACAGAAGTCATTTTAGGTTATACTTTCTTTTGTATTTTGTTGAGGGAAAGAAATTTGGAATCATATTTTTGTACTGGTGTATCTTCCAACAGTAGGACACTGTGGATAATTTCTTGGGCACTTGTGCCAAGAGAGTTCTGGTTTGATTCCTCAGGCCAGACCCATTTGCCTCTCAAATTTAAAACTTGGTACTGGTTCTATCCATGAAATGGACCAGCAAGAGATATTCATATATTAGCTCTGAGCTTATTTCACAATCAAACTAAAAAAACGATTATAAACTAACAGCTTCTTTTTGAAGGTTAACTATGTTTGGCAAGTTCTTTTGTAGAAGGGAATGTGCCTTATTGGTAAAGTATCTGCTCACAGTGTGGAAGTTGTGGGTGTAATCCCCTTTCTGGTTTATACTAGAGGCATATTTTTTAAAGTTATTTATTTTTCATTGAATGTGAAACAAGTTCTTGCATCTATTTCGGAAAAATCATGCTCAAAGTGTTCCTGTGTAGAACCAGGGCACTCATGCTCAAAGTCTTCCTGTGTAGAACTAGGACACTCATGCTCAAAGTGTTCCTGTGTAGAACTAGGACACTCATGCTCAAAGTGTTCCTGTGTAGAACTCGGACACTCATGCTCAAAGTGTTCCTGTGTAGAACTAGGACACTCATGCTCAAAGTGTTCCTGTGTAGAACTAGGACACTCATGCTCAAAGCCTTCCTGTGTAGAACTAGGACACTCATGCTCAAAGTCTTCCTGTGTAGAACTAAGACACTCATGCTCAAAGTCTTCCTGTGTAGAACTAGGACACTCATGCTCAAAGCCTTCCTGTGTAGAACTAGGACACTCGTGCTCAAAGTGTTCCTGTGTAGAACTAGGACACTCATGCTCAAAGTCTTCCTGTGTAGAACCAGGACACTCATGCTCAAAGTCTTCCTGTGTAGAACCAGGACACTCATGCTCAAAGTCTTCCTGTGTAGAACCAGGACACTCATGCTCAAAGTCTTCCTGTGTAGAACCAGGACACTCATGCTCAAAGTCTTCCTGTGTAGAACTAGGACACTCATGCTCAAAGTCTTCCTGTGTAGAACTAGGACACTCATGCTCAAAGTCTTCCTGTGTAGAACCAGGGCACTCATGCTCAAAGTGTTCCTGTGTAGAACTAGGACACTCATGCTCAAAGTCTTCCTGTGTAGAACCAGGACACTCGTGCTCAAAGTCTTCCTGTGTAGAACCAGGACACTCGTGCTCAAAGTCTTCCTGTGTAGAACCAGGACACTCGTGCTCAAAGTCTTCCTGTGTAGAACCAGGACACTCATGCTCAAAGTCTTCCTGTGTAGAACTAGGACACTCATGCTCAAAGTCTTCTTGTGTAGAACCAGGACACTCGTGCTCAAAGTCTTCCTGTGTAGAACCAGGACACTCGTGCTCAAAGTCTTCCTGTGTAGAACTAGGACACTCATGCTCAAAGTCTTCCTGTGTAGAACTAGGACACTCATGCTCAAAGTCTTCCTGTGTAGAACTAGGACACTCATGCTCAAAGTCTTCCTGTGTAGAACTAGGACACTTGTGCTCAAAGTCTTCCTGTGTAGAACCTCAAAGTGTTCCTGTGTAGAACCAGGGCACTCATGCTCAAAGTGTTCCTGTATAGAATCAGGCCACTACACATAGGCATGGCCAAGGATCAAACTCATGACCCCCTGATCCTGTTGTCAATGTTTTATCACTGGCATAGGAAATAAAGTGTACTTACATGTCAATCAGAATTAAATGTGTAAATGAATACAGACAAAAAATATAAATGGTTGCTTGCTGTCTAAAATGGTTCTTTGCAATGAGAGATAAAAATTATTTTTGACATAATAAATATTGCATCTTGGTGATTCTAACTGCAGAAAGACAGCTGCAAGTGTTTGATATTGCATGACTTGAATGATTAATAATTACCAAACAGCGTACAGTAAAATGTGTGAATTCCAAATGTCATAAGGTACAGACTTGAAGATAAAAACATATGTTCTGTGCTACAACATACTGTCTGTTATTATGTAAATACAAAACTTGTCCACATTTATGCAGGGGTGTAAAATGTGTGTATATGATGTATATTATGTATATACGAAAGTATTTGACGTTTTCATGACTGGTAAATGGCTGTAGTGTTTACTTATCGTCCACTGTTTGTACTTGACCTCTTTAGCCCAGTACAATCATTGCCTTTCAACAATGGGGGAATATACCCGATATTGGGACTGGGGGAACTGTTTGTCATAATAGCCAATGTTTTTGATGTTTATAACGCCACTTTAAGCTACAACGCATACAGTGTTTATTTGTGTTTGTTGGGACTCAACAGTTCCCTGTTTGCTGTTATAAATAAAGGTTTTCTCACTGAATAACTACCCATGTTTGATTAGATTGGAATGAGTAATTGATTTTTTCTCGACACATATAGGGTATTTTTACACCTGCACTTTTCTCCATAGTTCATTGAATTCATTGAATAAGTGAAGAAATAGCGTCCATTAAAGTTTCGCGTACCTTTATTCCAACACAGGAAGGGGGCTTTAGTTTTGACAAACACATTGATGTTTACATATTTATTTAATATAGAAAGCAAACAGTTACATCACAAAGAAAACCTTCGATTTTGTATGTACTAATATTTGCTGACGATCAAAGGCTGTCAATAATGAATTGAAGGCGTCACAAACCATTGTTCCAGTGTAGTTCTAAAACTCCCTATACTAACTGAAAATAGAAAAAAAACCAGCTCCAGAAGTTTGTTAAGGTTGTCAGTCATTCCATCGTCAATTTTCAGATGGAAACGTGTTTATACCGGTTTTCAGTATCGCATTATAAGTAACTTGTTTTGCCAGTTTCTTTCTCGTGTTCTGAGAGTTGGTAATTTATGCAGCCCTTGTCACTTTATGATAATAAAAGGAACATAATCAGCGGAGTGCATCATCTATTACTGGCTCACCTATCCTTGACGACACCTCCGACCAGTAAATTGTCATCATTTATACGTGTTTTCTGATAGATTTCACACTGTGTTATGGTCACCTATCGCTAATTGGGACTACCTTACGCTAAATACAAAGGTTTACAAATCCGAGATATTTGAACATATTTACACAGTTTCACGTTTTTAATAGCCAAACATTCACTGGTCTGTTTGCATTTTCTTGTTGAACTGTATGGACGGTAGAGCTTTAAATTGATTTTTTTTATTGAATTTGGAGATCGGTTTATATCTGTGTTGGAAAAAATGGAAAATATTTACTATGTCTATCCCCAGGTCGACCCAAAAGTCGCATTTCCAAGAAAGGCACAACCAAAGGTAAGATACAGTTTTACTTATCTTGTTATTCTATGTATTATACCTACTATTCTGTGGACAGCCTATTTTATTGTATATAGCTCATCTTTTGTTGAAACATGTTTGGGTCCACATAGCTGCAGTTTATTAAAATTGATCAGTTACACATTTAGATATCTCCGTTTGTTGTAATGTATTCACAGGTACACACGACTTCTGTGATGAAATGTAGTTGTTTATAATGATATAAAAAGTCCACATTGTGTCTGCTTGCCAGTTATGGGTAATAGTTTAACATCCTAATTATTTCACATGTATGGACCAGGCGTCAGGAGTAGGTGTGAGTTAGGTGTCAGATTAGGCCAGACAAAAAAACTGTGTTTAAGAATATTATTGTGATAGATCATTACTTTTTTTTTTACATTGGGTATTGCCAAAACAGTAGCATTAAAATTGCATTCTGTGATACTTTGTATTAAATGAGTTGCAATACTTAATTAATTTTATATAATATGGTTGATAATTATAAAATTACATTTTACTAATTTATATATTTATCTATTTTTCAATCAATCAATCAATCAATCAATCAATCAATCAATCAATCAGTCAATCAGTCAGTCAGTCAATCAACCAACCCTAAAATTAAGTTGCCATCCACTCTTTTTTTAAATGTGTCAAGAAATTTATGTTTGTATTGTTCTTTATTGATTTACTATCATAATTGTTATATATAGATCAGTAAAACAAGTTTAATAGTTCATTATTATGACAGTTTCTCCATGAAATAAAATAAGAAAAAAGAAATTGAAAAAAAAAAATTGCCTAACTAAGCACTCTATTTTTTTTTGGCCAAGTAGTTTTCTTATTTCTGGTCTGACAGTTCTCGAAAACAGACAGAAGTTGAATCCGTTTTCTGTTCTGTGAAATATTTCAGCCTAGCTGTGTGGATGAACTTGTGATATTTTCTTCAATAAAACATGACAGGCTGACGTGACACATTGACGACCTTTCTTGTGACATCTCCCAAACATAGACATCTCCAGGAGTAATTTAAATTGTAAAATAATGAATTTCAATTTTGTTTCATTCATTATTTTGTCTCTAAATTTCTATAAACTCAGAATTCTTTTTTTTTTATTAATTTTGTTGCATATCCTATTTGAACCATTTCTGGTTTTCAAGCACTAATAAAAAAGTTGCTTATGGTGAAATGCCAAAATGTGAAATAAAATGAAAAGAAACAAAATTAAAACTTTTAATTGAAAATTGTTTCGAGAAAGAAGCAAAGTTCTATAGATACAATTAAACGTTTTTCAGGAAATATGGAATACGTTGCCTCTGGATAACTTTCTTGCAAAAACATTAATAATGTTTGGGAGCAATCTGCAGAAACAGTAGAGGCCAATCCAAACACAAGAAATTTTATTGTAAATTTGTTTACAAGAAACGGGTTTTAATAGGGATCATTACAAACATGCCTACAGCACTGTAAAAGTGTGAATGTCATTCTATGAAGTAATTGCTTGGAAAAAACCTATAAAAATCTCTTGTACAAATTACCATGCCTAACCTGTCAGAGAGATATTCTGAAAATGAATATATATATATACATCAATGAAGGAAGTTGTGTGAAAAAGGGCAATGAAGGGGAATATTAGAAAAAGGAAACAAACCAATGAAGGGAGTTATGTGAAAAGGGGGAATATTGTCAGTCAATTAAGAAAGAGAATAAATCGATGAATGAAAGACAAAATAAATCACTAGGGGAAGTAATTGAAAATTAAGGGAATACATCAATGGAGGATCAGTCTGGGGTGATAAAGAATTACAAATTGTATATCTTATGAGAAATTCAATTCTCATTTCCTTCAGAGATTGCTGTCTGGGAATGAATTACCTTGCCATTGTGTTAAAGGTGTAAAACTCATTCATAAGCATGCTACGTTAAAGGTGGAATATACTTCTGATCATGAGGTATTAAAGGTGCCTGAACCAGGTTCACTTTTTTGTTATATAAGTGAGAGCATTGCTGTTAGAACAACCAATCTATCCTCATTTCATGGTAAACTGGCCATGCACTCACTACTTCATGAAATCCAATTTATCAATTTCAATGGCAATAGGTTTTTCAGCAAGAGGTAACGAAGCATATGCAGCTGTGTTCACAATTTTCAATTTCTCCAGAATGATTCTGACATAGGAGTTGGCTCTTTTTTGGCTCTGTGATACTTGTAAGTGCGTTATTCGGTTATTTCTGGATTAATGGACACAAAGATTACTGGCTTCTCGATGCAAACAGCAAGTGATATCCCTGTTTACACGGGTTTGATTAGTTTGGCAGGATTGGGAGGGGAATATTAATATTGGTTTCTTGCTGTTTGAAAAACCTCTTACAAATTGTGATCTCCAAGGAAAGGTCAGAGATCAAGATAAATAACTTCTTGAGCTATAGAACTGTTGTCTGTTCCAAGACAGGCAGACGCTCCCATAAAATCTGCTGTAGTATAATAATAATGCAGCATTGAAATGATTTTTTTTATCTGTTCGCCTATCATTTATTTTGTCAGATTGTTCACTTGTCTTGATTTGCCATTCTGGGCAACATAAAACTACCTACTTCTCATGGCTTTTATTTCTGCCGCTGTTCCTGACTTTGGAAACTCTATATGAACTTGTACATATTGGTTATGGAGACTTGGCAAGCGTACAAAGCTTTCCTCAGATTTGAAAATGGAGCAGAATGATATCCCACAATGTTATCTAGATAACGTTTTGGCATTTTCTCTGAATTTTGATATTGTAATGAAAAAAATGATGAATATAGTTATACATTATGAAACAAAGAGATGAGAACCTCAGATACATGAAAATATGATAGTGTTTATGGACGATAGTGCTCATACGAGTGCATGATAGATTCAATTCGTAAATTATTTTCAGACTCGAGGATAAGGCACAGTGTTTTTTTTCTTCACTATTTTGGGAAGATGACCCATACCCTTGGAAATGGGAATTTTATCGGCTATATAAGTGGCTGGAAAAAACAAAATACTGTAGGTATATGAACATAGTTTTGTCTAAGACCCACACCCCACTCCCTCCATCTCCATCTCCCTCCAGCAATAGGAACAGGTTAATTAAAATAATTTATTAAATAGATGGGATCCTCTCCATGCAGCATTCGTTACAGGCATATTAATATAATGTAATGGACGGGCTCCTCTCCATGCAGCATTCATAACAGGCATATTAATATAATGTAATGGACGGGCTCCTCTCCATGCAGCATTCATAACAGGCATATTAATATAACGTAATGTAATGGACGGGCTCCTCTCCATGCAGCATTCATAACAGGCATATTAATATAATGTAATGGATGTGCTGAGGGCTGAGAGTTTCTGCTCATTTTTTGTTCTAACTTTATTGAAACTTCAGCTGAGCCATGTTCTTCACACAAAATGTCTAGTTGGGAGAATTTGGATCACAGCTGGATTTAACTTAATTTATTGTGGACATGACTGTGTGAGAAATGCGGAGGTCAACCAGTTTTTGTTATATTTACTTTTGTAAAAAAAAAGATAAAGAGTTTAGTCTTTCAAGTGTATTCATTTTTACTGTGGTGTTTAAAGCTTCAGTGTGCCCTGTCCCACAGAGTGTCAATAATTTTAATTTCATTGATATCTTATAATTGGCAAAGATTGTTAAATAAAAGTTATTGAATGACTTAATTGAATATAATGGACAAATATTAAATCCAAATTTTATAGAAAATAATGATACATACTTTTTATTAGTGGAGAAAGGTTATTTTACCAGATAAACAATATAAACTGATAAAGAGATTGTGAGAGTTTTAGCTGTGGTAAGAGAATCAGATATAAATAAAAATGTAAATATTTTGAAAGAAAACATGTAAAAAATAAAGCTTCCAACTGGCAAGGTAATAGTTTACTCTATGTCTTAATTGTCAATTAGGTAATGGAAGCCATTGTTGAGAGATTTAAAACAGCCATTGAATTATCTTCCCTGAAATAATATTTATTTTACACTATGAAGCCTTTTATTCATTAGAGATTAAAAAAAAATGTCTGATGAATGAACGTAATAGGATTTAGATTAAAGCAAGTCTATGACAAGGTACCATTGTTAAGTTGGTTTAAAAGTCATTGTTTGAGAATGGCTGCCAAAGAATTCCAAACTGTATGCACGAGATTTAGGTCGACCTGACTCTGTTGCATAATCATGTTGATGGAAGAATGTATAGGTGTGAACACCACCTTTAATGGAAACACTTATAAGATATAGTGCTACTTTTAAATGTTTTCCATGTGTTTTACAATGGTATTCAGTTATTGTTGGGCGTTAAGTATGACGATAATGGTGGTGACGTAACCTACGCTCAGACAAATCATTACTTTATGTCTAAATAATGTTCCATTTAAATTTATGTAATATACAATTGTAAATACAAATATTAAGTTACTTTTATAAGAATTAAATTCATTGATATTCAAAAGTAGTGTGGAAGTAACATAGAACGGTGATTTTCATGGGTTTTACTGATCACAGAACTAATCTGTGAACCATAAATGTTTATGTGTAATTAAGTCACTGTACTCAACTATGATAAGCCTGGAGCAAGCTTGAACTTTGTTGAAAAGTGGTCATTAGGATGTAATGTAGTAGGTTGAAGAATATCAATATTTCCATTTTCATTTTTCACTTTTGGAATGGAATGGAAATTCAGTGTTGTTTGTTGAATTAAAGGTGTCTTATTCAACTTTAAATCTGCGCCATTCATTTTCTCTCACTGAAAATTTAAACATATATACTGCTAAAGTATCATCTGAAAAGAATTCATCACGTGGCTTAAATTGCAACACACACAAAAAAAGAAAGAAATATTGTCCTACTCTACTAGAGGTACAATGAATATGTTTGATGAAGTATTTCTTATGAAACATAGTTCTTCTACCGTGTTTTATGCACGCACACAATGACCTATTTATGTGTCGACGTGCTGTAAAACACCATTCATTCATTCATTCTACCGTGTTTTAAATTCCCAGTTGATAATCTCGCCGCATGATAATAATAATCTTGAACCCAAGTTTCAACATTTAGTATCGACCAATTATTCTTTTTCTCTTTCCAACATAGCCATACATTTGTTTAGCTCTGAATTTCATGCGATGGATCTGAAATTTGGTTTCGATCGAGCATCATCTAATATTAACTTTATACAATAAAATCTCCTTCGTATCGACGTACATATTGACACGACGTGCCAATCACAACATATCCCGCCATCGTATTCTCCTACGTCAGGACTAAATTAAAGGATAAAGCTCAGATTTTGCTGCAACAAATTAAATATCGTTTTATCATTTTTCCAATAAAACCTGGCTTCATGAAGACGGGACTACAGTGATGTTTACGCACTTTTGACTTGTTCATACTATGCCTTATCTCGGTAAACTCTGACAGCAAGGTCCGAAATTCCTCCTGTGCTTAGAAGATAATTCTAAAAACAGCGAACTTGTTGTATAAAGAGCTTAGAAGAAGTATTTAATTATCGGTAATGTCAGGGAATCAATACGGCCATGTAGACTCGACCACTGAATGTCCAGTTTGACTACTAACTAGGTCACGATAGAACACGTTCTGCTGTTGTGTTCTGGGTTATTGAATGAAGCCCACAATGCCCAAGGTCTGGGTACATATACCCTTGCAAGGATAGAAATGGAAACGCTTACATTGGCTAAGATACAAGTTTATGATCCATCTGTTCCCAGACATAAGGCTACATGGATACAAGTTTCTGATAAACAAAAGTTGCCAAAGCTCTCATATTCTCTTTGGTGGGTGAATTATATGTATGTGTTGTCTAGCCGACATTAGCACTACAGTTTTTATGGAGAACTGCAATGCTCAAGTCTGTGGTATCAAATATGCTAACATAAACAGATGGCCCTTCTACTTTTTATGTATTTAAGGATAGGTACATAGTAGATTTTAAATTTCAGTCGTGGTAGACTGAAACAGAAGCATAATCCATGATAATCCAGTCGTTTCATTTTGACTGGTACCTGCATAAACATGTGCTGAACACCGTTGTTTGTATTTGTCCTTTGTGTATTTGGACAAAATACCAGATATTTGAGCGTTTGTTTGAATATTAAAGCATCGTTTTTATGCCACCATCACTTTTATGATGATCAGTTGGATTATTTCGTAGGATCCTTGAAAGTTGACAGTACATGTTCACACCCTTCTCTGCAGGTTTCTGATATTTTTTTACTTGAATCAGCAGTGGGAGATGAATGACAATGAGATGCAATGTTATATATCCATCATCAGTCATCACTGTGGCAGGGCAGGGATTCAAAGCCCATCATGACCCCAGGATTGAGTCAGATGCGCTACTGACTGAACTTCCCAGTCCTCATTGTATCAGATTCAGTCTGAAGCTATTGATGCCATGGTAACCTGACTTGTATATTATGTTTTATGACCTGTTTGACCAGTGTATGTCAGTCTAAATTTATCTTTACCCTCACATCTTCCCTCACATCTTTGCTCTAGTCATTTTTGTGAACAAAAAATGATGATTATGTAGTAAGTGGACAGCATCAACAGAGTCGCTATTTCTCCAGGTGCTGCACCCACTGACTGGAATGTATATATGTAGATTCTGGTCATTGCGGATACTTGAAGTTGAAGATTATTTGAAAAAAATATTTGTCTAGTAAATGTTGATTATTAAAATTGTTTATTCTAGTTAATGGTGATTATTGAAGTTGTTGATTCTAGTAAATGGTGATTATTAAAGTTGTTGATTCTAGTAAATGGTGATTATTGAAGTTGTTGATTATAGTTAATGGTGATTATTAAAGTTGTTGATTCTAGTAAATGATGATTATTAAAGTTGTTGAGTGTTGTAAATGGTGATTATTGAAGTTGTTGATTCTAGTTAATGGTGATTATTAAAGTTGTTGATTCTAGTAAATGGTGATTATTAAAGTTGTTGAGTGTTGTAAATGGTGATTATTGAAGTTGTTGATTCTAGTTAATGGTGATTATTAAAGTTGTTGATTCTAGTAAATGGTGATTATTAAAGTTGTTGAGTGTTGTAAATGGTGATTATTAAAGTTGTTGATTCTAGTTAATGGTGATTATTAAAGTTGTTAAGTCTTGTAAATGGTGATTATTAAAGTTGTTGATTCTAGTTAATGGTGATTATTAAAGTTGTTAAGTCTTGTAAATGGTGATTATTAAAGTTGTTGAGTCTTGAAGGCTGGTGGTTAAGTTCCCCATCGTTTGAATTCCCGATGCTGAAGTCACAAGGTGAGTGTCATCATCATGTTGATTATACTTTGCTGGTCAGTGCTTCATTGGTTGACATCAAAATGTTCCTGTCTAGGGCCACTTTAAAGCATACCGAATACAATCCTTAAAAAATCACCACATGTAAGACGTAGGCTACCTTGTGAATTACCCCCAACTACACGATTTCACCATAACCAGGCAGTGGAGGTGTCCTTGACCCACTTAAAAGGCTGGAGCATACTCGGGAGATATCCATTCTGTTTGACAGCCGCTTGAGTGAATTACGGACCAGTGTATGATTGTGTGCCTCTCGGTCAGTGAATTCATAACACTTTTTTTTTGATTATTATGAAATTGTAATTAAACACGCATGAAAGTGTCTCATTGAAATTTCAGCAAGTTAAGAAAGAGTGGCAACTTTCACTATTTTTTTTAGCGTTCTGTCAATATGGCGGCCATTATTCACCTTGTTATAAAGAATATTGCCAGTGACTTTGTGTAATAAATGAAAACTGATCATTTTGAGGTGCATATTAGGCGAACTGCAATGTCATTGTTCAGCTAAATATTTAAATCTTAATTTGTACACTATCTTGACATTCGATTAACAAATTTTCATTGCCCAAGTCGAGAGATTTTTTTTTTTTTTTTAACGATCAAAATTTTAATTTGAACTTGAAAGTTTTTGTGGATTTAAAGATAAAGTAATAGGAATGTTTGCATAGTTATACCTAAGGTTTTTTGTTGTAATTCTATGAAAATATAGCATGACAACAGTGAAGTGCATGCTGTATTAGGTCCGTAAGATTAGATGTCATAAATTATTATTGGCAGAAAGTATCAAGGACTTGTGCACACAGATAAAATTAAATTTGTTTTATTGTTGTTTTTTTTAACGGATTTATGATTATAAATTAAATGGTTTTTGAATCATAAAACTTTATTTGTGACTCTTAATTTAATATGTTGGATATTTTAAGTTTGTAAATACTGTACTTGAGTGCAACTTAATACTTTTTATTGGCGAAAAAGTACATTATATTTCTTGTATTAAAATGGATATCTCTGGTTTTTGGCATATCAGTATTTATAATGCTTGATTACATCTGTATTTATCTTGAGTTATAGAATCAATTCAAATATTCTTATATTATTTCTTTTATAGTAATATATCGATCAGTTTTGAATCTTATTCATTTGGAAAAATTTGACACAAATTCTTGTTCTACATGTACAATGACTGTTACCGTAACCATGGCAACAGATCAATTAAACACTGAAAACGTCACCATATTTGTTTGTCCTCCTTACAGTAAACACAGTCAAAATCATTGGTAAATACAGGACTTATTGAGGTAGTCCTAAGTCGTAGAGCGCACATATTTACATAGGCAGCCTGAACAACGGATCTTTACAAATCATTGTCGATTTTTGTATAAATTTGATCTGGCTTGTTTGCATAAGAACATTTTGTTTTCGGGTAGAAACTTAAGCATTCAATTATTTCTAACAAAGTTAGATATTAAAAAAAAAATGTTAAGTAGTTCCTATCTCAATATGGCATGCTCCTTGTCGCGGGCCAGTGGATTCGATCATGTTGAGAGGATGGTGAGAATGTTCAAGGACTGCGCTACTTTTTCAATATAAGATAGTAAAACAGAAATATGGTTAGGGAAAAAATGTATCGGCAAAATATGAATCTTTTCTGTAACAAAAGTTTTTGTACCAATTAATTTTTCCATCCAATCAGGATCTGAATTTCATGTAGAGCGTGTGGTCCAGTGGTAGAGCATACAACCCATGATCGAAGGGTCGTGGCCTTGATCCTCTGCCATGGCTATGTGTGGTGTCCTTGAGCAAGATACTTTTTCTGCATATGCTTACTAGTGGCTCTACCTGCGAAGACTTCGAGTCAGATTTGTATCAGTTATATAACTTTTTTCACACTTGGAGTAAAATGTATATAATATATTTAAACTAATGTCTGAATTATATTAATTGCTATCAGACATTGTAAAATATGATTTCCGTTGTTGACAAAAACACAGATGAGACAGCAAAAGAAATCAGGTTGTGTACCAAGTTCTGTCATAAATAGCAATAAAAAAAGCATATGTCAACTCACTCCACTGTAAACCTTCAGATGTCAGTTATAATGATTCCAATACAATGTTCAATCAATGTCTTTCCCTTGATCTACGTGCTTTATGGCAAAATTATGCTGAGTATCGCCATTTTTGTCCATCTGCGTGACAATGTGTCTTTTTTATCACCTCTGACCTTGCGGACTGTCATTGATTCTGCCCCCAGGGGAAAGAGGACACTATTTTTGTCAGGATAATTACACAGATTTTTTTCATCCCTTTCTCTGTTTTTACTTTTTAGTTTTAATTACACACAAATTTTTCATCCCTTTTTTACTTTACATTTTTTGTGTCAATCTGGCACCGACCTTGCAAATATTAATTGCACCTAATCAGATCAATGGCTTAATTAGGTAGGAGTTGTTTTCTTTTGCAGAAGTATTCCTCAGTAATTGTTTAGTGTATCTCAAAATTATGATTCACTCTCAAATTATGCGAGACTACCTGCCACATATTGTCACTTTTGTATACTGAGAGTATTTTGGTTAATTACGTGGACAATGTAGGAACGAGAAAAGTGTTCAGAAATAATCATTGTTAGTTTGTAGCTGTAACAATTATTTACTGTCGTTAAAAAGTGTTTTTGTTATAATGACATTGTTCAAACCTTGAAAATTGTCAACTTAGTTAAAGTCACCACTACTTCGCAAATATTAGAGACGGCAACTACTTCTACACTTCACTTTGCTGAAATCTTAATTTTTATTTATTTATTTTTTTCGGATTTAAAAAAAAAATTACTAGAAGCAAAATGATGCCCTTTACGAAGGTTGGTAATTTTGAAACTTTCTGTTTTATTATTATTGATATGTTTGAGTATGAAATTATGATTATTGTTCAATGTATTGTTATTTTAATCATAGTTATTTTTCAATAGTGTGATTATCACGTGTCGCAGATGAAAATAAATATAAGGTCACCTGAGGAGTTGAATTTCAAGTGAAATTATAATAATTCACTTGTCATTTCTTAACATTGTAAATTATCTTTAATTTGCAAAAAGTTCCAATTCTTTTTCATATGTGCAGCTCTCTAAATTTCTTTTGCATGTTATAACATATAATTCAACAGAGTGTTGTAATAGTCACATTACTCTCTTCTTTTTTCTATTTAAATAATCTTTGTATGCTGTTAACAAATTTAGCTGTTATTATTCTATTATTTGATTCAATACATGCCAATACTGTGGTAGTTGTTATTCTAGGGTACAGTCATTATATCAAATAATTATTTGAGAACCATTAATTTGGTATTTTCACTTACAAATTGATTTTAACCTTTCAACATTAATGACTGGCGTATCTATAAATATAACACGTGCGATTATCTCGTCAGTGTACAATTTCCATAATAACAAGTCCTGTTAACGTGTTGGATATCGTACAGCCTGGTGTTGGATACTTAAAGTTGAGTATTATGCTGTCCATTAACTTTACCCATATCCAACTGAATTTTATAAAAATATTAATTTGTTGTTTTTGGACTGTTCGGTGTTTTTTAACCCTTTACTTCATACTGAACTGACCTAACTTAGAGTTACCATGGATACGAATGGCATTGACCTTTGCTTTTATGCATCTCATGCCAGTTCTGTCAGAAAAGCTGAATTTCAAACCCAGAAATAAAATTTTGTTAAAATGATAGTTAAATATAATTTAACAAAGTGTTGTTACCAATACAATTTTTTATGAATGTTACTACAAAAAACATATACATCGTTTCAATCAATTACATATTTGGATGCCATGATGGATTAATTAACAACCAAATCTTCATTTATTCATTACTCTGTAATTGCTTCTTAATTACCAGAAATATCCATGAAATAAGACTTTGAGGTGGTGGTAAGTAACACAATATTTCACCTTACAACCTCCAAAGGCAGTACATCATGTAAAAAGTCAAAACACAAGTTTCATGATTTTTGTTTTTTATCAGAAATAAGATGAATATCTCGTACTTGATGATAGATAGTATAGAGGGAAGTCTGAACAAAAATCTGTCCAAATGTTGACAGATAAACTGAAAAGCCAGCTGTTGGAACATCTAAAAAAGTGAAGATGTATATATAATGAGTCAGATTTCTGAAATGTAGATAAGACACACATAATGATGAAGTTTCCAAGTTGAGTACAAACAGTGATGTACACAGCACTCCTAGAGTGGGTTCTGGGTGGGGAGATTTGTTATCGTGCATAGAGATGGCTTCATATATGTGTAATTGTCCACCATCATCATCATCATCATCATTATTTACTAACTACCATTTCTTCATTTTACTTCTGATATTTCTGGGTAATTAATAAGCAGTGGAGTACTGTGCAGTGGCTCATGCTGGAGGTTGCGAGTTCGATCTTCAGCTCGAGCCAATGGCCTCTCCAGAAATAACACTCGGTAATGGCTCTACTCGGGCATCGTCGGATACCCATGTGTCAATTCTGATACTCTTCATACATCACCCGTGGGATATTAGACAAGGTTTGCGTGGTTTCTAAGCCACAATGCAGCAATATGATTGGTTGCTTCACGATTTTATGAAGGGAATGTTTCATTCAAATGCCATTTTGATAAGGCGTTTACGTTAGCTGTATTTTGTTCTGTTATGTTCAAATAACAATGCAGAGTTAGTGTAATTTCCAACGGGTGATAAATGGAGAGTATCAGAACGGATTACACGTGGGTATCCGACAATATACTCAGGAGGCAGACTCCTAATTATAAGCTTCAAGAATCGAGATAAATATAAAGGAGTAATTTAAGAAACATAGTACATCTGTACTCGTGAAACGCGTGGGCTTCAATGTCAGTAGAGTTGCAACACTTGAGGCTTACTACAGTTTTTAGAATGCTGGCTGATTCTGTTATTCTGTTGATTAGTTTAACACCTGAAGTTTTTTGTTATTTTTTCTTTCAAATTTTGCTCAGTGTTCTTGGGGCATATTAAAACTGAAAAGAACCACAGAAACATTATACTAATTGTTTACAATAATATTATATTGGTTTGTTCAGACAATAGCAATATCGAGTTTGAATCCCAACCACACACTGTCTCTGTGATGATAAATATGCAATATTGCATCTTAATTGCAATTTGTCTCTCACTGCTGATTCAAGTGGGAAAGTTATCGGTCACTTGTGGAGACGGATGCGCTCAAGTACTGGTTTTTTAACCTTTCAGGATCACAGGAAAGAGTTGTTAGGTTAACTGATCATATGTAAGCCATCGATGACATAAAAGGGACGTAAATATTCAAACAAATTCTTCTCTTCAAACAAATTCTACTGTTGGAAAATATAATGTCAGTTAATGCTGCCATTATATATTATTACTATAATCTTCTGTCAACATCTAGCATGACCCCTCAAACCTGTCCAGCAGGTGTTGGTAATTTATTTTTATCCTATGCTAATGTGAAAAGATAGTTGACTTTCTTGCTGGTTTCCAAGGTGATCAACATTAGGTGTTTTTCTCTTGGACTTATGAATATCTTCATAGTCATGAATAAATTGAAAATCTTCCTGCCAAAGTAAAAATTATTATATATATTATGCATTTTACACAAATAAGCCAAAATCATTTTATCTTGTTTTACTTTACCGTAAATTCAGTGTTGACAGAAACTTATCTGAGTTTGGAGAAATGTATAAATGCATGTCCATCCCTTCTCACGCAATTTAAAATTATTAATTATTTACTCGTTTGTGCTGAGCACTTTTTAATTCCCAATCTTCTTGTATTTTCCCATATGTTATATACCTGTGCGCAGTATGGTAAGAGTCCCAATCTTCCTGAGTCTTGTCCGTGACATATGGTGGCCCAAACCTGCCATCTCCACCACATTTTACCCGGCAGATGTGCCTGTATTACACTGGCTTGTAGAATTACATTGGTATAATCTTGGATATAAACAACATGAAGGTTTTCAATTTCTGTCTTGTATAAACACTCTCATTATCTCCAGCAAATATATTACAATCTTGTTTATACTGTACGCCTGGTAGCTGCCTGTCAGGGGAAGGCTGAAAATGAAAAACTATTTGTGTTCCAAGACTAGTTTTACAGAAATGGCCCTGGCTCACGGTTTGAAATATTCCGTTGTCATGGGTTTATAAATTGGTAAATATATCTTGGAGACAGGTGGCTTACTTAATTTTGATGTTTGATAATAGTGGAATAAGTGTTGTGGCATTTAGTGTCCCTTCATAAATAGATGTAGGTTGAACAACTTACAATTCCCTCTGACAGCTTGGACAATACAGTTTATTTACTGCACAGGTTCTTTTCAGGACACAATGAGACCTGAGTACCATGCTTTTGTATTGAGAATCCTAACCAGGCCAGTTTTTGGATATCGGCTGCAAGGAGAATAGTTACAATTTAAAAAATATTAATTTCATATTAATAAATTAAAAAAAGCACACACTTAATTATAATCTTCTAAAGGTACAAAGCAAGGTTGTGTTGAATAAAATGTTGATTCTGATTGGTTAATATCGTAATGTGTGTTTGTTGGTGTGAATCAATTACATTGATGCCATATCTGAGTAGTAACTTTGTTTTCAATTAAAAGAAAAAAATGTTGTCACAAACAGATTAACACATTTCTTTTGTTTGAACATAATTGTAATGTGGCAACTTCG
This sequence comes from Panopea generosa, assembly GCA_029582155.1. Taxonomy (NCBI): domain Eukaryota; kingdom Metazoa; phylum Mollusca; class Bivalvia; order Adapedonta; family Hiatellidae; genus Panopea; species Panopea generosa. Next base: position 59,114,420 of record CM055899.1, on the reverse strand, counting down.
GAAAGAATTTAATTACATTTTTATTTTTTAATTATTTTTTGTTGTTGAAATTTCCTTCTCAAAAGAATAATCATTATTACAAAATTCCAGAGTAGACGTTTGGATATTTTAGTTGTAAAATCTTTCCTTTCTAAACCACAACATGTGAAATTGTTTGGCCTTCATTGTATCCACTATCATTCGGTAGTGAATTTTACAGGAAGCTCTCTGATAATAGTGCCAAGTGTTCTTTCTCAGTGCAGGGTGAATCTTGTTCTGGAGCCGTATATGTGCTCGGTATCTGGTGTACACAAGCTACTCCCAATCTGGGATGTCACTGTAATACGAACATTCTCCGATTACCCCAAATGATGGAATCCAGTAGCAGAGCTGGAACAGAAGTCTAAATAATTCACCATTTATAAATCTCCACATTAATTGTAGAAATTAAATGGATGGTTTTATGCCAAAACATGCACATTTCTTGTTTTAGCTTGTTTACGTTCAGTCCATATCTGAGATAATTATCATATCTAAATCTGGCACAAACATACTTTTCTCCAGAGACAGTCGTGCCAGCAAAGAGGTGATTATGAAATAATCCGGAAGTATTCTTTAAATGTAAATATCATTTTGGCATATTTGATAAGACCCATATGCTGCGTATTACATAATCTAGGACACCATCAGGTAGATGTGGCTGTATATGTTACAATGTGCTTTCTTGCAGCAGCATTTAGATAGCATCTTAAAATTGACAGGTCATTTACCAGCATCCAAGATCCAAATTTGCACACACAAATAGAGTTCTCGGACAATATTCTGGGCAATGGTCATAAATCTGCGAATACACTATTCGTTATTGTCCCATTAGTGCAATAGGGTACCATGTGTATATAAATAAGAAGGTACTTGGTACATTTTAACACCAATGGGGCGTTAAAGTGTTGAACAATATTATGCATGCTTTAGAGGAAGTGCATCACTCTATTAAAGAAACTCGAAAGCTCGTTGTCTCAAATAGCGATGTCGGGCTACAACTAAAATACAGTTAATAAAATACAATTAACATGATTGCTAAGGAACAAATGATACGAAATGAATCGAATGACATGTAATACAACAACTCCATTAATGGTCACAAAATCACAATGGTAAAAAAAGGAGAGCATGTACTGCTAGTGGGTGACACTTGACAACATACCTGTATTCTTTTTTTACATCATACACAAGTTGTGGCCAGATGTGGCGACTAGAGGTCGTACTGCGTGAAAATCATGAAACTTCTCTTCAAAATTTCAAATGTCTGACTTCTATTCAACAGTACAGTTGCTGTGTAAGATTATTGTGATGTTCATTTAACAACTTACTGCACTCTTGGAGAACGACACATTTCATGTTGCATGAAAATAATGAAACTAATTCAGTTTGGGATACCAGGCAAACGTTGCATGCAGAATGTTAGTTTTAGATGTGCATTGTTTGATTATTTGTGTTTTCTGGTTGCACCCATGGGAGATGTTCTCTGTTTGTGGCTTCCAGATTAATGAAGTATTGGTTAACTATAGTGATTCCTGCTGATGGTGTACATAGATACAGTACCAGGGTAGCAGATGATGACCTGTATAATGTCCCGATGTTATGGAGCGTTTTGTCAAAAGATGGATTATAGCTTGAAGATTTATTGTCAGAGGACTTGTTGAACTCATAAAAAGATATTGATGGTTATACATTAATTAGATGAAAAGAATACACTCTTGGTCCCCTAAATATGTGCCAGCCATTCTATTAGGTGAATATGGCAATAATAATTAGTAATTTTGACTTCAGTTATAGAGTAATCTTGTGAATCATTCTGAAAAAGTAATCCAATACCTGGATCATCTTACGGTCATAATAGTTCTATCCAGGAAGCAAATAAAGAGTGGTTCATATAACCCTTTACTCCATAGGTGTCCAAAGGCATCTATATTAGGTGTCCAAAGGCGTCTATATTAGGTGTCCAAAGGTGTCTATATTAGGTGTCCAAAGGCGTCTATATTAGGTGTCCAAAGGCGTCTATATGAAGTAAAGGGATAAGCTCCAAAATGTCTTCACAATCAAGCTTTAATAGACAAGTATAAACTCTAACGCCACAATCATCTTCCTTTAGAAATGATTTAGACCCATTCTGAAGCTGACTTAAGTTCATATATATGTATGATACAGAGTGGAATACATCAGTGTGAAAAAGGAAGTGAGTTTTATCAAGTTTCAATGATTTCTGATAGTTCCTTCTGATTCGTCTGTTGATTTCCTTTCTTTATATATTTCTTCCTTACTTAATTCATGGTGATGTATAAGTTTTGCTGATAGATCCAAGTCATTCTGATAGTCAAATAGTGATCACATGGCCACTTTTGAGTCGTTCTGATACAGTCAGATAGTGATCACATGGCCACTTCCGTGTATTAGTTCATGCCTGCTACTTTATCTACTCATTCCATCAGCCCAGATTATTTGGACAGATAGAGAAAGATGCTTCCAATGATAATGATAAAAAAAAACTTTTTATGTGGCGGATATTTTTTTCTCTCTACAAAATGCTAACAGCATAAAGTTCTTTGAGAGTGTTTCAGTGTTGTATACCTTGACGTATCTTTAGTACTGTGGTGTTCACCAAATTTCTGGATGAAGATTTGAAGATTATGCAAGCCGGCAGGGAACCAACGATTTTAAGTACTTGAGACTGGTTAAAAAGAAGGTGTGCTTCTGCTGGGTGCTTTGTGTAATTAAAAGTGGTATAAAGATAGGAGAGCTCACATGAGAGGGATCTAAGCAGGATCTGTTTGATTATTTACCACAAGATTGCTTCCCACTGCTCATGTCCATATCAATATCTTTTTTTATGTTTCAATCCGGAAAAAGATAGAGAAAGTATATATGACAGCTGTAAATGTATATAGATGACTTCTAACTGAAGTATTTGAACTTTTCCATCCTAGTTTCCAGGTGTTGTCACTGTGTGGGTTGTTGAAATGCCACAGAGCAGTGGTGTCTGTTTGGTTTTCTCATGCAAGGTAACTGAGGGGCCCTGTACGAGGAGTTTCGAGTTTTACATAGGGATACTACAGAAAATTAGAAATTTTTTGTTTTCTCATCTATTTGTGCAAAATGTTATTCAATTTGATATTTTAAGCATTGTCTAATAATAGCAAATAAGATGATGTATCTCCATTTAGTATTTGGAATGGCTTGGGGACTTTGAGGTAGGAATGTCCTTGATTCCTAATGTGTGCCTGTGAAAGGACCGGTTATTGTTCTGATATTACTGATCTTGCAACTAATGCCCTTAACAGAGTTGTCAATCCAGAAATTAACTCTTAATTAGAGAGTCATCCTATTTCTCTCTTTCTTCCATATTCTTCAGAATTTGGTTCCTGTATTTTCGGAGCTAGTATGTTCTTCTTTGACCCACATCAGTTGTGCAGAATTCATTGAAAGGATAAGTCTTTGTTTGTTTTGTTTTTTTTGAGAACTAATTATTTTATTTTTGGCATGCAGCATACAGGCAATTTTCACTAGAACTTTGTTTTACTACTTTAGCAGCAGCAATTGGCTGTTCTGGATACACTGGTTGTTCAAGTTTCAACTGATTAACTTAATTTGGCGCAGTGGTCTTCAAGTTTAACAAATAAACCAAACAGCCCACAACCCACACTGTCTAGAATATTATACGCTAATAAAATGAAAAATGCTGGTAACTCTTCCTAATCAATTCTCCAGCCCTGGGCTGCAATTATTTCATGCATCTATATGATGTGATCAGATAAATTGCAGAGATTCTTTGCCACAAACAAATGCTGGGTCAAAATGATAAAAATTCAATACTTATCGACATTCTTTCCCATCTCAGTGGCAGAGTTTCCTAATTGGAATATCGTGGTTTGTTTGGTGGTGTGAAAGAATATCTATTTCTGGTACTTCTCCAAGACGACTGGAATTACTGTTCAGGCCAATTTTTATGAATGTTTGAAAGAAAGTGTTTTAAAATAGAATGGTTATTTTTTTTAAATTTTGTCTGGATTATTTAGTTCTGTACTCGGCACATTGTTTTAGTTTTTGAGGTTGACTGTAATTATCTATGACCGGCTCCCGAATCTGGGTTTGATTTTCAGCTGTAGTAAATCCGGTTGTTATCTCTGATCAGTGATAGTTGTATCTCCTCTTTTCCCATCTATCATCTCTGATTGTCAAAGACCACGGCGTGGTCTAGTGGTAGAGCGTCCGCCTCGCATGCGGAAGGTTGTGGGTTCGATCCCCGGCAGGGTCATACCAAAGACTTTAAAAATGGTACTAGAAGCTTCCTCGCTTGACGCTCAGCATTTAGAGGAGAGTTCTAGGTCTGGTTGGCCAGGTGTCAGTATAATGTGACTGGGTGGAGTATCATACCATGTGTCTGTGGCATAATACTCCAGTGTGCCAGCGCTTAGAATACTGTCTCAAGTAGACACCGTCGCGATATGACTGAAAAATTGTTGAAAGCGATGCTAAACACCATACAACAACAACAACTGATTGTCAACCTAAACTGTCATCTAAGGAAACCTGTAACAGGTTAGACTAATGTCCCTCCTTTTCAAATTGTTGTACATGTTTTATGAGTCTATCTGCATAACCAGATTCCACATGACATGAAAACAACTAGGAAATTTCCCCCCACAGGGGGCCCTGGCCCCATTCCCCAAATTGAAGAGAGGACCCTGATTTAGATTTTTATGTACATTCAATTTATCATTATTTACCCGAGAGACAAACTTGTGCAGTCATTATTTCATTCGAGAATTTTATGTTAAAAAAGACATCCCAGCATCGACAGATGATGTTATCAAATTGTCATAACCAGAGTGAGTCTCGTGACACTTATTATGTCCAATTTTACTATTGTTTTAAAATGGAACCAGTTAATGTCACTGTTTTATTACAACAGATGACAGAAGTGGCCTCACAATAGCATTTTTTGGCAAGATGAATGAAGACTTGCAGCACTTGTGTTTAATTTTCTGATTTTTTCTGTCTGGCGCAACAGACAACATAAAAATGAATCTTATTATAATATTCGAGTAGTAAATGGCATTTAATTTGTAAAAATCGTCAGTAAAAATGTTGTACATTTGTAATGGAGTGAAAATCTGTCTAAAATTCTTTTTCTAGTAATGGGATTTGTTACTTCAGTAATCTCCACCATGCTTTATATAAAAAAAGATCAGTAAATTATGTTCTTTAAATTATTATAAAAAGCGCTAATTCAATTTTCATTATTGAATTTCTGCATACAAAGTTTCAGGAAATGTATATTTAAATATTTCAAGTTAAGTGTTTGATGTTTCGTGGGAACATGTACACGCGTGTAAACAACGATTGGTATAAATTCTAAAACGTAATTACTTTAAGTTGATCCAACTTTTGTACAAAAATAAATATAAGGTCGGCTATCGGTGTATGGATAATATTGATATTTGCAAGTTTTATCATTTGTCTACCAAAGTTATGTCAAACTTTGCCATTTCTTTCTTGTTCCTTTCTTCTCCCCGTCTTTCATATCTACACAAACCTGAAAAGAAAAGTAAACAAGGCAGATAGGGTACAAAGTTGTCCATTGTAAGCAAGTCTAGCTGTGAAAACAAAATTGTTACCTATTCTAATTTTCTTACAAACTGTTATAGTGATTATTGTGAACTGGGGACAACTGTATTCCTTTCACATATCTCAAACTGCCATTGTGTAGCGGGAAAGGTGTTTAAGTTAACAAACTCTGTCCGTTGGCTATGTATGTTTCTGCCACGTTTTTCAAATTATTTGATGTTCTTTGAGAAACACTTTCTGGCAAAATTGTTAGACCAGTCAAAAATGTTGATTGGTTATTGCTGGTATATTGAATTTTGTGCCATATTTCATTTTCTTAAGTTTATAATATGGTACATAAACTTGGGAGTTAATTAACCATTACTAAGTTGATATTGGTACAAGAAACCAGCCGTTGATACTAAGTTGATATTGGTACAAGAAACTAGCTGATGATTCTAAGTTGATATTGGTACAAGAAACAAGCTGTTAATACTAAGTTGATATTGGTACAAGAAACCAGCCGTTGATACTAAGTTGATATTGGTACAAAAAAACAGCTGATGATTCTAAGTTGATATTGGTACAAGAAACCAGCAATTGATACTAAGTTGATATTGGTACAAGAAACCAGCCGTTGATACTAAGTTGATATTGGTACAAGAAACCAGCCGTTGATACTAAGTTGATATTGGTACAAGATTCCAGCCGTTGATACTAAGTTGATATTGGTACAAGAAACCAGCGGTTGATACTAAGTTGATATTGGTACAAGAATCCAGCCGTTGATACTAAATTGATATTGGTACAAGAAACCAGCGGTTGATACTAAGTTGATATTGGTACAAAAAACCAGCTGTTGATACTAAGTTGCTATTGGTACAAGAATCCAGCTGTTGATACTAAGTTGCTATTGGTACAAGAATCCAGCTGTTGATACTAAGTTGCTATTGGTACAAGAATCCAGCTGTTGATACTAAGTTGATATTGGTACAAGAATCCAGCTGATGATACTAAGTTGCTATTGGTACAAGAATCCAGCTGTTGATACTAAGTTGCTATTGGTACAAGAATCCAGCTGTTGATACTAAGTTGCTATTGGTACAAGAATCCAGCTGTTGATACTAAGTTGCTATTGGTACAAGAATCCAGCTGATGATACTAAGTTGATATTGGTACAAGAATCCAGCCGTTGATACTAAGTTGCTATTGGTACAAGAATCCAGCCGTTGATACTAAGTTGATATTGGTACAAGAAACAAGCTGATGATACTAAGTTAATATTGGTACAAGAATCCAGCCGTTGATACTAAGTTGATATTGGTACAAGAAACAAGCGGTTGACAAACAGAGAAAAAATGGTGTAGTGGATACAGTGTTGGTCATTCACACCAGAGGTTGGGGGATTGATCCTCAGCTCGACCGATGCCTTTCATAAAACAACACTCGGTACTGGTTCTAACCAGGAAGCAGACCCAAGAGCGGTTGATATAAGCTTTAAGCTTTCTTTGCATTCTAGCTGAAATATAAATTCGGTATTTACAAACTAAAACAGTTTGAGATATTAATATTCAGGCTTATTTACAAATTTGATAAAATGAAAACAAATTGACCCTCAAGTTACATGTACAACAAATTGTGTGATTGTTTGATCAATGAGGCAGAGGCTGTTTGTTCATTTTAGCTCGGGTTTGATCTGCACTTTATTTAATAGTTGGAGTTGCTTCATTATTCAGTGATTACTAAATGTTTGACATGTCTTATCCCATATGAAACGCCATTCATCTGTAATAAACCCATTGATTTTACGCTGTTTTACACAGCTCTAATTGATTCTTAGTATACACATGTTTTACGTGCCTTTTGTACAGAATTAACATCATTCCCAACAGCTGTGGTTATCTTCATTGAAATAAAATAAAGAGCTGGATTCTGGCAACAGCATGCCCCGATATAGAAAGATGTGTATAGATTGTTTGGTTTATACTCTCTTGTTTTGTGTTACCGATGCACAATAGAAGTAAGAGACACATACTGATTGGTATTTTTCATGTCTGCTGATGCAATTGTAAGGGTTTGTAAATCTGGTGACTGCTCTAATCAATGGATACCTCTGTAAGCTGTCTTGCTAATTGAAGAGCTCATAATGGATGGGTCGGTCAGATTGTTAATATTGATTCTAGCTACGTTGCAGTCTTTCATCGACGTCAGAACATCACCATTTGCTGTCATCATTCTACCATATTGTCATGGAGAGAGATGCAGCCATTTCCGCTATAGCCTGCAGTTATTTCTAAAACTTTATCTTGAAAAGGACAATTTTCCTATTGAATATCGTCGCTATCTCCCAATTTTAGCACCATTGCTTCAACTGCCGTCAGCGTGAAGTGAAACGTTTTATTGCAATTGCCATCAATTACAGGTGAAAATTGTTAGGTGACATAATTGGTCTCGTTTCATTTGCATTGAAAGCTGAAAATAGTTTTGCAAACACATTTTGTGAAGAAATGGTGTTTAAATTTTTAGTAATTGTTGAAAATAAAGCATTGGGCGAACTTTTGATGTTCACTTTTTATAATTAGAAAAAAATATTAAATGTAGTGAAAATGTGTTAGTTTAAAAAAAAGGATTTGATTTGATAAAACAGTTGTTAGATTTTGACCTTTGGGGTTATTAGTCTGTTTTTTCTAACACTTGAAGTAAATTGATGTTTTCTTTAGATCTCGGAAAGTAACCAAATTAGCGATGTACATAATATTATTTGATTGAACATTACATAGTCATTCACATAGTTGCTCTGAAGTGTCAGACAGTTACTTAAAACAAAACATTCTGTTTTATACATTCACTATTTGAAGAATGTTGATGGGCAATTAAAGAGTTTTCCCTGTCAGTCCTGGTAAGAGGTTGCTTTCCGATCAATAACTTCTGAATGAGTCTTCATGTTTATAATATTATAGTATGTAGTTGTATGATATAAAATACAAGTTCAGTCGAGGTTATGGCCCCTTTTCAACTTAACTAAAATCAGATTAGCTTAAACTAAGTCAAACACTGGCGGCTAGTTTATTCAGTAGCATACTGACGGTCAATTCAAGGGAGTTTGAGTCCACGCCTGGCCACAGTCTCTGATATTTGTAATCTCCCACCTCTGAATATGTGGGGAAGTGGTCGGTGACTTTCAGCCATGATGTGTGTCTAGTAATGGTTAGCTGCCAGGAGCGATTATCAGCCTGCCGTTATGTCACTGAAATACTGTTGACAAAGATACAAAAGCCTTCCTTACACAATACAAAATCAGTATAGGTTAATTAGAATAAGGAATGGACTGATACAAGGACAGGAGGTCGCTGTCCAATGATTGTTCTGAGATTAAGAACAGCCAATCAGTATAAAAACTTTGCGTCAGAAATATTCTCTTTTTAAATCTGATGTTTCTGCCCTACGACACTGCAAGTAAAATATCACTTATTTATAAATCGGCACAGAAAACTACCTTTGGTAAGGTCAGATTCTAATCAGAGTAGAGCAAAGTTATTTTAATTAGTCGAAACAAAAGACGTGTCAAACCATTATTACTCCTTTCAGACACATTTCGTTGTTTTCAAGCTTTTGTTAGACATGGATCATGAGAGGAAAGCTTTAACATGGAAATGTATGATTAAAACCTATGTAGTTTCTTTTCAAGCTCAGTGGGACAAGTTAATGACTGTAATTTTCGCGGGATCATAGCCATCTACTATTGCATACATAAGTATATTGAACTTTAGACGTGTAAAATAAATCTAGCTTGATGGCTTCGTATAGACAAATATACGGCCGTATATTCGTGGGATTTTCTCTATCAAGAAAGTTGAGAAAGAAAAGAAACAGAAAGCTGTGTTAAATTGTAATGTTATTGATTTGTCTAAAATGCAATATAGCTGTGTTGCCTGTCTTCTGTTTAGAATGGGAAGTCGAACAATCCATAGCTGGTTGACACACACTGTGGTTTACTACAGTTCTCTGCAACTCTTTGTTATCTATTCTTGGGACAATTTTTTGTTTGAGAAGTAAAAAAACAACAATATACAAGACTGACAAGTAATAGGGAGAGTGAGAGACTTGATTGTTGTGTGTCTTATGGGATAAATGGCTTCGTGATAATTGTCAACATGCAATGGTTTCACAGGGGAATAGCGGCGTAGCTAATGCCGATGTTTGCTTGCTTGTTTGTATCTCAAGTGTGCAACCCTCCCCAAACAAATGCTCAACGACAGACAAACCACCTAGGTAATTCCTTGCGTTTGGAAAGAGATAAAGAAAAAAAAGAGTTCAATTCACATATAAAAAAACATCAAACGATAAAACTAAAAGTTGAATGCTCGATGATTTAAACTAAATGGGCAATAATTTTGTCCTTTGAGGACTTAAGTGTCATTAGAAGGACCTCAACCTATATCTGTTCAGGATAATTTCTTTCCCAAAAAAAGAAAGATAAAAACATCATACCTTAAAAATGAATTTACATAGGTATTAATATCTTAAAAATGAAAACAGAAGTATGCGTTATAAAAATGAAATTAGAACGGATGGTCATAAAAATAATCCTTGTTTGAATCATTTATCATTATGACGAAGGTTTAAAGATGTCATAAAATTGGACTTAACACTGGGGCCCAGTGATAGTATTTGGAAGTCATTTGTTTAAGTACAACGTCTCATGGTTTGGCTGCTTGTATCCTCTGATATTTCTAATTCTCTTGTCACTATAAGTACATGGATGTATGTACATGACAAGTAAAATTTTTTTGCAACATTCTTCAATGGTTACTCTTTTTAAGCATGAAAAATATAAACACATAATACGAAGGACATATTAGCCTGTTTGAAAATAATTTTCCAGCCCTGAATATTACAATCTGCTCTCAGAATCGGCGAAAGAGATGCAAATGACAGATAAAAATTTCTGACTAAATTTAAGTTTGGGTTCAGAACATGGGATCTAGCAATTGATTTATTATGGCCTAATGATAATTGAAACATCCTTGAACAGTTGGTAAAGTATTACCTCAATTAAATACTGTCGGCCATTTCTGCCATTTGTCAAATGAAAATTTAAGTACACATGGCACATAAACTGGTCAACAATGGGGATCAATTTTGGAGTACATTTTCATTTTATACCATAATTGGTATCATTTACAAAAAATTTATGTTCCCCTTACAAAATGAAAATGTATGACCAAGTTTTATTAATCAGACAACCATATCTGTATATTAATTACCAATTAATTTTTAAAATGTCACATCTACAAAAAGCGTTTTATAAATTCATACTTGGGAATCAAAATTTGTTCCAGTTTTTATGTTATGACTCCTAATTGGATTTCCTGGTTTGTAATTAATGAATGTTTTGAAGCATGCACACATGCCAGCAGATAGGTCTCTACCTGGATTGGGTTATTATGAGAAGTTTAAACTGCACAGGGCCTTTTGATTGGCTGGATGTTAGAACAGTGGCTGTGTGCTATGCTGTCCAGATGGACTTCTGACTATGTGACTTTATTCCAAAAATAATAATCTGGTGACCATGCTTATATTTTTATGAAGGATTTCACCGGACAATCACAGGACAAGTAAAAATTGTGTGAGTTTTACTGTGAAGTATGACAAGAGTGACCATCACAAACATTTCAACCTTTCAACCTCAATATCATATAAAAAACAAATCGTGTAATGTAGTTTTGTACATGTTTCTTATGTAATGAAATCCTAGGCATGCACTTTATAATGTCATTTGTCAGTGCAGAAGTGACATTAGCTGTAACAAATGTCCAGTGTGTCCCAATCACTGTGACCAACATATTGGCAGTGATTTGTCATTTGTAGACTGGTGCACATTGTTTTATGATGATATTGTACAGTGTGTACCAGTCGTTAATCATGCTTGTCATAATAAATAACAGACTGTAGAAGTACATGATTGTCATTAAATATCTTGAAATAAACCAGGAGAAAAAAAAGAAAGTTAAACATAGTGGACACATGACCTTTTAACCTGATCAGATAATTGACTGGACAAATTAACCATTGCCTGTGTCATGACTGCAAGGGGCATAACTCAATCTTTGTGTGTCTTTAATCAGAAATATGTATATGCCCATGCTGTTTGAAGAATGGAATGGGCATTAGGTGTTACCCCTGTCCATTCGTTTGTGAATCAGTAAAATATTGGTTTCTGATCAATAACTCCTAAAGGGGCTTGCATATTTAATTAATATTTTGTGTGTACCTGTGTAATTATAAAATACAAGCCAAAGTTGATATTTGTCAACATTACAAAAGTAAATTTTTTACAAGAGTAATGCCCCTTTTTCGACTTAATTATTGTTAAAAAATTGATATCCAATCAATAGAGGGGGCAGTTGTGTCGATAGACACATTTTAGACCATTGCATATAAATGATACTTACAATAATGCTGTTTACAAATAATAAGATTTGAAGTAAGTTATACAGTAAGCCATTATCAAACATTACATGAGTCGAACTCCAGCTTGTGTCGGACATGTTAAGTCTGTCTTACACTGATTATGTTTTGAGATGACATCATTCATCTTATTTGTGCATTACATGATTATATTTTGAGTTTATTTACTGTTTCTAAGCTTTTAGAGTATGTAGACGTTTACGGAAGCTTGAGTAAACATGTTTATCACTTTCTCTCATTTCAGATGGTTACTAAAACAAAGAAAATATTTGTCGGTGGGTTGTCTGCACAGACGACTGTAGAGGATGTAAAAAAATACTTTTCAACATATGGCGCAGTAAGTAACACTTTTTAATTATCTCCCCTTGCAGTTCTCATCAAAGGGTCCTCCGTGGCCGATTGGTCTAAGGCGCTGTCTCAAGATCACTAACCTCTCACCACTAAGGTCTTAGGTTTGAGTCCCGGTCACTTCAAAAACTTTACGTGAGGAAGTTTTCAGTTACTTGCGGAAGCACTGTGGTTCTACTCAGTCCGACTCAGTCTGAGGTCTTCCTCCACCGGTAATTAAACCCCATTAAAAAAAACACAAAAAAAACACACAACAAAAAATGTCAAATGTGGTAGTTCACAATAACTATCGATTCGTTTATTCATTGTTTGTTCATTCATTTTTTCTCTTGTAAATTCATTTATTCATCTACGCCTGTTTGATGAATAGTTTGAACTTTGCCCTTCTCTCCAAATGAAGATGTTTTCTCACTGCTTATCATAAAGTAGAACTGGGTGTTACAACTTACATATGCGAATGTTTATTTGGTGCATCTCTACACAGGAAGTGCACTTTGTTTATTTTAAACTTACACTTATTTGTTCATTTTGAAATAAGTTAATATTAAACATGCTTTATTTAAATGAGCTGTTGAAATAGTGTGTTTTCGTGCCTTTCGGCAAGTGGGTGTAGTTCTCGAGATCTTGTCTGCACTTCTGAAATGTTTAAAAAGCACCGAATTTGTTCTTACTAAATTGCCACTTTGAGGAAACGCGAGTCTGTTTTGATATGGCGTGGTGATTCACAGATTGATTTTGGAGAGTTCCTAAGATTGGGTCAGATTCTATTGATTGATTTTGTCTGCTCGCTGCTTATATTTTGTTCTACTGATTCAGTCAAATGCTTGTTTTGTTGTTTGTTTGTAGTTGCGGGAGTTTGGTTGATAGATTGATTCAATGATTGATTGTTTTTCTGAGGTTTCTAAGTCAATTAAAATATCAATAACGTAACGGCTTCATTTTGACCAGTCAGGACTGTATAACTGGCCGGTAACTCTAGTTGTCTGACTGGTAACTGTGATTTCCCGGCTGGTTAGTGGTTACCCAGCTGGTAACAGGGGCTGCCCTGCTGGTATTTGTGGTTGCTTGGCTGGTAACAGTGGTTGCCTGCATGCTGTAAGCTTCTCAATCTAGAATTGGTAAGACACAAAGATGAACAAATCTGTCTCCTCAGTCCCAGAGCAGAAATTTTCCAAATCACGACCAATGAAACTGCCTTGTATTTCATACCCTGGTTATACAGATTTATGCCTTCACCTCCTTTCAGTAAAGTATTTTGTGAAACATCAAGGGAATTCAAACAATCTTATTTCATTAATATATAATAGCAAATGTCTGTGGATTTTATCTCTGAGACTGGTATTTCTTCCCATTGTTTAGGGCACCATGTTTCAGCCATGTAGGAGTAACTATATTTTGTACAATGTATATATAGCAGAACTGAACTATAATTGTACTGGTGAACGGCTTAAATGACAAGCAACTTGGTATTAAAGGTATGTATTGGGCATTTGTGGAGCTCGTTGCCTAGTGGTAGAGCATCTGATCCGAGATATGGTGGTCATGGGTTCGATCCTCTGCCACAGCCATGTGTGGTGTCTTTGAGCAATACACTTTATTCACATATGCTTAGATAAAACAACACCCAGTACTGCTTCTGTCCAGCAATGGAATTGAGAGCAGTTCATTAGAGCTCTGAGCTTTCTTCGCAATTAAGCGCAAATAAATTGGTATAAGAAATAATTTTGAATTTTGATGTACAATTTTAGACCAAATTTAATTGGGAAAAAAATAATAATAATGAAGGTGTTCTGTAAGCTAAGTTCGATATTTTTTTGGCAACGACACATTTATAGGCTAAAATGTAAAATAAAAATATATTTTAAATCTTTTCTTATTACAGTCATTATAAATGGAAGAAATAAGGTGTCGTGTTTTAACACGCTTGTGGTTAAATAAGATCATACTGTGGCAAAACACTTATTGAAAGGCTTGAGGGTGGAGTTCAAGAAATAAATTGCAATGCTCAAGTGCATTTGATATATAAATCGTAGGCGGATAACCATACAGGCATGATTTTATGAAATAATTTATTCAGGACCTTTTTTTTCTCATTAAAATGCATTCAGACTTTATAAATAATAAACAACTTTATAATTTATTTTTATTTTCGTTTTCTATTTCTTCAAATAACTGTATAAGTTAGTCAATGATGCATTATGGGATATTTTTAATGAATTTAAATTCTCACTTTGATCATTGGTTTATTCACCTGAGAAGTTCCAGTTTCCAATAGCGGCCGATTTATCAAAACTTTAAATGACCCACAATGCACTGTTAGCTGATTGATTTGGTTCGTAGGAATCTAAGTTGGTGTCGGAATGGTATTGTCACATGAGATATAACGTATTATTTCTACTAATGAAACAGTATTGACAACTTCCTCTGGGGCGTTTGTATCCAAACATGTAGATGGTGCGTTACAAAGGTAACATGTAACCAGGTGTGGAATCAATACTGCAAAATATGGAGGTAGTTATATGGGTATAAGAAATCTCAATAATTGTCCATTATTTGTTATTTTTGTTTTTGAATATATTTTTAATGTAGATTAATTTTTAAATGAGATTATGGCTGTGTCTTGTATAGAAAATATCTGATGTCTTTCCTGAATGGAAACAGACTCGCAGTATAACGCCCACCGGGACGATGCATTTAGCAAGGGATGAAGTTCATTTAGATTTAGATTGGTCAAACAAATCAGTTGAGATTTTGTATGAAATGTGTTTATAAAAACACATTGCCAGTATTAGACATTTAGTCGACACCAGACTTGAAATAAACATTATTTTTTATTTTTATATTTAACGCCACATCCAGAGTGTCAAGTTATTTTATTTTGTGTAACACTAGGGTTGAGGGGGAGGTATTTGGGGTATATGGTATAATTAAAAAGTTAACATGTTGATAGAGGATACCATGTAAGTGAAGCCCTGTGGGGGATCAAACCCTTGTCGCCAGTCACAGGTTCTACCAATGCCCAGCATAATGTTTTATCAGTGAGGAGAAGCAATCAATATTTCACATTGTTACTTACACATATTTTGAAAAAAAAAAATTGCCATTAAACAAAACCAATTATTAAATACTGTATATTACATGTTATCATAAATATGCATTATCTAAAACAGGAAACTGTACGGCGTATCACCTCTTTGACTGTATAAATAGTATATTGATTTAAAAAATGCATAAAACTGCAGACTATATAATGACAACAATCACTGTTGCAATAATTAATAAAAAAAAAAGCAGAAAAAATACCCGTGTTTACAACATGTGTGATGTGCATCGACTGTGTCAATTTAACATATCGGTTTTGCGTAAACTGTTGTTGTCTATTTGACAAGTAAGCATGTGTTTGGGTGCAGCGAGACGATGTATAGATGTGTAGGCATGGTTAATGACTGTAACAAAGTCTAGTTCAACCTTAGGTTATTCATATTTTTTAACTAAAACCCCACCCAACTTGAAAAATTATTTAATTATTTGAATATTTACTAAAACGCGCAGTGGCGTAGATGACCCAAAAATGATGTACAAGTCCCAACTGGTTTTAGCGAGGTCTTGGGGCATGTCCCAGCAGAAAAAAGACTTTCAGATTGCATTTCCTGCGTTCCGAGGGATATTTTCAGGAGATATAATGATGCGTACATAAAAATATGTGCAAGCCCGGGCGTCATAGTGTAAAGGCAGCTACGCCACTGACGTATCACGCTGATAACTCTGTTATATTGTTATTTAAGGACCAAAATAGAAGCTAGGGATTGGATATTTTATTTGATGAATAGTAAAGGGGCAACATGTGATCTTTTTAACCTGGCTGTTTGTCTGTGTGTCTGGTTAAAAAATTAGTTTCTGTTCAATAGCTTCTGAGGAGGTTTATTATTTAATATTTCATGTGTACCTGTCTGTATAAGCTTATTTACACAAGTCCCTCTTTGACTTAATTTTTGGTAAAATCAATAGCATTTCTAGTTTATAACAAGATATGACATCTTCACATGACTTCTAAGTTGCTAAATAGAAGGTTTTTTTTCGTTTGTTGAAGCATTGTTTCATTGCTGTGCAAATTAACAGATAACTGCCTCTGTTCTTGGCTAATTGATGCAGAAAAATGGAACCGTAAATATTCAAGTTCAAATGAGAACGTAATGTACTTAACTGTTAGAGAGAGTGTAAGATTTACCCGGCTGCTCTTGATGTCTCTACTTTGTGGGGACATTAAGTGTAAGATTTACCTGGCTGCTCTTGAGGTCTCTACTTTGTGGGGACATTAAGCAGTGTGTACTGAATTCTTTCTCACTATACCCCGAGGGGAAGAACTGTGTATTCTAAAAAATGAACTCTTTTACCATTTTTAAGGCATTTGTATTATTTCTACTAAGGCTGCAGTAGCTATGTTTTTACAGTGATTGCTTAATACAGGTTAATTTACTGTGAAAGCATAGAAATGGGAAATAGAAAATATGGTTGCATAATACAGGTGGCTGCTTAATAGAGGTGAACACTTACACAGGTTTGACTGTAAATATCTAAAATTATTTGTCTTTAAATCTAACTAAGGGCCTGCAAAGAAACATGATCTTGGTATTATTTACAAAAAACAATATGAAATCAAAATTGAAATCATTTAAACATTAAAAGAATATTGATTGTGCTTTAAAAATGATGACTATTAATTTTGAGATATATTTAAAACAATTCTGTGAAATTGTCATTGATAACAATAATGGGTATCACTACATCTGTTTCAACAACATACAAAAAGCGATTGATTGATTGATTGAATATTAAGCGCCCTTTTTATGCCATCGAGGACTAAAATATGATCAGTTAACCTAACCACTGTTTCCTGGGATCCTGAAAGGTTAACCAGTATTTGAGCACTCATATAACAAAACAACAATACAACATAACTGTATACATAATGCAACAAGGTAATTGAGTGTTATAATGCCACTTAGCGGAAAATAAACATTAGAAGAGACATTGATATATATGTATATCTTGAAATGTGTTATTTTATATTTATATTTTTTTTAAAAAGAAAAGCCAGACAGAGTATGAATTATGTACTGGGCAGACACCAATAGTTGTGTAATACATAAGTCATGTTATGTGCACATGCACAGAGCATGAAAACCTAAACTTCGGTGCAAATACAATCTAGATGTAAAACAGAAGGCAAATTGTTTCTATAGAATGTAATTGTTTTACAAGGCAATTTCTACCATGTTACGTCTTGTTTCATGTGGCAAGTGAAGCATGTATAATTTTGATTACTAGTGGAGAATGCAGAGGTGATCATAATAGGCCTGAACTTTAGATTTATTGGACAGAACTCATAAATGTGTAATAAATATACAATAAAAACAATTTATTAGAAGAAATTGACTGCTATAATATAAATATAATAATGAAATGAAAACTATACCTGCATGTGTGTGTTATGAATTTATTGATTATGTACAAATGATTTCCCATAATAGAGTAGATATCATAATCTTTAGGTCTCGCCATGTTATCAGGTTTCTCCATGTTATCAGGTCTCTCCGTGTTATCAGGTCTCTCCATGTTATCGGGTCTCACCATATTAAGTTTACATGTTATCGAGTCTCTTCATGTTGTTCGGTCTTGCCGTGTTATTGGGTCTAGTTGTGTTATCGGGTCATGCCATGTTTATCAGTCTCACCATGTTATTGAGTCTCACCATGTTATCAAGTCTCTTCATGTAATCGGGTCTTTCCATGTTATCGGGTTTCGCCATGTTATCGGGTCTCACCATGTTATCGGGTCTCACCATGTTATCGGTGAATTTACCGAGCAGTAAGATTCTTACATCTCATTTTACAACATTTTACAATATTCAAATGTATAATTGGTTGTACATGTAAAAAAAATTTCAAATCTGTTTTCTGCCTGAAGAGCCTGAGGGAGCCTCATTTTCCAAGTCCCTATTCCGCCATGGTTAGTATTCAATCATTTTCTCCTGCATCCATTGATTATGGGATTCTAAGGGCCATGTTGAGACATTTCTTGCCCAGTGACAAAGACTTTATGTGTATAAGGGCGAAGTCACACTGCACGCTGTGCTGAAACCTTTATAAATAGATTCAATCTTTTACGCTACGCTTCAGTTGGGTGTCTACACTTTATTTGGGCTGCTACACCTCAGTGGGACCCAGATTTAATGAAGAAATCTATGGTGAAAGGTTGAATAGAAAATATATCTATCAATCATAATGCTGATCTTGTTGTTCTGCTGATTGACTGTTTTATAAAAAGATGAATTTTATTATTAAGCATTGTGAAAAATCTGGTAATGTAGTGATAAAAATGAGATTTTAACTTGCGTTACTTCTCCATATATTACCTAGGGGCAACACCCTATTTTACTCTCAAAGATTTTATCTTGTAACAAATTTTGAGATAAAAAAAAAATGGTAGTTTTATTTGTGAGACTCCATTTTAAGGTTATAGGTATGCTACAAATTTGAATGCAATGACTGAGTAGCAAACAGTGTTCACCTAGACTTAGTGATATAAACAGGTGATCTTGTTACAGCAGTGTGAAGAATAAACCTAATGTGTTGGTGTTTGTTCAGAACTGATGATAACATAAGACGGTTTTTCTCAGTCTAAGAGATTTGAAACAAACAAAAAAAATCCAGTTTGACAACACAGTTGGAAGCATGCAGCACTATTCTGACATACAGTTGGCACATGCATGCATATTGTATTGTTGGATTAAGCATAATCAACATATATTTTTCTTTCCCCCTACGACTGTGTGTACGAATATTGAATAATTGTAATAAAAATTCTGCTCATTGATCAAAGACGGGAGACTGCCTGCTTTCTTTTCCTGTATCAACGACTCCTCTGGGGCCAAAAGGTCTAAGGTTTGTGAATCATTTGCATTTAAGCACTGCAGTCAAAGGTTAGAGATTCTATCATAACCTGATTTATGTTTATGATAAAAAATTGTGTCTTTCCTTGAGGATCATTAACTTTCATTTCGGCCAGAAGCATAAATTGTTATTTACTGACTGAGGACGAGGTGGATCTGAGTCTACTTGGTTTGTAAACTTCCAGTGACTTCAATAGAAAGCTGTGAGTTTCAGAATCATTTACAGAAGGACGACCGGATTGTCGTCAGTCCAACTTGATTCATACATTCGATCACAATGTTTCGTGCGAGTTGCCAAATTGAACCTATATTTATTTATTTATTTTAAATTGGTCTTGACCCCTTATACAGATTCACAATACATCCTGTTTCTTCATATATATTTTTTTAGGCAGGCCATGTTTGAAGTAATATTTGCAGACAATGCATTCTATGCATGGCAACTATCAATCAATTTCTGTCCACAT
Source organism: Panopea generosa (assembly GCA_029582155.1). Taxonomy (NCBI): domain Eukaryota; kingdom Metazoa; phylum Mollusca; class Bivalvia; order Adapedonta; family Hiatellidae; genus Panopea; species Panopea generosa. Next base: position 59,094,599 of record CM055899.1, on the reverse strand, counting down.
TGTGTCGGAATTGTCACGTTACCTGTGGTTATAATGGACCTAATCCTCTGCTAGGAATTATCCATATATAATCAGAGTGTTACATTTCACACTTGCTGTAAAAATCGCCTAGGGAACAGTAACTTGTCTTTCAATCAATACTATAGAAATGGAGGAAGAAAGAAAAAGTGATAAAGACCTTGAAAGAGATTGTAAGGTCAATTAATTGTGCTCAAGACCATTACGATACTGTTTGGTATTGCTTATTGTTTGTGCTTGATTATGATCAACTTCTGATGTTGGAGATGGCGGTCTCTAAGTTATGTATTGCCTATATTGACCAGTCTGGTCAAGTGTTTTTCTGGTGTACAGTTGGTTGAATCATGCTTATGTGTGAGAGAGAATCTGCTTGTACAAGTCCTTCCATCTCAGCCTGATATGTGAAGTTTCTTGCATTATATGTGAACCTTCTTGCATTATATGTGAACCTTCTTACATAATATGTGAAGCTTCTTTTACAAGCCCCATCTCAGAATTTCTCAAACACTTATTTCAGGTTTGATCAGTTCTATGACATTTCCATTTATCATCATTTCATCTCCATCTGAGGTTGCTGTCCTGATACAACCTTAATAGTTGTAAACAAAACAAAAGTTATGCTTTTTTAACAACATAAATGATAAAAATTTCTATTTTATCATACCTCAGATCAAGGATTTGAATATGCCATCAGAGTCAATAAAAACAAGGGCTAAATCTAGCCAACCAATCCAATATTGGAATGCAGAGATATCATGACAACATAAATTGATTAATTTCATTGCACACATAGATCAGGTGTATTTTAATGACATCAGGCAACCATTAAGGCAGGTATTTTACACCACAATTGTGCTTGAGCTGAATCTCATTTTACCACAATTGTGGAAGTTGTCAAAATTCCAACAAGAGTAATAATGAATAGTGCGAGCTTCTCTGTCAGAACTACATTGGATTTTGTTAACGACCTTTCACATCCTTGTTTTCTGAATCCTTAAAAACAGTGAGTCTTTTGCAAGGCATCAGGATTTCCATTAACTTGTGCATTAAGTGTGGTTTAATTATTTTGTTGTGCATTGTGTTTTAAATGATCTTTTAATGCAGAATTACATTTGTGAGGAAATCTCATATCCCAAACAAAATCTTGTGTTTGATTCTCATTAATCCAAGAACTGAATGAAGATAAAAGTGACTTTTTTCAGTTCAAAAAGAGAAAGGGAGTCATTTCCTGTTCATTATCCCAGTGCTTAGCAACTAAACAAACCAAACAATGTTTAGACTCAATAAATGTCAAACTTGAGTGCATGCAGTTTGATTTCATAAAAAATCTATCAGCAAATTGGTTCTTCATCGATGATATTGAATACAGTTATTAATGATTTGCATGCTTCAGTTTTCATTAAAACTTTATGGTTAGGTGGTTCTGTTCCATTGAAAGTTCAGACACATCCTTAATATGTTCAACTGGCCACACAATTATCAAAGAAAGCATTTCTAAACATGATGTGGAATGTTTGGCTGTCTCCATGGATATCATAAATAAAGTCCAATCATGCGTTAGAATGTTACATATATATATATATATATATGAATTGAAGCATCATTATGTTGTCCAGTCATATATTCTATCAGATCACTGGTGACGATCGAGCGTATATAATAACCTCTGAAGAAAACCTTCAATGTGTTAAGTTTCAGTGACTTCACATTCTTTCCAAGATCAAAAATCAACCGGGCAACAGCGATATGCAGAACAAATGGCTAAACGTGGGAATTTCTTTTCCAAATTATCTCCGAATTACAATCAAGTCAATAGCCCTTTTGACACTTGCAGCTTATTATATAGCTTTATCAGTGAAACTTCATTATTTCAGCATAAAATGTTTTTAAATTTTTATCTCCGATTTATAGTTTTATTTTAGATTAGGGACTCATTTTGGTAGTAGTTAGTCTGTTTAATGTAGTTAGTCAATGTTGGTGTAGTTAGTCAATGTTGGTGTAGTTAGACAATGTTGGTGTAGTTAGTCTATGTTGGTGTAGTTAGTCAATGTTGGTGTAGTTAGTCAATGTTGGTGTAGTTAGTCTATGTTGGTTTAGTTAGTCAATGCTGATGTAGTTAGTCTATGTTGGTGTAGGTAGTCTATGTTGGTGTATATAGTCAATGTTGGTGTAGTTAGCCATTGTTGGTGTGGTTAGTCTTATGTTGGTGTAGTTAGTCTATGTTGGTGTAGTTAGTCTGTTTTGTATTGTTAGTTATGTTTTGAATATTGTTATTTTATTGTGGGTGTAGTTACTGTATTTAATCTATATTTTTTGGTGTAGTTAGTCCCATTTTAGGTAATAATGGACTGTCCAAAATATAAGGGAAGAGTCCATTATAAAAAAAGAGTAAGTTCCTGCTTAAATAATATTGATACTGTTGTTATTTTTCCAGAATCAATGCTGAACTGATAACTTAAGTGTTTTTTGTTATGGTTTGTTTTAGCCTCTGCATTACAATGAAATGTTTTTTCGCACAATATTGCCCCGTTTCTCCCCTCAGTAGACTACTCTTCATAGTCCCAAGTCATTTTCATTTTGCTTTTATGATACATTGAACAGCAAATAGAAAACAGTTTTATGCGAAAACTGCTTATCTCACTACACGTTCGGTTTTAAATGTTTAATTTTATCTTTCTCTGTGCAGCAAAGATAGGAATGGCATTGATTGGATTATATTTTCTCTTTGCCTAGATTGGTTTTTCGGTGCCTATTTATTATGGTGACTGTTCCGTTGATTGTGTTAATCAATATACTAGGAGATGCTGCCATTCTTCATCACTTCATGAATAATTCGCTTCAGTTGGAAGCGTCAACATGGTAAGCTACGTTCTTCTAACGAACTGGAATATCTTCATAATGACCCTGTATGGTCATTTGTTGTATAAGTGGACAGATCAGCACGTAATGCATACTAAGTTGGTTAAAAGAAAATTCGAGAGCCTAAAATAAATAACCATTGATATAATTGCTCATAAAAAATTAAGTACCGGTTGTACAATTTTTTCCTCTTCGAATAGCATGCATTTTGCACGCTTTTCGCATGCTATGTCACAATTATTCGCTCACGGCTATTGTCATTAAATATTAATGAAGAAAATGTTTTTAAAAAATGAGAAGAAAAATTATGTATTGCATGTAAAAACTGGATGTTTTTAAGCAATAAAACCTGATGTCTCCTATGAGGGCATGACTGACAATTGCTTTTTGTACGATTTGGGGTAGAATATTTTCTGATAGCTTGATGGAATGACATGTCTAATGAATTATACAAATCATGAATGTAGGTATCACTTTTATTTCCATTTTGATGTGGGAGATCATATTATATGGAATATTTTTGCTAACGAAGATTAATGATCAAACTAGTAACTGTTTATAAAAAATTAAACATTGTGTAGCTCTGATCATTCATCATAAATTTCCACTTTCTTCTGTCAGATAACGAAACTAATTATACAATGAGTCCCATTACTCACCTGACACAGGTATTTCTATCGATGAAGGCATTTCTGTATCATTTTGAAACGTGATCGGAGGATGGTCGCTGCAATTTACTGATCCATTGATGATGCTATCCAGTTCCAAGCCACTTTGTGACGTTTGTCGGAGTATGAATGCAAACTGATGCTAATTGTGTTGTCGCAAAAAAAAAAAAACCCATATCAGATCAAGATGAATAGATTACCGTTGTAACTTGCCTTGCTCTCTATAGCATTGGCTAGTGTCGCAGAGATTAATAGTTATAAAGTCAGTTATGTCAGAAATATGAAACTCAGCGTTTTAATTGTCTTAGGGGTGTTTGCAGAACAGAGAATGAATTCTCGTCTTTCTAGTGCTTGTCCACTAACACTGGGAATAATGTCGTAAAATATATTGTATTGCAGTTTGTGCGAATATTAAAGGATGATTGATTATTGCGGCAGTTTGATAACTCTGGTTGTGAATGTGATTACGGATCCTGCGTTTTACTGTAAATCATTCGCTGAGATAATTATAGCTCAGGGTTATAAATAGATGCTAAAATATCAGAATGAGGATCAATGAAAATGTATGGCATCGGCATAAACACGCCGTCTTTGCGATGGATTCTTCTTCATTTATTGTCTCGTGGCTGCACTGCGTTGTGACTACAGCATTTATTACAGCAAAATTGACATGTTTAAAGAGGTCTTGGGGACATATTACGATACTTGTATTTTTTAACTTCTACAGTGCTGTAAAGATTATTTTTTTCAGTCAATTTCCAAGTTCATGTCCTGAGATAACAATTCCCTCCCCATTTACCACAACAGCTCCCCGTTAAGTAAGTTTATTGTAGAAGCCACATTATTTTTTTTAGGAAGACTGAGTAAACAGCCATGTCCTTAGCACAAATTTATCCTTAAGTATAACAGACATCCTATTTATAGTGGCTTCAGTAAAAATCAATAAGATGTCTTAGGAAAAAAATATCGGATGAAAGAAATTGCTCAATTTCTGTTTCTTAACATATTAAGCCGCCGGAATCAACTCCACATAATTAAGTCATCTGTCATGAAATGGGGGTTATTGTGGGGAGCTTGGCAGCTCTTCAGAACACCACTTCTGAAATATATCACAATTTATTGGAGTTTTGTTTATATTTTTATAACATTGTGCCACAAATATACACAGGTAATAATGCAGCAGCTCACCTTGTATGAGTGTAGGTCTGACTGTATAATCTGCAGGGGTTTTCCATGACCCTAAAATTTTATGGGTTTTTTTCACACTGTTTAACCCTTTACTCTATAGATACACGTTTTACCGCACCAATCACAGAAGGCCTTTGAAAACAATGCAGGAAGAGTTCAGATTGCTCTTAACGAGCAATCTGAACACTTCCTGGATTGTTTTCCACTCAGTCAGTTAATATAAACATAATTCACCCATTGCTGATACATGGTGAATTAATGCTTTCAATATTAGAGGTATCCAAAGGCGTCTATATCAAGTAAAGGGTTAAGGTCATAATAAATTAATTGCTAGATTATCATCCTTGCCAGCTCCCTCATTTTCATGCCACCCTGACCCTTTTTATATTGATAAAAAAAAACAAATTGAAAAAAAAAAAAAAACAACATCAAAACATTTAAAAATAGAAAATAAAAATCTAAAATTTGGATGATAATCTAGCAATTAATTTATAATGGCCTTATGAAATGACTTTTACAGTTCTCCAATTTGCATATAAGGTCTCATCATATGGGGGACAAATGACCCCTTGTGTGTTTGTAGTGAGCAAAGAGTCTACATTTATAGAAAACCTCCATAGTAGATGCTGAAGCATGAGACAGAATTGACAGAATTGAAGACTTAAAATCTGATGTTATTTCGCCTGACTGGTTCTTGGTTAGTAAGATACAAGTGGGCTAGTTTAAGGACAATGTATCTATATTTAGACAAATTTAGCTGAAAATTCAAATACAATTTAATGTGAGTATTTAACAGGAAATGTTATACAGTGGTGCAATTTTTCTCCAGATTTTTATTAGAAGAATAGAGCATAATTGAGATCATCCCAGAATTGTATAAAATGCCATAAAACGTGCTGCCAGTAAATAGGCATTTATTCTGCTTTTAAAACTTGAAATGTATATGTAATTTATTGTTAAAGACCAACTTCCAGAGAACTAGAACATTCCATTTTCCATAAAAATGGGTGGGGGTATTTATTAGTGGGTTGGAGAGCATTTTATTTGGAGGTGTTTGGTGTGATCAGGATTATAATGGCATCATTATGTTTTCAATAAAAAAAAAATGCAGAAAAGAGTTACAATGGGTGGATATTTCTACCATAATTCATTTCTGTTATTTCTAAAAATCTGGCTAGCACATGGTAATAGCTACTCTAGTAATTATCTCCCATTATGACCCATTATTGAAGTTGTTGATGCATTTTCTTGAATAGAAATTGTCTGTCATTTATCATGTTGTTTCCGTCTGCTGTAAAATTATTTTTTCCAACTTCAAAGCTTTTAACATTTTCACTATCATTAATGTTGGCTTTCCTGGCAGCAGCCAGTTTAAGGATGTCAGGGGTCAGTTCGCTAAACATTTCAAACTGAGATTTTTCAAAACTAAAAAATCTCAATTTCTTCAAACTAATATGGCACATTAAATGATCGTACATAATTGAAGTTATAACAAACCTTTAGGGTCCTTTGTGGGTGTAAGGCGCCATCTCAAGATCACTTACCTCTCATGGCTAAGGTCATAGGTTTGAGTCGTGCTCACTCTTAAAACTTTATGTGAGAAAGTTTGCCAATTACTCGCGGACAGATGGTGGTTCTACTCAGATTCATTCTGAGGTCTCCCTCCACCAATAAAATTGAATATGCTATATATATTATATATATATCCTGATATGTGTTGAAAATGACATTAAATGCCACTCTAAAAAAAAACACCAACAGACATTTACTCATTGGCAACGGATAACAAGCAAAATGTAAATGAAGTTATAGCATTTCAAAAATTTGAGATGAAGAAAAACTCAAGTTGAGACATTTAGTGAACCCTTGGGCAGAGCACTGCCCCAAGACTAAAATTGATGTTATGTAAATCTTTAATCCTTTACTTCATAAAGACGCCTTTGGACACCTAATTTAGACGCCTTTGGACACCTAATATAGAAGGCTTTTGAATTATTGGGTGAATTATGTTTATATTAACTGACAGAGTGGAAAACAGTGCAGGAAGTGTTCAGATTGTTCAATCTGAACTCTTCCTGCACTGTTTTCAATGCCCCTGTGATTGATGCGGGAAACACATATCTATGGAGTAAAGGGTTAATATAATTGGTTTTGTTTACTGCCAAACTCACACTTAACTTTTTGGTTGAATGGAATAATGCTTTTTGTCTAAATTTTGTTTGTTGTCTTCTAACATCTTACCATAAACCATGTGCCAAGTAATTGTACCATAAACCAGGCTGGTACGATGTGCCAAGTAATTGTACCATAAACCAGGCTTGTATGACATCTGACCTGTCCTATATCCACCATAAAACCCTGCCGCGACCCTGATAAGAACAGTCAGCAAGCAACTCTTTGTCACTTAGATGTGATGCTAAGATGAAAATCATGGTTTTGCAAACAAATCGATCTTGTCTATATAGGACAATCTCACACGGGAGGGGAAGATATTTGTAGGATGCTATAAATTGAGATAAATCATCTCCCATGATCAAATATAGCTGTTTGTTTGCTCTTCCTAATGGCTCAACTCCTGATTTGTTTGGCAACAATTTATGACTGCCAATTTATAGAATCTATACAAAATAGGATTTCAAGGAAATGTTTTTGTGTGTGGAAAAACGAAAAATTGTGTGTCCGTTTGGACTGGTATAGAGAGACTATTTACATATTTTATCAGTATAACTTCAGTTGATGAAATTGACCAGAGTGGTCTACCAAAATCTATAATTGACCAAACTGGTATTAGTTGTGATTGCTATAAATAAATCAAGAAGAAGCATAACAGCAAGTCGTATTGCAGACATTAATTTCCTTCCCCAGGACCGTTATCCATGTTCATTTTTAGCTCTACAGCTTATACTATGGCATCGCTCATTGTCAGTTATCTATCGCCCGTTGTCAGTTATCTGTTGACCGTCATTGTTCATTAGCAGCATTTGTTTTTAAAATCACCAAACCAAATATATATCCAAACGTCACATGGATGTTTCTAATGTTTATAAGACAACATAATTTAAGATTTGTTTTTGGTTCAAAATGCCCACCACTTCTAAAAAAAGTAAAGAATTCATACAAGATGCATGTTTTTATCAGTATTACAATATTTTTCCTCATCCCGAAAATGTTGACTTTGAAATGGTGGGTGTGTACCCAAAAAGTTTGGCATCATAACTGCTCAGGACAGACTTCACTTTTATCTGGGGTGGCTATAAATGACATGTGTTAATTTACTGTAAATGGTTCTCTTTTCTTTAATGCACTAGAATATAACAGGTTTATCTCTTAATTAATTGAAGATGTAATCAATGATTTGATTTTATAGACTGCAGTACTTAATGTCCTTTGTTTGAGTGCTATATTTTCAAGGCGCTTGGTCCAAGATCACAACAGGCCATTATGATTTGTTTGTCATAATTTTTTCTGGCCCATCTAATATGAGCGAGTTAAGTGGGCAGCAGTAATTAGCAGACATGATAGGTTCATTAGGATGCACAAATATTTATGTCCAGCTAATAATTGGTCAGCACCTGTAGGCTCTGTGCAGTGACATCAGGTACTGATTTGATTGACAGCAGGTGCTTGCTTGATTGACATTTCTGATAGTTCCATAGTGACAGTAATCTATGTTCATTTCTCAGACAATTATCTCGTTAGCCGCAACCTGTTGCTAGGCTGAGATAAGACAATTTGTCTAATCCCTTAATTACAGGTCATTTACAAGCAGAAAATAACAATATTCTGGAGGGAAATTCTGTTCTGCCCTTATCCCCCAAGCAATGGCGGACATTTTAGAGAGATTTGATATAGCCTACGCTAATGATGTTATATGATTATAAAATATATTGGTTTTCTCATCAGTTGAAAATTGAAGTGAAATCTTTCTTCAAGATAAAACAGTTATAACAATTTGTGTGATGCAATTATTAATGGTCCGGCAGATATGTTGATGAGTGCATAATAGGCACAACTTTCTTTGTTCAGTGAGACATTTCGACGGCAGTCATCAGATCTGATATTCATAGAAATAATCAAAACAAGTTCTGAAAAATATATATTTACACAGTTCTATCATGAACACGTGTTCAATGAGTTGAGTTCAATCTTCTACGATAAAACTGACTATTAAATATGATAAATAACTGTGTATAAATAAAATCTTGAAAGTTCAATTAAAGAAGAGTAAAAAAAGCATGCAAGGACAGTAAAATAGAAGCGAAACAGAGCTATCAAAGCACATCAATTAATTTGATTGTGCAACCCAGTACTTGTGAAATATTGCAAGTTAAAACAACAATTGGCTGTGGTTGGAGGTGACAAATTCAATAGTAGCAACTGTAAAATATGATGAAACTTAACACAGAATTCTCATGAGTTTAAAGACAGACTGAATGTCTTTCTGGTGACATGTACAATTTTGTGTTGCTATTGGTAAACCAAACAACCATAATTTATTCATTAGAAGTTATGTAAATGTGTCATTTTGCTGTATGTTTTAGGCCAGAGTCAAGAGATAAGATCATTGTATAAGATCTGTCCTTATCAGATGATTGGTCAGATTATTTTAAGATAACCACTTGATTGGTCAGATTATTTATAGATAACCACTGATTGGTTGTTTGAAACAAGCTGCTTAACACTATATACTTAATATATACTTTGGCATTTATCAGGTGCTAAAATCTTCATGATTGCCAAGGGATCAATGGGGGCTGACCATGACCTCTCTCTCTGTTAATCCGCTGTGCTATATTCTGACACTTGTTAGACAATATCTTGTGTGTCTTAGATCAGTTTAAGATTTCAACGGCTACTGATAACTGTCATTGGAGAACAGTGTAGTTTGCAGTGGTCAGTTTACATATATTATGTTAGTTATCACTACCAGATATGGAATGTTTTGTGTGTTCAGTCAGCCATCTACCTTAGTAATCATGTAGGGTTAGAGATTAAGCCAGTGATAAGGTTAGAGTTTATGTCAGCCATTGATAATGGTTATGTCTACTATCTGTACACTGTTAATCACCCTCCTTGGCACTATCAGCCCTGTGATCGCTCATCCATATCTAGATCTGTTATCTGGGAGTCAGAGCTGGCATCTCCGTTACTACAGACATACTTCTACCTGTAATTAGGACATTGGAAAAACTATATTAGCTTAATGAGACAACGTTGCTAAAAGTATTGAATAGTTCTAAGTCAGTCGTTTCAACATTTACTGACTCTCCAGCCAACTACAGTCCAACTTGAATTATTTTAACTGAGCAAATGATTATCAAACAAAACTGATGTATTAATTAACTACTTTCTATTTGCTGAATCAGGACTTAAAACAGTAGTCAGCCAGGAGTTGCACTGCACGTTTATCGTGTGGCATTGATAAACGTGACTGGTTGTTGATATGATACATATACCACATATGATATGGGGGGTCATTTGTTCAACCAAGATTATGGCAGTTGTCACTGGTGGCGCTGATAACATACTGACATTGTCAACAATCCACACTTTCATCAGGGCTAATAATCTAGCTTGATCTGCTTCACTCATTAATTATCTCCCTTGTCTGATTTATCCCGGTCATTCATGATATAATGCTCTGTAAAATGAGTGGAATTGTTATCATCACTGTTCAATGTAAGCGTTTTACAATTGACAGAATTTTGCTAATTTTACTGCTACGTAGTAAATATCATTTTCTCAAACTAATATTGAAAACTACTAATATACAAAATGCAGTTGAGGTACGCTTATTCACTCCAAACATCCATTTTTCGTGACTGGTATCAATTTTATCAAATATGCTTTTAGACTAGTTTCACTTTAATCAAATATTGTTTTTAGACTGGTTTCACTTTAATCAAAGTTTTTTTTTAGACTGATTTCATTTTAATCAAAGTTTGTTTTGAAACTGGTTTCACTTTAACTTATGTTGATTTTTAGACTGGTTTCACTCTAATCAAAGTGTGTTTTTAGACTGGTTTCACTTTAACTTATGTTGATTTTTAGATTGGTTTCACTCTAATCAAAGTTTGTTTTTAGACTGGTTTCACTTTAATCAAAATTTGTTTTTTAGTCAATAGTTGAAAATAGTTAACCAGTCTCTTTTCTCTGCAAGTTGTGAGGTCCTGAGTGTCATATAATTGCCCACAGTATACCACTATCCCATTCTCCAGGGTTTTTGCATATATAGTTATTTTCGAAGGCTACTGATACACATAGAGAAGATAAGAAACTGGAGCTGCATGTGTAATAATTCTTGAACAATTTGAGATTTAAACATTTTGTAGACATTTATATATTGGTAGTCTATTATTCGTCCAACTCTGTAATATACTACACAGATATTATTACATATTTTGACACCTTTTCTTAGAATATGATCAATCTGGGAAATCGCAGAGTTCTATTTCGTAAATGTCTCCCGTTTTATGTCCGTAGATGCCTGTGAACGTCTCTGGAGAAATCTGTTAAAAGTATTTTTAAATTGCTTGAGAGCAAAAATCTGATGTGTGATTTCAAAGTAGAAACTACATAATGCCATTAAAATTTGGTATTTTGATATTTAGAGATGAACTAGAAACTCTTGTTTTTTAACATTTAATATCATCCTTTGAAAACATTGGTAACTTAATATTGAAACACTAAGCGATTTCTGATGTTAAAACTTTTATTATAGATATCTACAATTCAAAATTTTATTTCACATATTATGCATTGCAACATTAACATTGCAATAAATGAAATACAGAATGCATGCTTCAATAAGTAAATTAGTTAACAAAGTACCCATTCAGTTACTGTTTCAGAAAGAATAAATCGAAAAACTCTCATTTTGAAATGTAAATATATATGCCAGGACTTGGTTAACTCTGTCGTAAGCACTTCTGATTATTTAACCAAGAGTCGTCAGTTTAGATTCCCACCCGTCAGTTTAGATTCCCACCCGACCAAGTCTGTGTGGTGATTGATATACGACATTGGGTTTCATTATCATTTGTCTCTCAACACGCTGATTCAAGTTGGAAATTATCAGATACTTGCTAAAATGGGTATTCTCTAGTACTGGTTAATTTTCCAGTATCCCAGGAAATAGTAAACCCTCTGTTAGCAAGGCTGCCCTTAATCACATAAAAATATAATAGTTGGTAACCAAATTCACTTTGTGTTAACTTTCCAATTCTGAAATTTTTTAAAAATCCTGATAAACTTTCTTATTATAATGATGTATTATGTGAAATAAATCATTATAAATAATTCAGAATGGTTGTATATCGAGATATTATAGAAAGGAATAAATTGTTAATTATCAACAAAGCAACAGTTTCCATAGCAACAATTAGAAAATGCTTCATACTTATATTCAGTTATTATGAAACGATAGTCAGAAATGTTTAAAAGAATTTTTTATATATATAAAATAATCACTGTAATTACGACTTAACGATGAAATGATGTAACTTATGACATAATGATGGAATCACTTCTTATTCATAAAACGAAGTAAATGATAATCTTAAAGATAGCTGGAATCTCTTTATATGTAATCTTAAGTTGTACAGAAAATGGAAAATAGATATTAAATATAGCTGTATCTTCAAAAGATGATTAATCTCATACTTGTCTTTAACTTTATCATCGTCGTACCCACACCTGCTATATTAAACGAAGAGGTGAAAAAATGGAGCCTCGTAATCCCACTGAGATTTGTGTGATGCCGTTAAATAAACAATATTTAATTTGGTAGATCAGTATTTTAAGTGCATATATCTTTCCCAGTATTTGTTATAAATAATGTTTCTGTTACAAATTTATGGTCTTTAGCACATGAAAACATGCACTGATTACCTGCATAATTAAAATGCATTTTGGTGTAATAAATTAACAATGGAAGTCATTACTTTGAATTCAGTATTTTATACCTAGATTTGTTATAATTATAAAGTAATTTAATTTAACATAAAATCAAATAATAAATAAAATTGAGAACAACCAATTGTATGAATAAAAGTTCACTCCTGAATATATGAAAGCAAATTTATTCCTTATATTTGCTGTAGATTTTTTATATTAATTTTGTTATAACTATATATCATATATACAATTATATAGGCTGTCTACAAATGAAAAAATCTAACTCCATCAGTTCACTTCTATAGCTTACATATTTTTTTTCCTTAAATTTATTTTATATTTAAACTCTACACAAAGTCAAAGTGATTAAAGACAGAATACCAATTGTATGTGTGTAGCATGCACTGCCGAAACACTGTTAATGTTAGAACCAGTCAGGACCTGCGTAGCCATGATTGAATCATGTAATATAAACGTGCATGTTTGCTCACCCTTGCATTGGCAATGTATTCAATATGTGCATTTCCCATAAAAAAAAAAACAACGCTATTTATTGAACAACAATTTCATGTTAACAAGGTTATGACGTACTGTGCATAATATGATTTTTATCTTGTTGTATTAATTGAAACTTCAAATTCATGTAATCCAAGGCAGATGTATCTTTAATCCAAAATTACAACATAATGCAATGGATTCACTTGACCTAATCATTTGTTGTTAACAAATTACATAATTCTTAAAACATGGGCTGCTTTAATATTTAAACTTACAAGATACTCGAGACTACATGACCAGCCATTAAAAAAATGACATGTGAAGTGTCATTTACCTACGTACTCACCCACCCACCAGACTTACATCAGAGTAATACTACTTAAAATAATGACGTAGAATATAGCAAAAAATAAACAAATTATATATAGGAAGAAGCTCAGTATTCATGCTATTTGAAGTGGTGAATAAACGGGACTGAAATTCTCTTAAGATAAAAGATGGCAGTTAAATTTAGAAGCATGCTACCTGCAGCAGTTGAAGTATATACTTCTGAAGTGCCGCGATAGAACGTCTGTAAAACCCGCATCTAGTAGAAGACTGTTCATTGTACTCAATATGATTATATTATCCATGGTCGAGTCTTATTTCTTATTAATAATTAACACGCTCATTTTTAGCTCGCCGGGACGATTGTCCAGGAAAGCTATTGCCATGACCCTGGTGTTGGCGTCGTCTGTAGACATTATCTTATAGGCGAGCTTTGTTGTCTTCTGACAACTCTTGTTTAACATAATATCAAAGTCAATTGAATCATAATTTGTACACTTTTAAGTTTAATACCATAAGAAAAAGAACGAAGAGACTGGGTGCCAAACAAAATTGACTGTGACTGAACTGAGTTTCTTGTGCTACCTTGTTTTCCAGTGATTTGAGTGGTACAAGTCAAGTATATGAAATAGTGGGGAGAGTCTGTACAAATGTGTAGTGATACCGTGCCAATGATAACAGAAAACCAAAGTGTTATGACTGCAGAAACAAACTTCAAAGTAAGAGCCCGAAGCATACATGGAATACCTCTATAAAAACATAACAAAAAAAACATTAAGAAAAAAAGCTCCATCTCTCTCTCTCTTTCCTCTGTTTAGGTGTTAGTAATTCCATCATCATAAACAGGGAAACAGATGAATTATTTTTGCTTATGTTATAGAGAACAACAATTTGTTGATAACAGTGAAATGTTGGAACTTTATTCTTATAGAAACTTTAGTAGCCTGTTTCCACCTAATATTTTAGCATCTTTACTTCTGGCATTTATTCCTTCTACCAATGTCAGGAAGGTGAGGTAGGCATTCACAGTTAAAATCTATTTATAATTTATTATATTCATCAAAATTGCATACTTCCCAAATTCACTATGCTCAAATTGTCCACAAGAGGATGTTTGAAGAATTCAATTTCTGGTGTGTTGACAAAGTTGTATAAGCTTGTTACTGAGTGTAATTTTAGTCAACAGCAATTAATAGTAAATTGTGATGAATAATTGCATCTGGTTCCAGATTTCTAACAACATGTTCCTGATTCCAGTCGTGGAACTTGCATATTATGCCAAATATGCAAAAAGATGTCTGTTCCCTTTGAATGGCATAATCATTATACGGTGCAGTTACATAATTACTATGTTAAACTGCATGTGTGTTGCCAAAAAAAGGGAGACTGGCGTTTACAATGTTGTTTACTAAAAGACACATTACAACGCTGATCTGGTGATGAAACCAACAAAGAAGGTCATGGGTGTTCAGTTCAAATACATGGTCTGGTCCTACAAAAGACTTGGAAAACAGCACTAGAAACTTCCTCGATTGGCGCTAGGCATTTAGAGGAATGTATGGGGTCTGGTGAGGTCATTGTTGGGTAAAATATGACTGGGTGGGGTATCATACCATGTGTCGGTCATATGACTGAATATTATTGAAGTCAATGCTAAACACCATACAGTAAATTGTAACGATTGTTCTGAGAAGTAATCTGTCCAAAGCTTTACTTGCTTTGACTAATTGTGGGAGCACCTGTATGACTGGTCACCTACCTGTATGGCGGTAAAATTTATTAATGTATAAATTATCACAGTATGTAGTACAGTTCTATTCAATTTTTACCTCTTTTTTTTTAATGGAGATAGAGGACAGAATCTGCACTTCCTTCATTGAGGCACATAAACATGATCCACTGAAAATTTATTAATGTTCACCATTTACTTTGCCTTCAAAGCATCAAATTACAATATTGTTCACCATTTACTTTGCCTTCCAAGAATCAAATTACAAAAAAATATAATTATTGAGTGACAATTAATAAATTGATGAACTGTATGACTTACAGCTTAAATGCAGTAATGCGACTTGAGACAGGAAGCTACTTGGTTCATTTGTGCAGGTACAAAATGACAAAGTAAATGTTAATAAGTAAGGGGAAGTGTACACTTTATAACACAAACTATGCCATATCCCATGTTAATTAATTTAAGAGATACAAGTGGTTCCACTTTACTCCACTCCAGTTGGAAGTAGATGGGGAAACGGCCTTAATGACAGGAACTAATTTAAATATGCATGGCTTTCATAGGGCTGACATGCCTTGTGGCAATAACATTAACACAGTAAGTGTGCATGTAATAATGGACACGATATTGCCTTACTGCACGTGTAATGGATATAATTGAGGAGCGAGTTTTTTTTATTTGTGTTACATTTTTTATGCATGAAGCAGTTGCACAAGCTCAGACAGACACTTACTAACCTGAGACACTACGTACAGTACTTCGTTTGGAATTATAAGTTTTAGATATAGGTCGGCCTTGACTAATCCCCTGCATGTATCGTCTTGAGTCTAATGATAGGTATATGTTATTATAATGCTAAATTAAAATCATGGATGATTTTGTTAATTGTACTAAATCAACGAAAATTTTTTAGTTTTTCATGTCGTAATATGGATATTATATTTTAAGCAGTGTGTTTGTTTAGTGGTTGGTGGCCCACACCACAGGTTGAGGGTTTGATCCCCGGCTCGCCCCCTTTGACCTCTCAAACACAACACTCAGTACTGTTTCTACCCAGGAAGTAGACTCCAGTGATTCATATAAAGTTTGTGCTTTCTTCGCAATCAAGCAATCAAGCTAAATAAACTTGTATAAACTAATATGGATGAATTAAACGTTGGGGTCATTTCGTGGACACAATGGTTGATTGAGTGTCATCATGACTACATCAGGAGGGTGTGTCATGTAGATTAGGCTATGTTATTACATGTCCACTTTCTATATACAATGTATTATCTTTTTTATTCACAAAGATATTTAAATAATTATCTATTACCAGAAATGTGATTTTGTGGTTTGACATGGGGAACAAATAAATCAAAAGTCATTACTTGTTACACCCAGCTTGACGCAAGATCTACGCAAAAATATTGTTTGATATAGCATGATAATAATGTCTATTTAATTTTTTTTTAATGTTTCCAAAAGAGTTTTCCTTACACATCTTCGTATTTGCAGCAGTACTTTATGACTTCTGTTTGTCAGTTACAGGTTTAAGTGCAAACTATGCTATAGATCATGGGGAATATTAGGCAGACAAGAGGTTTTTGTTGTAACTGTTTGAATTGTCATATCTATTTATATTGAATATATTTTATTACCATTTCTTTTAAATTAGTTGATAAAAGGGATTGGTAATTAAATTTGGCCGATGGTTTGATGGAATATCGAAGTAATGGTAACCATTTGTGTTCCTTTTGAACATAATTTGATTGTTTACTGAGCTGGCTCTGTAAGTTAAAGGGCATCCTAACTAGTTAGATATTTTTCTTATTTGGTTAGGAGGTTTCTGGTGATTTAACCAAATGGAAAAACATGTACTTCTTGGTTAATATAGAAATTCAATCAATGCCTACCTAGTCGCATGTTGCTTTCATCGACTTTCCATTGACATTCTCTGTTGAATGGTTTTAATAGATTTCAAATGAATAATCTCCATTTTGTATAAAATGGATGTGGCTGCGGAGTGATGATATTTTCGATTTGTATAGAAATCCACGAATAATATTGCCACGATTCTTTTATATATTTTCATTTGCACACAAATACCAGCAACTAACACGTAGATATTAATGGTATAGCGTCGTCAGAGTTGACTGCGATCAATAGACCGATGAATGGTTTACGGTTTTGTATAATGCATGCAAGTTCTAAAACCTTAATTACTAGAAAAATGCAGTCAAGAGGTGTCGAAACTTTTGTGAGAAAGGAGTGAAAAATTGTATACTTAGAGTACAGTGCTAAGTTATTGCCTTCTTATTGCTTGTTCTACTGTTAATACTTATTATATATTAATGTATGCTCAGTGGTGTTGTAGCTGGGTATTGCATTAGTAACGTTTCTAAAAAAAAACTACGAATTAAAAATAATACAGACTGGTTCCACGTCAAGATGAAATGGCTGCGAGTGTCTTTTCTTTTTTTATTGAGCTAAAACTAAAACTCATTTAAACTTAATGATTCCGTGGATGCGTAGAAACATGCCTGAAGATTGTATCAATATTTTGTCTAAGCACGCATGCTTGCATCTGCAAAGTTAGACAGATTGAGGCCGTAGATTTGCTGTCATTAGAAGTGAAGATTTGAGATGTGACATGAAATTATTTAAGGAAATAAAAATACAATTGAATACATGTTCTTGCTGGCTAACTTGAGATTTGTTTGTGAACAAATTGGTGATGGACAAGTTACAGGTCACTCTTTCAGAAATTCTGAATTATTTTCAGTTGACAACTTTTAAGCTCAATCAGTGTAAACTTATCATATCACAAACATGATAAATGTTTATATGTCTTTAAGGTTTCATACATACCTTTTGTCAGTCATGCAATTTATTATCATTTTCGTGTTTTTTTTTGTGTCACCTGCAAATTCAGAGATTATTTATTCAGTTATTGTAATATATCACCGTCAACGTTGGTTATGCTGTCATCAGTCACAGGTTATTCTGTTCAATAAACTTTCAAGATATTTTGATGAATTTATTTATTTATTTTATTTTTTTTAAATTCCCAGCCTAAAAGGAAACTTGGGTTTCTGTTACTTTAAATATATTTTATTGCTTTTTTTGTATACATGTAGTAGCAAAAGGGTTTCTGTTGAGCATAATCGTGTCAAGGCCACCAGTTACTAAAAATAGAGAAATGGTTTTGTTGCAATATATTTTTTTACTAATTCTGTTTTTAACTACTCAGTAAATAATATCTTCCAATTTACTTAAACATTTATTGAAACCAAGTGTGTAACCAAACACTCCTTTAAACAACAGTGAACACTTTGAAATTCTTATCCGGGTTAGCTTAGTCGGTAGCACGTCTGGCTATCAATCCATGAGTCTTGATTTTGAGTCCCTGTCTGGCCAAATCCCCAGGTGTACATTTTCCAATGGTTGTATAAATTATTAAAAAAAAAAAGAACACACAGAATGCCTGATAACACAAAGGTTTATAAGAATTTTTGTGATTGTTATACCAATTTCTGTACATTTTTCTCCCTACTTTGTCTGTGTTTTTTCTTCTCAAAAACCATGCAATGTTGGCGTCCGAATACACTGATATTCAAACCATGGAAAATTTACGTCATGGGCCGAGTCTCTCTGATGATAAATATATGATGTTGCATCTCATTGTCATTCGTCTCTCACCACTGATTCAAGTGGGAAAGTTATTAGTAACTTGCAGAGTTTGGTGTGCTCGAGTACGGGTTAACCTTCAGGATCCTAGGTAAGAGTGATTGTTAAACAACTACTGATCATATGGTAGCTCGCGATGGCATAAAGATGACGCTAAATTTTAAACAATCAGTCTCGTCCAAGTAATATACATCACTGAATAACGTAAAACAAACCTCGTCTACTGTTTTACATATTTATTGGGTTTGGTAACAAAATTGTTACTTCTTTTGTCACTCTGCGATGCTCCTAATTATTGTTTTAAGAGACAATTGATTGGTTTGTGACCTAGACCTACGCTCTTTATTAAATATTGAAGTATAATTTATACTTTCTGTAACCTCTATACATAAAACTTGCTACATTCTGGTATTGATTTCTGTCAGGAGTTGTTCACCCATACTCAATTAAAATTCCACATGTTTACTTGATCAGTTGGTTTACTGTGACGTTCAGAGACCTGCCATTATTATCATTGCATGCGAAACTTAAAGTTTCCAATTATCTTGATCATGGTCTCATCAATTATGAATCGACCAGGTGCTTGATTTTCATGCATGCTTTAAAGCACGTTATACAGCATTCACTCCTGAATTAGATTTTATTTCATATATCCTGCTGTGTTTTTATGAAACTCGGCTGCTTTATTAAGTTGATTAATATTAGATGTGCATAAAACGATTTAAATCGGTATCGGCGCAAACTTTTTTACTTTTTTTTTAAATTTAAATGAAAAAAAAGTTTTAAAACAAAAAAACGCATTTGATTGAGATAGAAAAAAAGAGTACAAGGTCACCCAGAAATCTCGTTACTTTGATAAATGGCTCCTTTAATAAATGATAATGAATTTTTTAATTTAAGGCTATTGTTTAATATAGAGCCATTACTTAGGTACTTTTAATTATCATTAAGCTTTGTGAAGTGCTTGCATACTCAGTTAAATGATAATATTTCAATCCACTTGTGAAGACGAATGTATCACTGATGTCGTAAACTAGATGCGGAAATGTAACTTGTGTATTTTATTTATAATGAAGATACATAATGTGACAATGTAATAAATGTGATAATTCACTGTCAAAAGATATTGTCATTTTAAAATTTATGACTCTGTGCCGCGTTTATTGTACAAACATTTATACATTCATTGAGATATAATGTGACACTTACAAGGTTTAAATATATATACAGCAATAAAAATGATATAGCCATTGCCTCTAGTAACTTTGAATTGTTACTGACTTTACATTTTATCTTGAAGGCAATTCATACGTTCTTTGTCCTTCCTAAGACCCACTCCTTGATGAGTACCACTCCTTGCAAAGTTGCTAACAACCACTCATTGCTTAGTTGCTAAGTACCACTCCTTCCTGAGTACCACTCCTTGCTAATTCTGCACTCCTTCCTAAGTACCACTCCTTGCTAATTCTGCACTTTTCTAAGTACCACTCTTTGCTGAGTACCACTCCTCGCTGAGTACCACTCCTTGCTAAGCTCCACTCCTTGCTAATTCTGCACTCCTTCCTGAGTACCGCGCCTTGCTGAGCACCACTCCTTGTTAAGTACCACTCATTCCATAGCAACTTAACACATAATCACAGCAATATGTTATACATACCATAGAACTTGTGGGTGGGATATTTGTAATCATTCTGACTTAAGACTGTCTCAATATCACTGCTTAGGTCATGGGCTTGAGCCCAGCTCAGTCCAAAACAAGGACAGTGGGACAAAATTCACCCTTCATTCTTAGATCTTCCTACATGTATGGCTGTTTTATATCAGATAATGCAATAATATTAGTTGTCTTTATTCATTCTTTTCCATAATTATATGGTATCAAAAATTCATTTTATTATTTTATGAATCAAGTTTTAGTGACAATCAGAACGTTCATGATGTGGGTTAGAAACCAAACATGATGAAGAATTTGTTGACTATCCGGTCTGTGATATTTACCACCCATCCTACTGTACCACAGTAATCATATTATTTTAGCATTACGACAACTTAAGCTTCCTTTCTTGTCACAGTCATTGACACCATAATTCATGATCCCTTTGTTTTCTCAGTTTCCTTGTTCTTCATATTTATTTATTTATCTTTATGTATACAAGCTGTTTATTACCATGTTCCATAAATCTTAGGTTGCTTCAGTAATTACCTAGATGTTTTCTTCAGTTATAGCCTAGACATATGGGCCATTTGGGGAGATGTTTATAAGAATTGACTCAGAGCCTACCAACTTACACCCTACCTACGCAGGTGTATTTACAGGCTCATTATCTGTCTACATTGTTTACAATAGTATCGCCAGACTTAATGAGTTAATTACACTGACTGGCCATTTTATGCCCCTGTCATTTGTTGAAATAAAGATAAAGTGTGATATTGGTCAATGTTGATGAAATGTTGCACAAGTTGAGGCCCCTTTTCGACTTAATAGTTTTGTAAATAATTGATTTCCCATCAATAGCGGGGGCATTTGTGTCAACAGACACATTTCTAGTCTCAGAAGTAAAGACAAGAAATTATCACCGTTTGTTTAATAGCAATTAAGAACAAGTAAAATAGACCAAGTATTAGACTACCAGTAACTGTTAACAGAATGGGTAGAAATATTGATAAAGTGGAAATAATGCAAAAAAAAAGATGTTGACATTGGTGTACTTTTATCTGGATATAGCATCAAAGTGATATGTGACATGTGACTTCCTGTAATATATAATGATTGATAGATTGGATTGTTGTCCTTATGCCAGTTAACGGACATGAGACCAGGAATTCTGCTGTTAAAGGGACCGAAGCAAAGCTGTTCTGTTAGCCTTCTAGATTTGTACTGATTAGTACCAAACTTGCATTAGGACTGAAACACCAGGTAGATATTGTGCTCGCCACAAGTACGAAAATAACAAATTGGCCATAACACACCTTTTAGATGTGCTTGTATATTGGACTGGTTGACGTCATCCCTGGTTTCGTAGTTCATGTACTTATATATTGACCAGACATGAGATATTATATATGCACATATTCACCTTGATTTGGTAAAACTATTCTCTAGCAGAATCCTAGACTGTTGGAGGTGCCACGGACTCGCACTCGACTCATTATGTAAAAAAACAAAATTCAGTAAAACAAATGTACGCATGCTACAAGAAAAGGAAATGCAAGAAACCAGGCAAAACTTTGTAAGTACCTTTTTCTCTCCATAGCATTGCCAAAGCCTCTATCAGACAGATCTTGACTTGCAGGAAACATTTGGAAAGAAGTAGGCGGACACTTTATTGTTGAGAATGAACTAGTTTTACAACCACAAGTCACAATGTTACAATCTCACACTACATGGTTATAAACTGTGACTAAAATCCCTTTTATATTAAATTCCCTTTATGCATCTACAGGTGCAGGAATATTGATCAAGATGCTTAAAAGTATAAATTTAGCACCCAAGTACGCATTTCTGAATCTATTACTTTAAAACTTACTTTTTGTGAGCGATAAAAGCCTTTTGTGATACCTCCGCTTTTTTTCTCATTTTCAATTGATCACCTCTTATCAATGAGATTGAAAATAGTTATTTGCATTCAAAATAGAAACTGGGGCAAAGTTTGATTGAAAATATTATGGATGTTTTATTGATGTGTTTATGTTAGAGCAGGTCCTTTGATGCCTCTACTAATTGGTCAATATTTCAATAAAGATTAAAAAAGAAGAGCGAATTTGATGGGAATGTTCATCGAGCGTTCATTACCCGCAGTATGCATCCAGCGTCATGAAATAGTGAAATAATTTCTCACAGACGTGCCGTAAACAACTGTGGACAACGGAACTTGGAGGGGCAATTTCCTTTTTAATGACCGAACTAGTGTAAGCTATTGCAGCTAATCATCTGACTTAAAATGAAATTGGTTGAAAAGCACGATATTTAATTACAGTTATAGTGATAACTTGAATTGATGAGTTCGTCTTACGGACTTAGGTACTGAGGAGAATAGCGAATGAGGAACATTAAATTGTGTTGATGGGAAACCAATAATTTACGGCCACAATGTCCTGGTGCTGTAAGCTTCGTCAATGGTTGTCCACGCTAGTACACACGTCATTCTTGTTGTCATGACTATGTTGCTTTATTAAGGTTATAGTCCTCCTACATGGTAGTAAGTTTTGACTTGGATTCTGACATCACCTGTTATTATACAAGAATTATACCTTATAATAAACAAAAGTCTGTTAATGCGAGTTTTTCGCCTATTTTATTGAAACTCAGTGCCGCAATATTCATGCTAGAAAAGTCAGGTGACATTCCAGCATAATAACCGTCCAATCACCAACGTTGAATTGCATTATAGAGTTGTTATAATGATGTCAATTAATGAAACAATTCCAAATTACCAGGCACAAATAGAGATGTATTCTGTTGATATAGAACCACAAAATTGCCTTGGCTACCAGGGTGATATCCCCGAAAAAGTGTTAATTTCCTGGTATTGTGCTGGATACAGCTAGGCCTATAATGAAAACTATGCTTGGTGTGCTGGCAACCATACATTTGGACTATAGTTTTAAGTTTTGTCTGAAAGATATGGAAAAACCTTTTCATTTGTATGAGGCCGTCCTTAAAATAAATATTTGTTTGCTGTACTCCGACCCAGTATTTGTCATACGGGTAGGTAGGTAGCTAATTTTTTGCCAGATTTTGATTTGGCATAGTCATTTTCAAGAAAAATGGACACATATAAAAAAAAAAATGAAAAAGTTTAGGTAGTTGCAATTTTGAGTAAGTAGGTAGAAGCATGGCAAACAAATTTTATTTAAGGACAGGCCTGAATAAAAAGGTTTTATTAATCCCTGCCATTCAAAGACTTCTGAAGGGGTTGTTGTATTTAGTTAATATTTCGTGTGTAGCTGTGTAGATACACAATGCAGGTCAAATTCGATATTTGTCAATGTGGGTCACATTTTTATAGGGATAATAGCCCTTTTTTAACCTAAAATTTTGGTTAAATTTACTATCATTTAGCAGGACCATCTGTGACGTATGACCATATTTCAGGTTTACTGTTAAAACATAAAATAAAAAGCAAACATAGTGTTGAGAAGTTATTTTCGTACACTGATAGTGATCATATTTATAGGGGATGTCATGACGTAAGTGCCAATTAATGACTTTTTAATTACCAGAGGTTGGTTTGTTCATTTGTAGAATTCCCAGTTAATCTGGTGGCAAGTAGGCATCCTATATTCCTGATCACAAAATCAATAAGGCACTCACAACAGCTCTCTGAGCTTGGGAGTTACTTGTACAAGGATCTTGGAGTTTACTGACAAAGAGTGTAACAATGTAGAACATTATCTGACAGACTTCTCACAGACTGAAATGGGTCTACATAATTATTGTTTGCAAATATAAGCCGAAGTTTTGAATTAAAATCACAGTATTTCCTTCTAATAATTATAAAGCAGGGGTGGTAGTGCAGTGGATAGTGTTGGCCACTCATGCTGTAGGTTACATGTTTGGTCTCCAGCTGGATCCAATTGGCCTCTCAAACACAATACTCAGTTCTGGGTCTACCCAGGAAGTAGACGCGAAATTCACATAAGCTCTCAGCTTACGTTGCAGTCGAGTTATATAATACTTAATGTACGTAAAATTTAGTTTTGCATTTTTTTCACACGGCCCTATGGCCTGTTGAATTGTAAAGTAAAGGTTCTTGTCTTAAAACTATTCATTTCATTTTTTTGATTTCATTTTTCTGATATGAAGCCATTATAAATCAGTTGCTAGCTTATCATTTAATTTTTTCTTTAAAACTAGGAGGGCAGGAGGATTTTTTTTTTTATTATTTTATTGATTTTTTTTATCAAAAATATTAAAATAAAAAAGGCCTGAGAAGCATAAAATAAGGGGTGGATGATCTAGCAATTTCTTTACTATAATTTTTTTGAATTACTTAGTCATCACAATGTTAATGAAATTATTTTATCAGGAAGGGTGCATGTTTTGTCTTATATTTGAGATTAATCGTATCACTTTGCTTCCATCAAATGTATTTTACCCATTTAATATGAATAATAGTTGAAAAGATTAAAAAATCGTGATACCGCATATTTCTCATATGACAAAATATTTCATTTAATTGAAACTGGATATGCATCAATCATTTTAAATGAACCAATTTATATAATCATTGGTTGCCATGGTAACATAAAGTTATTCAACTTGTAACCTAAATTATAACAAGTAACCAGTGTTACTTCAATGCTTGAAATGTTGAAGTTAAATAAAAAAATAAATGTGAATGTTTAATGGGAAACATTTCTTTTTTCAAGATTTTTGATAATATGCTCTTTATTTGATCATTGCAATCAGCATTCCATTATGATTAGACAGTATGCTTTTATAAGATAGGGAGGCAAACAATGTAGACAAGGTCATGATAAATTAATTACTAGATTATCATCCCCACCCGCCCCCTAATTTTCATGCCGCCCCGACCAAAAAAATTGTTTTTTGAAAATAATGGTTAGTTTAACTGATCAGTGGCATAAAATTCAATCAGTCCTTTTTCATATTCAACTAACTCTCTTTACTTTATTCTGAGTTTCACTTCGGAGCATGTTGAAGAAGAATATGAGAGGAACCCAGCGTGAAATAAGATTACAGTTCCCAAATAATGAATTAATACTTACCCATCAGGAGACATTATGTATTTGCTCAATAAATGTCATGAGCCAGCATTAAGTATGTAAATATTCTTTCAAATTGTCAGCCTGGTGGTATTACAGTCCATCACACATGCTATAATTATTACATGTGTTCATTATAGCACCTGTATAATTTCACTGATGCTAAATTTAAATCAGTAATCACTGATTACCGTCCCCCATTCCCATTGTCCCTAATTCCCACCCGATCATAACTTGTTGAAAAGGTTAATAACCCTTTTAAGTTAACATTAAATTTGTATTTGCTTTCTTCTTTATCCAAAACGCAATTTAGTAAGTTTGGGTTAGACAGGTCATTTGACGGGTAAATGTAGGGGTACTTCAGTATTAAGATGACAGTGTATTTGACAAACCATAGATTTCTGGTATTTTTGGGTCACTACAAATCAATGAATTCATTGTGAAGCAGTTTGCTGCTGGGATTATTATGAAAACAGCCATTGTTCTTGTGCGTCATTCTTGCAGTAACTTGTCACCTGGGCCATTTATGGTTTTGTTAGTATGTGTTGGCGAAATTGTCGTTGATTGTGATATACATTTGGAGAGAGAAAAATAAGTTACAGAACTTTGGCATGTGATTAAACCGGGTAATTGAGTGCAATATAAGTAAACAATTGCATGTTTTTAAATCTGTCACCATTGTGGAAAATGGGTTACAACGAAACAATGGTTTCTAAATTTTGTCCCTGACTGTCTTGGTTACTGTCACCTTAAATGCCAGGCAACTATCTAATCACAAATAATTGATATCTTTTTGGTTCTGTTATATTCGTTATTTAGAATAAATACTGTATAATATACTTAGTATGGTGATATGAGCCAAGATCTACCGCTAATCTCTTGTCATCAGGATCTCAAATCAAGATATCGCAAGTTAATTTTATCACCTGGAAACAGTGGCCATGACATTCATTGCTGTGTGCACTTCTTCAGTTCCACTATAGGGACGGTGAGCATTATACGCTTCTGTATCCTCATTAGGGAGTACATTGAAACATCCAGTACAATATCATGGTGTGTACCAGCAGCTGACACCCGTCTAGCCTCTCTCTGGTGCAAGTCTCTCTTTGGTTCAGTCCACTGTCTGGTTCCCGACTCTTTTATTACCTATACATGTGTAAATAAGTTGTAAAATGAGAGAATTCAAACAGGCAGAATAATTTTGTCCAGACTAATGTGTATGTCGGCTGATAAAAAAACCAAAGAAGCCAATTTTGTCATGTCTGCTGAAAAAACTAGCACGTTTCCTCCCATCTCTCCTCATTACGATTAGAAATTGTTGTTGCTTTCACAAAAACAATCATTTGCTCTGTTCCAAATTCAATTTGTGACTGCTAATATCATTATCATACATTTTTTAATCAAATACAGCTACTCTGTATTCATCATTGGCTTTATCCTGACCATTTACAAGAAAAAAGGCATTTATTATGCTTTGTTTGTATCGTAATTATGTTGAAGTTAGAGGTTTATGGTGAATAAGTACAAAACAAAATGTACTCCATTTAAAATTGGATTTATCAAATTTCAGGATTATCTTAGAAACACTGAGGATACTCAGTAACTGGGTTGCCAAGGGCAATGTCATCTCATCAGACCACTTACCTATCACCACTGAGGTCATGGGTTTGAAACCTGCTGGGTCTATAAACTTTATGTTAAAAAGCTGCTTACAGAATGACATGGAGACATTATACTATACAATAGAACTTAAACCATATAATACAAGTGTTATATCATACAAGTGTTACACCTTACAATACAAGTGTTATATCATACAATACAAATGTTATACCATACAATACAAGTGTTATACTTTACACAACACAAATATTGGATTTGCCAGTCAGTCACACGTGGCTTGTAGCCGTCTATTCCTTTGCACACACTTTTATAATGTTTATGGTGTTTAAAACTTACCTCAACTTAAAAGGATCAAAACTAAAGAAAAGAAATGTCTCGCATATTCTGAGCCATCCAAATGACCTTGTACTGTCAAGATACCCAATTATGTTCTGTTTAGGTCGAGACGGGGAAGCTGTGTTTGGCGATTTGTAATGATTCAGCAGTGTAGCATCGTTAATATGCTAGGTCAAAAAGTCATACTTTATCCCATTTAAGATTTTAATACGAATAAAATGGTGGTCATGGCTGCCTGAGTCCGTATAAAGGCGAGACATCTTAATATTAGCAAACTTGAATATGGTCTCTTCTCCACCACAATAGTGAATGATACGCATCGTAACAAAATGACTGGTTTTGTATTGCCCATTATACATTTTTTTCAGTCTTTTGTTGTTTGAACCTTTCAAAAGGATCAGCCTGCGATTTTATGGTGTGAAAATATTATCAGGCAGAAGGTCATTTGGGTGCTTGTACAGTTAAATTGATAAAAGTGTGTTTATCCTTGAAGAGTAAGATAATATTCTTAAATTTCTTTTTTAATTTTATCACAAGTTCTTTTCACTTTTTGATATGGTATAACAGTGAAATGTGAGATGGGTTTTAACGATATCTCAAAATTTTGTTGCAAGGTGATTTTGTATTTGGGTATTGCTTTTCCTGGTACTGTAGCAAAATTAAATTTTGAGTTGTCTCTGTACTTTGTCGTTACATATCTGTGTATTAAGTAGCACAATGTGTAGCAAAGTCAATACAGGGGGGTCATATTTGCATTGCTGTCTGCTGTTTTACTTAAAATCTTACCAGCATAAGTCCATCATTAAAAATGTTTGTTTGCTGTTATCCGACCCAGTACTTTCTATATGGGTGTGTGGGAAGTTGTTTTTTTCTTTTTGCATGAGTTTGATTGTTTAGTGTTAATTTAAACAAAACATTGTCAGATATCATGAAAAAAAAATATCACAACTTTGAAAGTAAAAAAAAAAATGGAGTAGCTGCAATTTGTGTACGTAGGTAGGAGCATGGCAAAAGAACATATTTTTAAGGACAGCCTGATCAAAGATAATGGTATGTCTTAGATGCTGAATGTTCTCCTGTTGAAAAAACATGTTACCATTGCCCAGCCAAGTTAACAATAATTGTTCCTAACCGAACACAAACTTTTAACTATTCTCATGTCACACCTAACGTTACAACAGCTGTTCCCTAACCATACTTAAACTTACAATCATTTCCCAACCCAACTCAAACTTACAATCATTTCCCAGCCCAACTCAAACTTACAATCATTTTCCAGCCCAACCCAAACTTACAATCATTTCCCAGCCCAACTCAAACTTACAATCATTTCCCAGCCCAACTCAAACTTACAATCATTTTCCAGCCCAACCCAAACTTACAATCATTTCCCAGCCCAACTCAAACTTACAATCATTTTCCAGCCCAACCCAAACTTACAATCATTTCCCAGTCCAACTCAAACTTACAATCATTTCCCAGCCGCACTCAAACTTACAATCATTTCCCAGCCGCACTCAAACTTACAATAATTTCCCAGTCCAACTCAAACTTACAATCATTTCCCAGTCAAACTCAAACTTACAAACATTTCCCAGTCCAACTCAAACTTACAATCATTTCCAAGCCCAACTCAAACTTACAATCATTTTCCAGCCCAACTCAAACTTACAATCATTTCCTAGCCCAACTCAAACTTACAATCATTTTCCAGCCCAACCCAAACTTACAATCATTTCCCAGCCCAACTCAAACTTACAATCATTTCCCAGCCCAACTCAAACTTACAATCATTTTCCAGCCCAACCCAAACTTACAATCATTTCCCAGCCCAACCCAAACTTACAATCATTTTCCAGCCCAACCCAAACTTACAATCATTTCCCAGTCCAACTCAAACTTACAATCATTTCCCAGCCGCACTCAAACTTACAATCATTTCCCAGCCGCACTCAAACTTACAATAATTTCCCAGTCCAACTCAAACTTACAATCATTTCCCAGTCAAACTCAAACTTACAAACATTTCCCAGTCCAACTCAAACTTGCAATCATTTCCAAGCCCAACTCAAACTTACAATCATTTCCCAGTCCAACTCAAACTTACAGTCATTTCCGAGCCCAACCCAAACTTACAATCATTTCCCAGTCCAACTCAAACTTACAATCATTTCCCAGTCCAACTCAAACTTACAATCATTTCCTAGTCCAACTCAAACTTACAATCATTTCCCAGCCCAACTCAAACTTACAATCATTTCCCAGCCAAACCCAAACTTACAATCATTTCCCAGCCCAATTCAAACTTACAAACATTTCCCAGTCCAACTCAAACTTACAATCATTTCCAAGCCCAACTCAAACTTACAATCATTTCCAAGCGCAACTCAAACTTACAATCATTTCCAAGCCCAACCCAAACTTACAATCATTTCCCAGCCCAATTCAAACTTACAATCATTTCCCAGCCCATCCCAAACTTGCAATCATTTCCCAGTCAAACTTGTCTTATGAATATTCTTGAGTCTAACAAACTTGTACCATGGACTGCCGGTATAATCCTGAGCTGCATGACAAGTGGTTGTGAGACAAAACAGTCTTTGTTGTGCTGTTCCGACTATAAATGTTCATCATGGTTGTACTGATGCTTGTCAATACATTCTTCTGACATGGAAGATAATGAAGATCATGGTTTGTGACTGCAGACTACATACACAAAATTACATCTTACATCTACATGCATTCATGAAAACATTTTATTTGCCGTTTCGTTTGTCACGATACGTTACATCTGATATCCGGTGAAGTAGTTCTAGTCAGTCTCTGTCATGTGTACATGGTGTTTCCTGACTGCACAGTACTGATGTAGGTTTTTATGAGATATTGCTTGCCTCTGTCAAAGTTCTGTTGCAACCTGCTTATATACAGTCAAACCTGTGTAAGCAGTCACCTCTATTATGCAACCACTTGTCTTAAGCAGCCACATTTGCTATTTCCCATTTCAATGCTTTCAAGGCAATTTAACCTTAATTAAGCCACAACCTGTCATAAGAGGTCATTTTTGCTCCTTCCCATGACTGGCTGCTTAAGACAGGATTGACTATGCATACATCCAGCAATGTCACAACACACTGGGTACACAGTCAGCCCAGTGTTAGCCAATAACCTCTTTTAAGGAATCACAATGTCTTTGATTCAGGTTGCAGAGCAATAACAACAAAAAACGAGTAATCACTGAATGTTAACTAAAGTTGGGCTTAAACTAAGTTTGCAAAAAAACACATAAATTTATATACCAGTGTAATTAATCTCTACCACAAACAACATGTCTGTAAACCACTTCCACATTTAATTAACAATACAATTTAAATGCAGTAATATCTAAACATGGGTCCCCCGTGGCTGAGTGGTCTAATACACTGTCCCAAAATCACTTACTTCTCACCGCTAAGGTAGCAGGTTCGAGTCCAAGGTGGTGGTTCTACCCAGATTCATTCTGAGGTCTTCCTCCACAAATAAAACTGGATATGCCATATTTAACCTGATATGTGTTGAAAATTGCGTTAAACACTATTTAAAAAAAAATAATACTAAAAAAAAAAATCTTATATAATAACATTTGATATCGGTAAACGTTTTTATATTTTCCCCAGCAAAAGAAAACCCTTTTAACAATAAAATCCTTATTTCATTTCCAGGTAAGCATCAAAATACAAAGTTTACAAAAAAAGGTCAACTGATTTTGTCAATGAAATGTTAATCAAAAGCCATGTACAGGGATGGCTTTGATCATATATCACTAATTAAATCAAGTCTACATGACACTTATTATTTGCTTGTAAATTATTGCCAGAATATTTTAGCTGTAAACGTTTGTTTATTATGACAATTAGCGAGAGATGATGCACCTCTCGTTGAAATGACGTGGTAAGATGTATGATCGTAAGATGAAGTAAGATGACAGGCGAGACCACGTCGTATGACCCGGTTAACAAACGTTGATTGACGTGACTGTGTGTAATCTCTTTAAAATGGTTTATATTGTCTGCAGGTATTGTGTTCAGTGACAGAATTGTGAAATTATATACCATCCGCCATTATGAAATTTGATTTTTATCTTTCGATTATGTGTAACTCTACAAAACAGCTGCATTTGTATGAGGGTTACTTTTACAAGTATGGTTTACAGTTAGATCTCTTTTTCTTTTCTTTTTTTCAAGGTCGTAAGTGTTTAATAAGGGTATTGTATTATCTCTTATGTAATTGACAAGTACTACTTCATAGTAGAAATAGTAAACATCGGTTTAAGCGCGTCTAAGCTGGATTGTATGGTTTATATTTGTTTTGTTTCCGCTGATTGGTTGGTTTGTCTCTGTCGAGTGACTTTAAAAAGAGGAGTAGCTGGGTTCATCTAGATTAAACTATGTCAAAATGTTGAATTGTCTGGCTGATAGATCAATGAGATTTTAGTGATATGCGTCTATCTGGGTGGATTTCAATATCCACGGTGACAAGAGCCCGTGATATGATCTGTGTGGTTGGAAGCTATGCGAACACACATGTTCATTAAATGTTTACAAATTGTGAATGTAAATTTATCATGAGTTACATTCGTCTAAATACTAATTTATTAATGACACGCTACTTTGTCAAGGTCGACATGGAAGGAGAGACATGATGTGTGTGTTATGCTGGCGTGTAGTAAATTACCTCAGTAATCCATTATCACATACAAAGCGTAAAAATATTTAAATTAATAACATTGTTCTGCAGTATTTAAGTCCACAGGGAATTGCCAATGTTCTCCGAGTAAGACTCTTTAGATCATGTGACCTTCCAAGAAATACAAGAGAAATGCTAGTATGTCTCCTTGTCGTGGATTCTTCTTGTTATATATGCAGTGTAACTTTGGCAGATTAATTTGACAATGATGCAATTTTATGACAGATATTAGAGATTGCTAGTTTCCAGAAGTGTTTCTGAATAAAAAAAAATGTCACTTAAATGTAAAGAGAGAAATCACAAAGGCTTTCAAATCTAATAGAATTTGATTTTTCTTTCAATTGTGGAAGAATGGTTGTTTCTTGTTTGTGTTTATTAAATTGATAGATGAGTAGTTAACTCTCAGAACTTCTGCTCGATAAACGCTCCGGGCGAGTTATTAATACACACACTCCGGGTGATTTGTTAATACTCAATCTCCGGGTGAGTTGTTAATACTCAATCTCTGGGTGAGTTGTTAATACTCAATCTCTGGGTGAGTTGTTAATACTCAATCTCTGGGTGAGTTGTTAATACTAAATCTCCAGGCAAGTTGTTAATAATCAGAACTCCTGCTTGATAAACACTCCCCGGGTGAGTTATAACACTCAGAATTGCTCACCCAACAAATAGGTTACAATTCTTAATCACTTAAATGAAATCACCTGTAGTCCAATAAGAAAAGGTTGTCCAAACAGCACATTGCATATTTTTGAGGTTGCATTAATATATATTCTTTGACCATCCGATTTAAATATATTAAATACATAGTATAACATTTCCATTGATTGTAAAACAAATCTTTCTCTAGGGCGGCCATGGTGGCAGTTTGTAAACCAGTAAATATTTTTGTTATCAATGTGCTACCAACAACAGCACAGTTACACAAAGGCCATATTTCTGTACTACTGTCATGGATCTACAATGTTTATATTTTGTGTATTTTCAGATCGAAGATGCTATGTTGATGTTTGACAAAACCACCAACCGACACAGAGGTATGTTGTTTTTAATTATCTAAGAGACCACTCCCTTCTTTACTGTCCTGCCTCCCATCTTGACTGTCCCACCTTACGCTACATTGACCATTAGGCCTTTGTGCCTTTCACTTTTTGTACGGTGAAACAATGACGTTGTTTCTGTACGTACATGTAACTAACAAAACCTATAATTTAAGGACTACATTATAAATGAACAAATGCATTAGTAGAAAATGCTCCTCAACCAGGGAATACTTAACTGTTTTAATGTTCATAAATATTGTATTTATAAAACTATTAATTAATATTAATTTGATAATTAAAACTCTCCATTATTAAGTATGCAGAATCGTTTCTTCATCGACTACATCTATGAAGGTCCTGTTTCTGTGAAACTCATTTTATTTAAATTTTAAAGATAAGGAAATAATGACAGAAACTGATTTATTCCATTTTCTTCTTGTTTTTTCCAACAAGATTGTAGTTATATTTTATATCGATTGTGAAATATGTTCTTACAACTTGAACAAATCACACTCAATGTATCCCTGGGTGGAACCAGTACTAAGCATATGCATATAGATTGTCTTACTCAAGGACACAATACATATTGGTGGCGGAGGATCGAACACATGCTTCCCTGATCATGGATCCGATGCTCTACCACTGGGCCAAGTTCTCCACAGTTGCTGTTATATCGATGATACCAGACCTTGTATGCACTATTCACTGCAAGAATTCCGGTGTTTCATATATTTTTGAACTGCTATCATTATTAATAACACCATAATGGTACTCGGCTACATCTATGGTGTTTGAACCTATTACATTCATTACAGGGAACCATCATCACTGTTTTTCTATATACACATAGGAATACTCGTGTTGAGCTGAACCAAAACTGTCTGTTAAAAGCTGTTCTGGAATTATCGATATAACAACACAGGTTTTGAAAAATAACAATATAACAAGATAGAATAACTGACAAAATGGCTTTACATGAGTTCACACATCCCATACAGAAGGTTATAGGCTATCCACACATGAGTCTGTGCACTCTCAGAGAGAAGGTTATAGGCTATCCACATGTGAGTCTGTGCACTCTCAGAGAGAAGGTTAAAGGCTATCCACATGTGAGTCTGTGCACTTTCAGAGAGAAGGTTAAAGGCTACCCACATGTGAGTCTGTGCACTTTCAGAGAGAAGGTTAAAGGCTACCCACATGTGAGTCTGTGCACTTTCAGAGAGAAGGTTATAGGCTATCCACATGTGAGTCTGTGCTATACCATATAGAAGTCTGCAGCCATGATTTCCCTGCAATTCCACTATTCTACCATTATAAACATTTTTTATCACAAGTTTCATTGTCATATTTATTTATAGTTTGTACATTCATAATGTTTGTTGTTACACAATTAGCTTAGTGACGTAGATTATGTCTGCTGCCAAGTTTTAGACTGGGTTTCTATAGTTTGTAGATGGGTTCTAGGAAATTTTGGTAAAAATTCTTTGTTCATGATTGTATGATTAATAGAATCAGTCTGGAACTGTTGTTACTAGTATACATTTTGTCTATGAAAACAAAAGTAATTATGTTCATATCCCAATTATTTTAGAAAATAGATTAATATATTATCCTGATTATGTTTAATTTTACAGATGCAGTTAGAAATGGAGAACAGGAAGTTTCTCCTACTGTTATTTACAAGAAAAGATTAATTTGCTGTTTGTAGAGTATTTCAGGAATTCAGTCGCAACCAGCATGTTGTGAGGCAATGTTGATGCCTTTGTGGCGACTGATTTGCAAACATTGGCTACTGTTTTGGAAGAAAAGCATTTAACCATACACATTGATACAGGGATTTCTAAATATTATAAATAGCCACTGTAGAAATTTATTCCAGATTTTATAAGGTAGTCTTTATTCAAAGGAACTTGCATGATAAAAGATAATAACAATACCAAAATGGCGTATTATTTCCACTTCCATTCTCCCTTATATGCTAATGCAGTTTTCTCTATAGTCATTAATAATGCCTTTCATTTTTAGGAATATTTCTGTTTGCAAGTGTTTGTATTGAGAATGTCATTCTTTTTCAGTTTTTAGAGTTATTTCTAGAAACGTAATGTGGTTGCGAATGCAGGTCAGTTTTGTTACGTTTATTCGTGACAAATTGTCATTTTCATTGTGGATGGATAAATCAGTTAGAGAAAACAAAGCGGTGGAACAGAAATAAACAGAAGTCATCATCACCCACTTCTGTTCTAACTTGGAACGGATTAATTATTTAGTAGTTCGAATATTACAAGTAAGATTAGAATGGCTGCAAGATGGATTGAGGTAACCAGTCTAATGAGAAAGCGACCAGTCTCAGACTTGTAGTTAACATGGTAATATGTCATGAAAAGACACAACACATTTGTTTTCATTTCGTTTGACTTTTGTGAAAATTAGGACTCTGTTAATGACATTATAAGAGTTTTAAATATAGAAGCAGTGACTTTAGAGAATGTGATTGAGTCTATGCTATTAAAGGTAAAGATTTGTTGATGAATAAAAAACACACACATTTTTTACAAGGTCAAGGTCATTGAGTTCTGATTTACTTAACTCAACAAATTTCTAATTTGAAATAAAGCACAGTTATATGCAATACATTCATATTCCAGCTATTCCAGGGCAACAAAAACAACTGGAAATTTAACTATATAAAGGTCAAGGTCATAGTCATGGTTACAATTCTGATCATGAATGTAGTTTGCTATTTTTACCTTTCATTCTGATACCAATTTAATATTGTAAGCTGTCTCCATGTTAATTCCATGTCTGACAACTAAGAATCAGTCCCATTCTTCTGCAGCATAACTGCAGTACTGAAAACTAAAGTTTCTGTTGAGCCAACCCTCAAGATTGATTTAATATTTTCATTAGAGCATCATTCTACAAAGTCATGCAAAACACGCCCAGGTATAGCGTAATAAGCCACATGGTTTGTATTAATTTGAAATTTTCCTGATTTGAAGCATCATTTATTCATTATGCTGGATGAAAATTGTTAGCAGTATTCAATGTTTTCTATGGAATATGGTAAGCAGTGTTTTTCGTGAGTGTGTGATGCAGCATCCTAATTACTACGTAGGTAAATACTCAGTGTTGCAGGCGTATAAATAGCAACATTTATTGCAGATGTGGATGAGTTTATTGAATAAATATGGCGGCTCGGCATTTGTGTTATGCTCTTTCGTCAGTAGAGTGAAATGTGCAATAGACATAATTTTATTACATTTCATGCAGTAGTGACATAATTACGTTACATTTTTTTGTTGTAAAAGTTACTACGTTACTTTGTTTTCATATTTATTAAGACCTTCGTTACCCTGAAATTTATGTCTTGGGAACCTGAGAGATATTTGTACTTTACTTCATTGATAAAAGTTAAGTGAGGATCCAAACTAGGAAGAAAATGGGGTCAGGTATAAAAAGTACTGATTAAACTTTCATTATGGTATGACCTTCAATGGGTTGTTGACCTTCTCAGATATGGTATATTACCTTCACATGGTATGACCTTCAA
Organism: Panopea generosa; assembly: GCA_029582155.1. Taxonomy (NCBI): domain Eukaryota; kingdom Metazoa; phylum Mollusca; class Bivalvia; order Adapedonta; family Hiatellidae; genus Panopea; species Panopea generosa. Next base: position 59,057,741 of record CM055899.1, on the reverse strand, counting down.
TGCGCTGACCTTTCCACATGGTTTGACCATCAATGAGTTCTAAATTATATACATTGAAACTCTGCCAGTTTGTGGAACACCTTTTTTGTTTCCAGTTTTTAAAGCATGCACGATTTTCTAGTTGCATTTTACCATTGCCAATTAAATAGTTGCTATATTTGTAGACTTCAGGCACTCTGTCATTTCTGACAGCTTCGCCCAGAATTACAAATCTTTGGCAGAGAATAAATGTATTCAAGACAGCATGTTTCCAGATTCACAATGCTGCTTCAGTTGTGTGTAAGAAATAGTTGGGGGAAAAAAATGAGCCAGAGGAAATAAAATGGAAAAAAAACAACAGAAGTACACAAGTTTACCATTAATTGCCTAAAAAAAAAAATAACCCTAATGAGTGGCATAAAAACGCAATGTCGACAAAACACCTGCACAATGGGAGAATACACAGCCTTGATACCAAAATAGAGCAAAAAACTCTAAGGTATTAGAATACTAAAAAAAAAAAATGCAAACAAAATATGAAAATGGAATATGTAGAAAGAGTGCATGGCTGGTGAGTTAAACCACAGATATGTGGGTGTTTTGAGGAATATGACAAATTTATGGAAGGTTACATTTTACCTGTCTGCTGAGTGATAAATTGTACCACAACTTAAATATATGATTAATTTCAGTATTTGCAATGAAAGGAAATGATGAAGATTCTGTCTGCCTACACTTTCTGTATTTACATCTTGTTACAAACTTGTCTTCAGACTCTGTTGTTTACAATGCATATATTAAATATACAAACAATTTATGATGTACATTAGAAACATTATGTGTGGAGCGCGTGGTCTAGTAGTAGAGTATTGAACCCATGATCGGAGAGTCGTGAGGTTCGATCCTCCGCCACAGCTATGCGTGGTGTTCTTGAGCAAGACACTGCATATTCTTAGTACTGGTTCTACCCATGAAAACTTTGAGTGTGATTTGTTTAAATTGTAAGAACTTGTTTCACAATCGAGGTAAAATAAATAAGTTTCAAACTAAAAACATTAACAACAAAAACAAAATGTAAAAACTGTTATACAATCAAAAATATATACCATTCCTTCAATAGAAAAGATATATTCAATTCAATTCAATATTTTATTCAGCATTAAACATTTAATACAAACAATTATAGCCTAAAAGGTATAATGAAAGAAAGCAATAGCTAAACAAACACATGCACATATGCCTACATACATAAATGCATATATGTCCATATACACGCACACATATGCACATTCATAACAATTTCATGTTCATTTGTAAGCAAATTGAGTATTTAAATGTCAACTACGATAATCAGATTTCATCCGCTTAACACAATTGTTATGAAAAAAGAATAAAAAGAAACTGAAACTTAAGTTGTAAGATTATTCCAAGTAATAGGACCTGAAAAACTTTCGCTTTGTTTGAATATTTCTGTATTATGGTCTAGGCATAACAGAATGCTTTGGTAAATTGTGTTGTAGTGCTGGGACCTCTCATTTAAGGACATCAATGTTAAATTGTTTGAAATTTTACTGATAATGTTTGCTGTTCTTAAAAAAAAACTTAAATAGATAAAAAAAATAGTGTAGAAATTTAAAATAAATCAGTTTCCTTAAAAGTTGAACCTTGACCTTCAGTATGATCATGTGATTATGGTTTGGTTCTAAGTCGTTCTTACAAGCACTTTGTGACTGATGATAGAGTGGTAAAAAAACATAGATAAACCAGTCTGATATTGAAGACGACAAGAGGAAATAAGGAAGGGAAAGCTGTGTTGGTTTTTGGACCCTTCAAAATTGAATGGGAGAGTAAGTGAGAAAGCTGATAGGGAGTCCAAAATGTTCGGAGCTGTATCTTCACAGTGTCGCTTCAGAGTTAACAGATGTTACTTTTCTTGATCAATCACATATTAAAGAGAGAAAAAATATTAGAATTCAAGGAAGACCTATTGTGCCTTGTGGCTAATTATGTCATGGTATTGTGTTCAGAAAAGAAGTGCCGTTTCTGTGACATTATCTCATCCTGACGTACAAGTGTGATACGTTGTCGTGGAGATTCGGATGGAGCAGACGGACCCTAGCGTGATCATTCCCATAATCCCACTGGAATTTATTCCACCAACGGAGTTTTATTGTAAGTGATGTTATTATTTCAAGTTGTAGAAAATAAATATTAAATCCTTATGACAGACGTACGGTTTACTTACCATTAGGTATTTGCATTCAGCACATAATGGAATTCTTTATGACGATTCTAGTGGAAAATGGCGTGATGTAACATATATTTGTGAATTAAGTGGTCGGATTGGAAACAAATAAGAAACGTGTTTGCCACTTTATAGGGATTTCAATCAACCTCGCTGTCTAATACTGCACGACAGTAAATCAATACATCTTTGATACGGGTTAGAAATCTACGATCGAGCCTAAAAACTTGTTATGGATTATATACAATGAAATTTGTGTTGCCATGGAAACCGATATTTGGAAAGGAAATTGTTCCGTTAAAGATTCCCACAATTTAAAGAAGACGACAGTTAAATAAGAAGAAAATCACCTTGTGGGTAATTGAAGAAAGGACGTATCTGTAAGTGTACATAGAAGTAGAGCATAGAATAGAACAGAATAGATCATTGTATCAAATATGTAGACTGCTTTTTTATATTAAAAACAAAATTTTAATCCTGATTAGAAATTAACTAAAAATCCTAATTGGAAATCAATTACATTCCTGAAATTTGATTTATCTGAAATTTATTACGGTACTTCCATTAAGTTTTTCATATCAATTCAACTCTGAGTTAAAATCTTTCACAAACACATCATATTCAAATAATGGATTGGTACTCTTCAAACAAGAAGTATAATAAAGTGCAGTAACCTTGGTGAACGTGTATTCTGGGACAGCTTTTGTTTGATTTCAACTAGAGATGGAGGGTATCTGATCCTGGAAAATCAATCGTTCTCGAGGAACTGTCGTATTTCTAAATACTCGAGTCCCACTTGTATCCATCACCAAGATGAATCTTCTTTCTGGGAAATAATTGAGAGAAAACAATTTTATTGCATTTCTATGAATGTGCTATCCAAGTGAAAAATACCAATTATCATAAATTGCATGTTATGATGCACTTACCGGTAGTGACTTATATGTACATTCGTGACATAATATTTGCAGGGCAATTGTTACGCTTTCAATACCATTCAGCATTTTAACTCTTTAATTCATATAGATGCCTTTGGACACCTCTAATATAAAAGGCTTTTGAATTATTGGGTGAATTATGTTTATATTAACTGACAGAGTGGAAAACAGTGCAGGAAGTGTTCAGATTGCTCGTTACGAGCAATCTGAATTCTCCCTGCACTTTTTTCAAAGGCCTTCTGTGAATGGTGGGGGAAAACGCGTATCTATGGAGTAAAGGGTTAAAACAGTCTCATTATGAAGCACAATTCCAATAATATCTACATGTATAAATAAAGACTTCCATTCCATTCCATGTATAAGCATCTGAGATCTTCCGTTGCCGCTATATTATATTTATACATTCATGATGTAAAACTAACAAGATGTTTATTGTTTATACTGATTTATTTAAGCTCGATTGCGATGAAAGCTCAGAGCTTATATGAACAGCTGTTGAGTTCACTTCTTGGGTATAACCAGTACTGAGTGTTGTTTCATGAGAGGCATCAGGTTGATCAGGGGATCGAACCCGCAACCTCTGGCGTGAGCGGCCAACACTATCCATTACACTTCCACCTCGCTTACTAACAAGATATGCGAGTCCAGTTCAATAAATTCCAATTAAACTTGTTCAGCTTATACTGTTGGTTGTTATGTCTCAATCGACACACATGTAGGTTTTCCCACAGTTAAAACAAAATAGTAAGAGATGAAAGAAGTACATTTGATGCAAACACGACCATTCTAAGTAAAGACAAGAACTTGTGTTGCCTCAGGGGGCCCATTATAACTATGATTAGGCAGGCATTGTCAATGCTGTTAAGTTCAAAGTGGTGTGTAAGGCATGGTTTTTCACTGCCAGATTGCCTGTAATTGCAATCAGTCTGCAGCTCATTTAGACACACCACATTATTTCTAAGGTTTGGGTAAGCTCTGCAAAGTTAAGTGATGTCAGCTTCTACTTCTTCTTGTCTTTATGTTGACTTGTACTAATTAAGAAAGTCTATTTTCTGATCTAAATTGTTAATTACTGTATGTTGTTTCCAGATTTAGCTGTAAATTCCAAATCAATTTGATGTTTATATATAATTTTTTTATACATCAGTTTTAATTGTGTATTTTATATACATTATAAATGTTCTTTACTTGAATTCATTTGTGATGTTACAATCATGGACATTTCTTTGTTCTGCATTCTATATACAGAAGTTCAAATAAATGCATACAATATTTTTACTGTATTGGGATTTTGTCAAATGATTTGGGGTGTTATTTGTGCAGGGATGAAAAAAGGATGCACATACAGTTTTCTTTTTTTCAATTTTCTTGAAAGCAATTCTTTTGAATAAAATTAATATTTTTATAGATTTTGTTACCCATTCATATCAATGGCTTCAAAATTCTGTCTCTCTCCCCAACCTCAACCTGTACTGGGATCTCTTAGATATCTTATAGATACAAAAAATTATTGTGAATGGTAATTGCTTTTTATTCACATTTACATCTGAGGCTCCGACTTTTAGACTGTACACAATGCATATAATTTCTCCAAGAAGATCTTCCAATCCATTGTAAGACAACCAGAACGTACATACTAAACACTTTAATCTTCCCATGTGATTGCAAGAAGTGTTTGTTGTCTTATTGAATCTCGTAAGGATCTATGGGACTGGCATTGATTTCTGGTCAACTTTTCTTCTGTTCATTGTGCCGGGCCTGTGATCAGGTTGGTATGTGGTATTGGCAGTTTTATACAGGCTCATTGATCATTGTGATATATCTGTTATGATTCGGATGCTTTCTTTAACTGTTATGGCTCCTAAGAAATGGTTATCGATCCAGAATGGAAGATCTGTCCTGCCAGTTAACCCCAAAACTTTGTGAGTTTTTTATAACCTCCAATCCTTGTTTTGATATTTAGGAGGGCATCATAAAGAATTGTTGCCTGGAATTAAAACACTGTTAACCTTAGTCAGACTGTCTCCAGTGCTTACAAATGGTTTTATTGAGTGAGTGAACATACTGACATCAGTTAGTCAAAGGAATTATCATAAAAAAAGCTTCCTGTCTTAGTATTTATGTGGTTTCATAAGCTCCAGAAATGGATAAGTGTACATGACTTTCATCTGCATACTTGGTCCAATTAATGTCAGAATCTGACATGTACTTTCTTACTTCTGTATTAATTGGAAGGTATTTTGTCAAGGTTTATACAGATTTATTGAAATCTTAGAATCTAAGTGATTTGATTTTGCTGAGTTTCAGAACAAAAATTAGAATGCTTTCAGTTATGCAACTTTTGTATTGTATGCATGTTTTTTTCGTGATGAGAAACCGTAATGGTTTATTTTCTGCTTCTGTTGATATACTTAATTACCTATGCAGGTATCATTTCCTACAGGGGTTTCCACGCTGTTATTTGGCAATCTGGACTAACTCGTTGTTTCACTGTTTTAGTGTTTAGTGCCTGCACCACTTTCAAACAATTTTGACATTGTCTTTTACCAGACTCTCATCTGAACACCTAATCTCTGTATTTATCAACTACAGCCTTTTTTTCATGGTGCGTCATTTAAGCATTGATAATGATGATGAATGTAAAGATTTTGTAAAATTTCTGAGAAAAGTTGATCTTCTGCACATGTATTAAAGAAATCAGAATGTATTACGCTAGCCAAGTTGGCTTGCCACACTTTTTCATTAAATTATTCTCATTTTGGAGGATGCTAATGATGATTTATTTAAAATCTGCTGCAGACTCTCTGAGGGAGGGATGGTACCGCTTGTGTAAAACATTGCACATCAAACAGCGTCCAGGTGCATTCAATTAAAATTTCTATCGGCAGTACGGTTGTGTCAGGTGTTAATGATGTGTCCTGTTTTTCTGTAAGAATTTTTATCACTATAATATATATAACAAGTTTGTTTCTTAAAAAATAAAATCCAAAAGAAAGATCAGCAATCTAGTTTGACAGAGTTGTATTTTTTGTAAAAATTTAGCTTTGCAGAATAATACACTAAGTAAATCAACTAGCTGCAGTATAATGGGACTAGTTTAGCTGCAATGTTGGGTTTGGATTTATTTTTTTGTTGTTGAGCATGTGCAGCACCACAATCTGTACTGTTTCTGTCTTTTACTCCATAAGGCATGATAAAACCCAGTTAAAATGCCCATGTATCCATACCAAGGTCATTAGAGAGAGATCTGAAACAATGTTTGAAATGTGTTGAACTGCAGAACCAGTCTATAATAGGGTTATTGTAAGAACCACTTTATCATGAAAATTCCTTGATTTTAGTATGCCCCAATTCAGAAAAATGCTCTCGACTCCAATTAAGATTGTTGGTGACTTTTAGTAAAGAATGTTCAAGTACTGGTATTAGTTGTTAATAAGTTAATTGAATTGAAAATCGTGCCCAATAAATAGCTCTTGAACAGTTTTTAACAGGTCAGATTTGGAGTAGGAAACCAGGCTTGCAGGGTGGCATGTTTCAGTATTCTTAACATAACAAACTGAACATATTGATGGCAAATATCTGTTTATTTTCATGTTCAGAAATTGGATTTGTTCATGTAAGTAGGTCACAAAGAGCACAATTGTAAACACGGACATATGGTATGTGCTGAACAAGTTCCAGTGCCCCAGTTTGTTTATAAACGATCTTGTTGGGTACTGTACTGGCTTCCCTTTCACATCCTCAGGATCGAGTTCCAAAATTAAGACATTCAGACTAAATCACTTTTAATTTCTCCTTGCTCACTTTCCTGTGTTGAAGGGACATATCTCTTTAATAAGTGCATCAGATGTGTTTTAACATTTTCATGCATTAGTTTTTTATAAAAAAAAAAAATGCATTAAAATAAATAAATATTTTAAAACAAAAAAGCTCTTAAAGATCACAGGTACGCATTTCCAATCATAACAGGATATATTCTGTACTGTTCCATTATAACAAATAGAGTACAAAACAATTTAAATTGAAAATTACGTTTTTTAAGAAAAAATTGGATTGTAATCTAGCAATTAATTTATAATGGCCTAACCTACTCGTTGCACTCAAATATTCTCTGAAGATTAAACTCTGTATGTTTTGGGTCTTAGTTTTTGTTCTTTACAGATAATATTTACAATAATTTCATGTTTTATTCTGGATCATCCTTACATAGTTATAATTTATGGATGCTGCCTGCAATCATAAAAAATACACAGGAAACTGCTGTAATATAGCCCCATTACGTCACCTTTGACCGACACTTTCATTATCTAAAATAAAAATCGGTAGTCGTTAATGTAATTGTTTGCCTTGCCAACACATTTCTACTTTTATAAAAAGAAATTGCACTCCGATGTATGTTGAAGGATGTGAAAGAAGACCTGTCAATGCAGACTATCAAATTCCATCTCATTATATTATTTCTAACTGCGCTGGTATAAGAAGCCAGTCATGCTTTGTTAATGATATAACTGGATTATGTTTAATTTGGTGCTAATTAGCACAAGATATGCACCAAATATTTAATGGTTAGCTACATGGTGATGTTTTGTGTCGCTTTCTTTTGTTTTTACCAACCAATAACTGATGTGTAGAATGTTCGTCACCTGCCCGTGGGGATACCACGTTAATGATGATATTCATGCTATGGTGATTCAAACATGGTTTTCATGAATCAACAATTTAATGAGCTTGTGATGTACACAACAGCATACATTTTTAGTGTTTCTGTCGATTCCCTGACCCAAAAGCATTCATTACTATTTCACAGTGACCGATGTCCATCTGCAAGTCAATCAGTGAAATGTTGGAATAGAGTTGATAGTTCCAGTATTGGTTGAAAAGCTTTAAAATGATGGTCCCACTTCAGACATCAAGGGTATCTTGTTTATAGTAGAAGGGTAATGCAGTGCACGACTTTTAATGTAAACCTAAGGTTTTTGCAAGTCCCTATTTTGAAGGAGTGTAGAGTAAGGATACCAGACCCTTAAATTCTTACTGGCCACCTGACATTTACAACATAAGTGTTGACACAGTAGTAGTGTTTTGTCTATTATCAAAATCATTTGCTTCCAGAGCTGTAGGTGTAGAAGAACAAAGAGGTACATAATATAAGTCTTACAAAATCCAATAAAACAACTGCTTTGTCGATTAAAATACTAATGGGTTGTTTATGTTAGCAGACCAGACCAGATCACCTTTTTTACTCTTCTCTACTAGAAGCAGACTGGTCTGCAGACTGTTTTTGTGTTAGATGTATATATACATATATCTGGCACCGTTTACTTCCTCCCGGAATGTTTAAAATTGACGGCTAGGTTGCATTGAGGCTTGGAAGATGTTCGTTTTATGTCTATCTCCAGTATGGATCATGCTGGTTCTGAAACCGTCTCACTTGATTATTAAACATCACAGATTTTCCACACGAGCATAGGGGCAAACTGTATTATCCAGACATGGTAGTTAGAAGTTTTAGATGTATACAGCTTAGAGGCGCATGTTTATCGGAACTATGCCTGATGTGAGGAACAGAATTCAGACAGGCATACCTTAATAAATGTTCCAGATTTCTGTGTAATTGCTTATAATTGGCGGGAAATAAATGTTGAAACCAATTTGGGTATTAATGCAGATCAGAACTAGAAAAACTGTTAATGTGGGAGGAACTGTCATTGAGCATGTATCAACCGGCCCAATCAAAAAAGAATGAATGGGAGAGAAAAAAACAACACAAACTGTGTAGGTGGAACAAGAGCTCAAAATTAGAATTTTAGTTTAGAAACCGAAGCAATGGTGGAAGATGAAAACTATTAAAGAAAAGCAAAATATAATTAAGGAGGAAGTTCCAGGAAGGATCTCGCACCTTCAGTGTTTAATTAATGTCAGGCAGGTTCTCAGATTGGGAAATGAGAATTTTGCTGACATTTGCATACAATAGAATGAATAATTTGCCTCTTCTGTCCTCCTATTTTCTTCCAATTAGTCGAGGCACTTCTGAGATGCATGCTCAGTTCTTTCATTCTGTACACATTTTTTCCATTAGACTTTAATTTTATACATTTTCAAATCCATTATGGAGCTGGAAAGGATTAGAGGAATTGTTATGTATAACTGTTTGCTATAGGATATTGCAATGTATAACCTTAACCCTTTACTCCATAGATAAGCGTTTTCCCGCACCAATCACAGAAGGCCTTTGAAAACAGTGCAGGAAGAGTTTAGATTGCTCGTAACTCTGTCAGATAATATTAACATAATTCACCCAATAATTTAAGTCTTCTATATTAGAGGTGTCCAAAGGCGTCAATATGAAGTAAAGGGTTAACTCAAATGGTGATATCCCACTGTTTCATTATCAATACTGATGTAATACTATTCACTTAGAGCGGGGACTTGAAGCTAGTGTCACGATACAGATTCAGGTTCTACAGCCATTTGAGAAAGCAGATCGAGGATTATTCCATATTTTAAATTTTTGCCCTTTTTTTCATCCAATATACACCCGTAAAAATTATACTACATGTACTTGTCCGAGGATAGGTTGAGTCTTTTGCAATATAAAAGGTGATGTGATGAATGTGATGCTGTAACCTTTATAATAGCATGTGACCAATGCTTGATGGACCTTGTCCACTCATTGTCATATTCCGAGATAGATTAAATTGTTTTCTTGTGTTAAGAATTAACATGTATATGATGTAGCAAATTAAATATTGATTAATGTAAAACCTACGTATCTCATAAATACAAATTGCTTTTAAAAGCTTATGCTGTGGTGTTGAATGTACACACGTGGGAGTTGAGGTAAATAATTTAACCAAAATAAGGATTATTAGCATCTGTAGGGATAGTCGTCATAGGGACGGTTGTCGCAGGTATTTACCCAGGCTTACCTGACCTGACTTCCATAATTCAAATGAGTATTTTGTGATGTATGTAAAATTTAGATGTGTGGATTTTTTTTTTGCCATTAAATGGTCCAGCTCTTATCCACTTGTGGGTTTAATACATAAAAAAAATAATTAAATTGATGAATATTGATAGACATATCATATCAGGTCGCCAGCAAACTGGGCATTTTTTAGAAATTTGAAAGTCAGTCGCATTTGTAGGTTATGATTAAATAACAATAACATGAAATATGTAGACAAACAAACCAACATAATAATGATATGTTAATAATAGATTACAGAACCATTGTTGTAAATCTTAGTGTCAAGTCTAGCTTCTTTTTTTTTTTATCATGCAATCGCTACGAAAAGGACCATGATGGAAATATAGAAAAAAACTTTTTGTATTATCCTTTGTTTGGATGCTATTCTTAAAATTACCCTTAAGTTAAAAAAAAAAGTATTTTTCTGATTTAAAATTTTTATTTTTTATAAGTTTGAATTTATCATGTTGAAATGTGCCATAAACTATAAAAAAAACTTCTTCCTTATTTTGCAGAAGTCTGTTGCAGCCTCCCAATGAAGTCTGTATAATTTGCCTTTAAGATTCTTGTCATGTGGATTACAAATAATAAGCTTGTGGCCATTATTATGTTTTCCAATTAATGTGAACTGCCTGTAAGCTTTTTTCTGATTGGTTGTGACATTAATGATCAGTTCCTGGAAGCTGCTTGGATAAGTTATCAGCATCATTTAGAAGCTTGATGAACTGGAGATGTGTTTTAGTGGTCAGTAATGATAATGGGTGTCCAGAAGGTCAAAATATGGCCACTTTCAACAGTCTATCAAGGAAATTAAAGGTTTCCACTTCCATGGCAGAATGGCAGCCGGTTTCAAGTCTTCAGCACTCAATTAGATGGATGTTTTTCAGGATTTTGTGAAGCTTTGCTAATGGTGTAGAATAGAAATGGAGAGAAGAAAATGTTGGGGTGGTGGGGGGGGGGGGGGTGTTACTCAATTTTGATGCTTTTTTCCTGATATCTGATAAATGCATTATCCTAAACTAAATTTACTGCATATTTCATTAACATCATCTTTGATGCAAACGTCCATATTTCAGCAGACGGGTTGTTATTACCATAAACATCAACAGTCTTGAAGCAGCAGAAAATGATTTAAGTGATCGAATCTTGAAATCATGATGTTATCATACTTGCAGACATGAAAGACATGCATTTCCCCGAATATCACAGAAAATGGGCAATTTTTAAATATCATTAAAGAAGCCTGGGAACAAGAAAGACAAGATAGATAAACTTAGAAGATAATTGAATTATACAACGTGATAAAACATCATAAAACAAGTGGAAAACTTAAAATATAGACTAGAGGCAGATGGAATCAGCGACCGGCAGGGAGTCGGCTCCCTGTGAAATTGTGTGGTGCTCACTTTTTAATTCACAGTAGCACCGACTTGTCAGTTGAGACTAGATAAGATATGACCTTAATTATCAGCATCATGAGGCATAATAAATCATTTGGTAGATAAAAAATAATCTCCACTACGTTGAAGAACTGGTTACTATGGTAATTATAAATCTACAAATCCCTGAGAGAATCGTAGAATGCTTTTAACAGACATAAGTTTCTCAAACAAAGCAGGAACGCATGCTAAATGGATCTGTATTCCTGTCTGTACATGAGTTACATTGTTGTGAAGGCACAAGTCTGTATATTTGACGTAGTGTTAGGAATGGCAAGACTTTAAAGAAAGAAAACAAATATGTATTATACAGGGTCCTCCCTGGCTGAGTGGTCACTTACCTCTCAAGATCACTTACCTTTCACCCCTGAGGTTGTAGGTTCAAGTCGCGCTTGGTTCAGAACATTAGTGAGAAAATTGGCCAGTATCTCGGATAAGGCCGGTTGCTTTCTGAGGTCTTCCTCCATCATTAAAACTAAATATGCCAAATGTTTTGATAATGGTGTTAAACCAGATTAAAAAAAAAAAAAAAATTCCACTAGACATTAATAATAATGAAAGCATTCTACCTTACTGGAAATAATCAGCCCAAACTTCCAGTAGTATTTTACTCTGAACTTCAGATCAAAGATTCACTCCCTTGAACAAGACATTATCATTGGCGGCTTGACAGTTTTGTACCCAGTATAATACACTTGTCAATCAAAACTTTCGAGATTTTTTTTTTAACAAGATCAGCCTCGGGATGGTACATGGTCTTATTTCCTGTTCACGGCGCTGAATCAAAGAAAATCGCAGAAAATAGGAATCCAATTGTATTGATTCCGACGACATTGGCGGCACTTTTTTGCTAATATTCATTTCATTTTGCAAGATTGAGCGTCCAACTCTATTAAGTTTCCACATAGCTGATCTTCATGGCGGTCCATAGAATTGGGAGAATTGTCGATCACGGGTTTCTGAGGAAAATGAAATATTGACTTTTGATCAGACTCTAGATGAGTTTGTTATGAGATGTTCACGCTGGAATAAAGATTGAGACTTTATAATTCACACCAAATATAGAAGAGCTGCTTATTACTTCAGTGACCTTTGGCATTATAAACACTATATCTCAAAATTTAATATTCTTTCTATTTGAAAGAAAGGCCTTTTGTTTTTGTTTTCTGATTGAGTGTAAGGCAGTTCTCTCTCCTTTTAGAAACAATTTTGTTTGTTTTAATTGGATACAATCCCATATTTTAATTGTTTTAATTGTAACCAACAAGCCCATATTTTGTTCTCCTGAAAAGTACAGTTCTATGGAAGATGATACTATTCTCTGATGATCATGTCCCCTGCAGGAAGACACTATTTTGTAGACTGGTTCTATAAACAAAAAATATTTTTTCCCTTCAAGATGTCTAGTAAAATGAATGTTTCTTCCCTTCTAGACTTGTTTTAAACAGAACTTGGTTCTTTCCTCAAAACACAGAACAGAGAACCAGTCAATTTGATTACCAACCAGTCAAAATTTGATTATCTGTAATGGAGACATGTCTACATGCTGCTCCTAATTTGCTTCTTAGGAAATTAGGCAATGCACCGCATGATTTATGGCCCTTGTCAGAAACCGTTAGTGTTTTTGGATCAGTTCCTTAAAAAAAAAACACAATCATTACAATTATATGAATTGTGTATTCTAACTGTCCTATTATATGTATTCACTGGAGAATACAAACAACATTGATGGCAGATTATTATGCATTTATTCATGCACTAGTTAAACCTCAATGACCAGCTATCACATGACCATTGCATTGTATTGAACATGGTCAGCCTGAAGGATCAGACTGATGATTTAATACAATTAAAAATAAAACAAAAAAAAGGAAGAATAGAAGAAGTATTTATGTAGTCAATTGCATTTTGGGTATTAAAATGATATAATAAGACTTTTTTATGATAATAAATTTTAAAGTTTTTAAAAAACACGAAAAACAAATTAATGATTTTAGTTACGGCACAAAATGAATGGAGCGCATGGTCCTGTGGTCGTGCACTGAATTCATGATTAAAGGGTCGTGGGTTCAGTCCTCCACCATGGCTATGTGTGGTATCCTTGAGCAAGACACTTTTCCGCATATGCTTAGTACTGGTTCTAACCAGGAAAACTTCGAGCGTGATTTGCCAAAGTTTTAAGAACTTGTTTCACAATTGAAGTAAAATAAATAAGTTCAAGCTAACAGAATGATGATAAGAAGACATTATGCTCGTAAACCCTATATACAATAAGTTTCATGAAGATCATGAATATTAGTTTGCTCTATTCCCATATATGGTAACCAAACTGATTATTGCTAGATTTATAGGGCCAGTCTGAAATGATCTGAAATCTCTCCTGCCACATGTTAATAAATGAAACCAATTACTGGTGGCTTGATTCTATATAGCTCACATCCACTTTGTTCTGTTTTGCAAATAATTCAAGCTTAATTGATTCCATTTATGTCCCATGAGAAGATTCCCGATCCCAACCGATAAGTAATATTTCATAGGAGTTCTATCATCTGATAGTGTTCTGCAGTTTGTTTTTATGATGTAATTACATTATAGTCAAGTTGGTTGAGGATTTTTTTTAATTGAAAAATATATTTTCTGATGCAGTTTGATTATAGAAACTTTATCGGTTTTCATTTGATGTTTTAAGTTCAAAGTGACAGATGTATTGAAAAAAACTTCTTCATTTATTTAGTTTTGATTCAAGGTAAAGAAGCGTGGCTGTAGATACCACAAGACAAACTACTGTGACCTTTATGTCAGCCCTTAATAATTTATAATAATATGAAAAATAAAAAGAAGTAACAAAAGAGTCATGGAGTTATTTTCAAATTAGAATATCTTTCTTTAATCTCTCCGCATGTCCAACTATGAAATGTTGTACCATTTAAAGTGGAACAAGTTGCCATTTGAGTGAACTTTTTGAAGTTTTACAGTTTCCCCAATTAACTTGTAACCTTTTTTGATTGACTGGTGGAGTGTAAAATTTAACCCTGTGTTCATCAATTGGTAGACCAAGGTCACCATTTTTGTCACAAAATTTAAACAAAAAAAATTTAGACATAAAAACGAGCACATTCCCCACAATAGTACACTGGTATTAAGCCCAGCTGATTGGTTGGACTGTTAAAGAAATTTGAAAAATTAATATAGTTGTCCAATACGTGATAAAAAATGAGTGCAGAATAGAGAATTCGTCATTTTCTTCGAGTTTACTCATTCACAGTGGGTTAGAGTGTATGACTGCCACAGAATTCAGTTGAATAGGTCCATCTTTCCTAGGGTCCTTTAGCCCAAGCCAAGGGTCCTCCATGGATGAGTGGTCTAAGGCGCCATCTAAAAATCACTTGCCTCTCACTGCTAAGGTCATAGGTAAGAGCCCCTTTTGCTCCAAAAAAACTTTATGCGAGAAAGTTAGCCAGTTGCAGAAGAAAGGTGGTTCAACCGGGATTCATTCTGAGGTCTTATTCCATCAATAAAGCTGGATATGCCATATATACCCTGAAACGTGTTAAAAATGGCATTAAACCCCATATGTTAGCTCAACCCTCATTCCCACCACGTATTTGATAACTGCTATGCTGATATGTTATATATATAAAAATTATATGGAAAGTAAAGCCACTTCCTGGTACTAACAAATTTAAACATGTTGCAGAATGAAAACCGGATAATTATGTAACCGAATCCGTGTTTATTTTCCAATTATCAGCAAACATGACCGCTGTAGTAGATGTTAGTTATTGCCATTTGATACCCAATATCCCTATTAAAATTAATATTTTTTGTAAGTTTTATCTTTGTGCTGTTTTAAAGTAATGATAAATTGGACAAGCAGTGCAAACTTAAGTCTTTATGGCTTTCCGGCATTCACAGTGAAGTGTTTATATCAAATCGGTTTAATCCAAAGTATTGCTAATTCTTGGAATTGTTTCTTAAGGTCAGTGTCTGTCAAGAGCTACACATAGCTATTATATGTATTTATATTTCGTAACTCGACATCCAAGGTGGTCTAGTGGTGGTCAAGCATCTACCTCTCATACCGAAGGTCACGGATTCAACCTCAGCTAGGTCATACTAAAGATCTGAAAAAATGATACTTTGGTTGTTGCTCAGTTCTGAAAGCAGACTGGTTCTTATAGTCACAAACAGATAGCATCATCAGCATTACCATGATTGACACGTCCTCCCAATTTGTCAAGCAGATGTCATCCCTATAGCTTAAGACAAAACACCATTCACAACTCCAATCATAATAATTAAATATAATTATTTGACCTTTGTACTCTATACCTATTAGCTGGCCATTAATCATAACCTGACGGGGCTAGGTATATCACATTCTACCGTGCACCCATTACCACCTTTCCCTCCAATAGCTTATTGTACATTCCTCGCTGATCATGTTTCACAATATTTGTTCTCCTATACCTGACACTTGTAATCTAACTAAACTTAATTAAAGGCAAAACACTGACAGTTACCATGATTGTTTGATAGAAGTAAAACATTAACATGAAGGGGACAAAAACACATCCGGGGAAGAGATTTGTACTGATAATAATAAAGATTATTGTTTTTACTTTTATACTGTTATTTTTTATGTCATTTAACAATAATTTTGTAAAGAATTTGTAACGTTTCATCAGTATTATATTTAATAACACCCCTTCATGATGATGATGATGATGATTAGATGGTTGGAAATGAAAAAAAAAAAGTATGCATTCTGGAAATTCCGCTTAGTTTAGTAAGGAGTGGGCGGTGGTGACATTACGTATATACGCAGTATATGTTTAGATACAACTTGTTTTTATGAAGAACTTTCAACTTTTACCTTCTTGGTTATAATTGGTAATAGCTATGGTTCTTTAACTTGCTCAGATGATGAGATTTCAACACATCTATCTATAAGCTAGATAAGATGCGCAAAGTGTTGGGGATTTTCGTAATTTTGTTCAAACCATTTAGGTGTACATAAACAACTTCCCACATCTTTGTTTTAGCATTGAATATAAGAGAGAAAGGATTCGCTTCTTGATTGTTAACCAGGAAACTAAACTAACTATAGGTACATAATGAAGCAGCTAGACTAGTATTGCCTAAAACCTTGTTCAATGTTCACGATAATGGCATTTTTAATACTCTTTGAAAATATAATGAGTGGCATCCACTTCTGTTTGTGAAACTGAAAACTGGATGTTTATACAGGCTCTAAAAGGTTCAAGT
This sequence comes from Panopea generosa, assembly GCA_029582155.1. Taxonomy (NCBI): domain Eukaryota; kingdom Metazoa; phylum Mollusca; class Bivalvia; order Adapedonta; family Hiatellidae; genus Panopea; species Panopea generosa. The sequence goes on along the minus strand of CM055899.1, from coordinate 59,040,902 downwards.
GAAGCTTCCTCGCAGATCTGCCGCTGCTGCTGAAAACCAGAAAGCGTTGTAAATTACACGCGCAATTTACATACACTGGCAGGAATGTGGTTTGTGAATGAGGAAGATTTGAACTGCAAGCGCCTATTGCACCGGAACAGTTGCTCTGTGTCGTAATATTTCACAGTCTGCTATTCCAACTATCTTTGGGCTAATTAAATAAAAACAGCTTGACGTAAATAGGTAAAACATTGTCTCGTAAATCTCTCAGTTATTATGCTTGATGGAAAAAATATACTCACAGAATTGGAAGGTAGTACACTCGTAAAAAATTCCACATAAATACGTAAAGACAAAATGCAACTTCATGTCCATATACAGGTCAGAAGATGTCTTCTGGTTGTAAACTGCTGGGAAATTTTAGTATACAGACTGTGAAAATAACATGCACTTTAGGATTGCATGACTATGGCATTAGATGTGAATGGTTGAACATCTGTCGTGCATGTTGGAGGTCGTGGGTTGTTTTTGGTCCCTGGTCAAGTGGTACCAAACATTTGAGAAATGGTATTTATGGGGCTAATTAGAGCACAGTTCTAGGATTTCCTATAGTCGGCCTATATAATATTGTATACTTTATATTATAAAGTTAAGCACTTAATGCTCACATCTAAAAGTTAGTACTTTATGTTCACATCAAAATAATTTTCTAGAACATTGTATAATTTCATTTTAAATGAAATTGTTTTAGTCAATCAATAATTCATTCATTGTCTTAAAATGTCAAATGGTTCGTTAATCTGAGCAATCATCAACATGGGCCTTAAAGTTCACAACTCAGTATTGTGTAGGTATACCTATAAATACCAAGTCACTTTGTTCTTTCATGCAAAGTAAAAAACAAGGACATTGTGGTTGTCATTAAACAAATTATTGGGGTAAAAAAATGACAATTGTTTGTTTGAGAAAAATGTTCACTTTATTATACTAAAGTTATATATCGTTTGTGTATACCATGTGCTTACTACCGTAGCTCTGCCCACAAGACAACAACAGCATGACGGGGAAGCAGGCAGTGCTTGTTTATAATTTATGCGAGATCTCTTTATGATATTATTCAAATTAAATGATTTGATACAGGTTATAAATATGTGTATGAATGGTAGTATAGTGATTTATTTATTGTATGCTCCAAGTTAAAAGAGGGCTGTTCATACACGTATCCTGTATTAGTCATTCTGAAATTTATGACGTAACAACTTACTTGATTGACCCGAACATTAATTAGCAGACATAAACATGCCAGCGTTGTTGATACCTGTTGACAATGATATAAGAATGAAATTGTATTGAGGAGTGACTGTGTTTTATACTGCAAGGGGCATAACTCTTATTTAATTATCTGGATTTGATTGTAGTGTCATAGTTGTATCCCTTCCTTTTTTATTGCTTTATGTTTACAGCATTTGTGTTAAACTGCTTTAGTGATTCCTTAGTAAATTTTATCTTTCAGATTTTATTGTAGATCTTTATAGGGCAGATACAGATGGTGTTAGTTATGTTTTGGATATAATGAGTAATGAATTGATTATGTGTAATTGCTAATAATTTGATTGAACCCTTTTTCAGGTTGATTATGGCTGTACGTGAGAGCTAATCCACGAACTCTGTTGTGGGTAAACGAAATTCTAGATAGGAACTAAAAATAGACTAGCTGTGATAGAATCTCGTCATTTTTCGCTGACCGCAGCTTCCGTTTCCACGTTGACTTACAGTGTTATGACCTGTTGTAGCTTGAACAATCCTGTATATTTACTGAAGGGAACCAACACAGCATGACAAGTTTCATAAAAAAATATCCCATTTATACAAAATTAAGATTAAAAGTTGCCTTCGATACAAATTTTGAGATAAATTACCATTGATAGAAAATAAAGACCAAAGGTTTAAAATCTTTTGACCGTATTTTTGTTTTTACATAGTTACTCAAGAGAGAGAGTAAAGTTTCCCCTAGAATCTGCAAGTACAAATGTATTGGTTTGCAGTCAAAACATTTGAATATTATGTTGGCTTTTGACAAATGTATCAGTAGGCTATGTTTAGATCTTCTTTTTTATTAGGGTAATCAGAGTCTAATTGTTTAACTGAAACTTGGCATACTGTGAGCAGGTAGCCTCAGTCGTCACAGATTGGTGGGGGTACTTGTGGACTGGTAGCTGATTATTATATAACTACACATAGATATTTTACAGTTCAGACTGTGCACCCTAATATTCAATGTGAGCAGATAGCATGGCGTAGTTACATGGCATGCCTTATATGGTCATGGTCGCAACTGTTTATTTCGTAACATATTCGGAACAGATATAAACAAACTTCTGTAAATGTTCTTGTATGTGTACCAAGTTGTTGCCTTTTGATTTCAATACTTGACATTAGCGATATTATTATTGTATTATGATACATTCTGTAACAAAAAATGTAAGCTTGGCTATACTCTTTAGTTGAAGAGATACACTTACTATGCAGGAGGTGGAGTTACGTACATACATAATGTGTTGGGGAATGCAATTACTTGCAATAGATCTACTAGACTGCTTTTTTGATAGAGCTTTTGAACAATGTTGTGCACTTATGTGGATTTTAGCCTAGAACCTCTGTTATTGTTTTTTTTTACGTTTCTTCTTTGTGAATAAATTTGATGCTAGGGTGTAATATAATTTACTTTTAGTATTCCTTGCAAGAAATTGCTAGATGAACATAGAATGAATTTCAACTAACTACAAAATAAAATTAATATTTGAGTATGATTTATTGGCATAGTGAAAAATACACTTAATAAAAAAGAGAAGAACTTTCAAGGTCCTTGAAAGAGAAGTGTTAGCTGAAATGACACAGACAAAATATTGATGACGTAAACATACATAAAATCTGTAGCCATAAACAATACCCGCAGGGCCGTCGTTAAAACATATGTTTGCCTTGCTCTTTCCTAGTCACTCAAAATAGCAGCTACCCAAACTTTTTTATTGTCTTTCAAAGCGTTTAAAAAATTTTTTTTCATGATTTCAGTCGATTTTTCAAAATATGGCCAAAATAATAGCTACCTACTTATCCACATGAAAAATACTGGATCGGAGCACAGCAAACAAATATTTTTTAAAGGATGGTCAAGTTATTCAGGATTATATGATTTAAAATTGACAGTTTAAATTTTCATGCAAATTTGAATTGTTATAAAGAGATCCGTTATAAACGAAGTGTTGTGAATTTAATTTATTGTTAGTCAGAAGTGCAATATATTTCATACTTAACTTTAAGGTTACTGACTCTGGTAGATTTGCATGTGTTTAGTGCATAATTATGACAAAGGGAAAAAAACAAAGATAATTCACGGGACAGGAACTCATTTTCATGATAAATATCAACTTTGGGTCAGGGGACACCCGGAATGATAAATCATGACAATTTTTTTTCAATGAATAATTAAAAAGAAGAAAATACATCATTCACTTCACTCACATTTTCCCTGGGTAATAGCCTCTGCATGATAAAAATGTTACATGAAATTAATATAAAATTCTTTTTAAATTGTTCCTCAACTCAAATTTCTAACAGCTTCAAATTAAGTAGTCTCCCAGCAGAAATAAATATCACAAAGACAATTATCTCTTGTTCGTAATTAAATTTGTCTTAAAGTTTTAAAATGAGTCACAGAACTAAAAACAATTCGAGGATTAAAATTTTCTTCTTATGAAGGAATGCTTGTTAATATTTACTTCTACAATATATATAGGGGGAAAAAACAATCATATTTGGGTAAACATATCTTTTTTTGGGGAAATTCTACTAATACAGAGAGAAATAAGAAAAAAGGAAAGAGAACTGCTTCTGGTTATGGTTTAGTCCTATATGGGTTAGCTCCCTTGTCTAGGATTTGAAAATAAAATTACCTATCGCAGTACAATTAATGTTTCCGAGTAGTGCTAGAGAAATATTATTGAATAAGTTGAATTAGAGATTCATATAAATTATAGAGGATTCTTGCTTGCACCGTCTTATCTTGTCTTCTGTTTAGAAATGTAGGATATATGTAAATGGCCATTTCGTATATAAATATAATATCTTCTCTTTTATTTTTTTCTCGGAAAATTCACATAAAAACTGTAGAGTAAAGATATTGTAAAGATAGTGTTACTGTAGAGACATAGAGAAACAGTATTAAGTTCTTCTTTGAGTTTCAAACTGATAAAATACTGTCAAAAGTGTTGAATTTGTTGTCCATTTATTCAACTTTGTATTTTTGTGTTCAGGTACAAAACTGTGTTGTATTAACTACATCTATGTTCACATTAATTTTCATTAATTGGGCTTTTGAATGTATTAATTGAGTGATATTAATTGATCCATGCTATTGTTTTTTTTTTTACAAAAATGGAGATGTATCAAATACTAAAAAATATATGTTATAAAAACTTGGCAGCAGACGGGCAGATCTTGAGGCTACTTACCTGGAAAAATTGTGAAAATATTTATCATTATTCTTTGTTTAAGTTGTTTATATAAAAAAACAGATTTCATTTTATATTTTAATCTATTTTTAAGCCTTCATTGCAGGCTGCAGGGTCTTATTAAGTGTAAGGTATAGCACTCTCAATGGTTTTGTTTTATGTTGCAGGATTTGGCTTTGTCACATTTGAAGATGAAGACACAGTTGAGAGAGTGTGTGAACTACATTTCCATGAAATAAACAAGAAAATGGTGAGTTGGAGAATTGTTTTAATACTTTACCATTACAGATACAGTCAAACCTGTGTAAGCGGCCACCTCTATTAAGCAGCCACTTGTCTTAAACAGCCACATTTGCTATTTCCCATTTCTATGCTTTCAGAGTAAATTAACCTGTATTAAGGAACAACCTGTCTTAAAAGTTCACTTTTATCCTTCCCTTGACTGGCAGGTATGACTGTATTATAAACGGGATGAAGTCACTGAGTATTTAAAAAGTAGCATATAGGTATTCCTATATACATTAAAAATGAAAGTACTTTTAGCTGGGCTTTATTAAATATCCATATGCCGTTTTAATTTGATTGATATTGTTGTATTGTATTGTTTATTTCATGCAACATTGTTATAATAACTTAATACCATGTTCACAGTATGTTATTATTGTTTGAAATGTTACGTGTAACAAATATGTGATGAAAATTAAATTTGACGACTAAACAGGACCATTTAGTCCCTGTAGCGTATGATTATCACGGTGCTGGTCAATGCTTGATTATGCCACTATAAGCAGGGCTATGCCTTGGGTGTAAAGCCAGGATAAAAATTAGATGAACTCCTGAAATAGATTAGAAAATATTGGGCTGCATAATTATAAAATTGTGAATAAATTAAAATCGCATCATTGCCAACTTCATTCTGTGGTCCAAGATCGCACCTGCTATTATACCTAATATATTTTTTGTTGAGTTCTGCTGTAGCTTTATTTTCAAGGTCATTCATTTGACCTTGATTTGACCTATCATCAAGTTTATGTATTTAGGGTTACATGTGTTATAGATACTAGATTTAAGTGTCTGCAATGTTGTGTTTAACCAACTGTTTCATCACCAGGTTGAGTGTAAGAAGGCGCAACCGAAAGAAGTGATGCTGCCAACACAGCTAGCACGGGGTCGGGGATTAGCACGAGGTGCTTACGGTAATATTATCTCGGGGGTGGGGCAGGTGGTAATCTTAGATACCTTAGTTTATAAACAAGTTGATGATTTATATTGTAGAAGATCTTGTTTTTTACTCAAAATGTTCAGGCAGTTGTCAGTGTTCTAATATTGCATTGCAAGAATGTGTTGTCATGACAGTGGCATTTACCTTGTATTCCAGAAATAAAATTGTCTGTTTAAATATAAGCATTCCTTGTTTTTAAAGTAGTTTATTAAATTGATATATAATTAGGGGTTGGAATACATGACAAAATTTAAAGTAATGCTGAAGAAAAGTTTGCATTTCAATAATAGTTGGAGGGGAGAAATAAAAAGCATACTAATTTTAGTTTCCTTGACAACTGCCATAACATTAGGTGACATATTAAGCTATAATCCATTGCATATGACCTTTTGCCATCTGTTGCTAGGAAACAGTTTCTGCATGCTCCATAGGGGTCATTAGGTTCATCAGTTTTAGCGGCCGTGTTTTTGGTTGAAATAAGATCGATTATTTTTTTTGAAAATTTAAAAAATCAATGATAATGAAATAAAAGAAGTTACAATGGTAAGTTAAGAAAATAAATTATTGAAATTATTAGCAGTTTTTATTAAACTATTGGAAACAGTTATATATATATGACTGTCAAAATTTTCTAATTTGTCACTAATTAGTAGGTATTAATTAATTGATTTTCACTAAAACAATGTCTGTTTGCATGAATATTGTTTTAATATCATATTTAAGAGTTCCGTTATTTCATTTATAGTGTTTGTCTGACCCACAGTGGTAAAGTTATATTATTTTAAGATTTATTTAAATCAGAAAATGTTATAGAAATTGTTCAGTCTAGATGAAACTTGCATTGTGGTTTTTCTTCACAAAGTTTGTTGAGTAAGGTAAAGGCAAGAGGTCAAGCAAGGGGGATAACTTTTGTAGAAATGTTATTTTTATTGTTCTATATATAGATGATTTTGTGCTGTCACTTTTGCTTAAAATGGTGTACATAACACAGACTATATGATTTAACTAGAAATTTTAATCACTAAGTTTTATCCAATGGGTATTTTTTTCATGGATTTCAAAAGTTTGAACTGTTTAGAATCTGTATATTATTCATATATTATATATGTCTGTTCTGATTAGAATTTGTATTTATATAGATTTTTTAAATATTGAATTCAAGTTCAAATTATTTTACGAGGTCATGTGACTTGCCACATAATGGTCATGTGACAGTCATATGATTTCCGATTTGAACATGGACTCATTTTTTTGTGACTGCACATGGAAAGTAAGGGGAAACACCACTGTAATATAAAAATAGAAAAGAGAAAAGAAAAAGAAATATATAGATGTAATAAAGTTACAAAATGTAAAGACAAAATATTTGCTGAAATATTTATAAATACAATTGGCATATTCACAATAAACAGATCATTTTAGTGTGTTAAAAATAATCTGCACTGTGGGTTAATATTGGTTTGAATGTAAGTGAATGTTGTACAAGACCTGGTAGTTGCATATATTGCCTGACATTTGACTTTGTACGTATTTATTCATATGTTTGGAGAATTAAAATGTTATTTTGGGAAATGTTTGCTGTTTGACCTAGATTCAGTGTACATATATTATCTTACTTTCTCCATAGACACAAAATTGTATATAAAAATCAGTTCAGTGTCTATTAAAGACATTTTAAGAGATATATCGTAACAAATTCAGTCGCAATTTGGCTAAATTGACACATGGTGTATGACAAAAATTTTATACAAATTGGAGAAAGTAACTTTAAAAGTGAGTGTTTCCCCCTATATACTCAGACCACAAGAAGAGAATGACAGCTGTCCAGTTGGGAATAAAACTTTTGAATAATTTAAATACTTCTTTACATTTACCATACATAAACTGATTTGTTCGCATCAAATTGTGGCCTTCATTGCCAAAATTTATATAATTGTATTATAAAAATGAAATATAATTTTGCCACAATACCAGTAGATTTGTAATTGTTTAAAAAACATAAAAGGATGCATCTTATTCTTCACGTTTTTTAAAAATAAAATTTAACTTTTTATTCAAACTCAACTGGAAAAAAATGTTACGCTTCTCTTGAAAGCTGATTGTGTGTGCTTCAAATTTCTGCTGCAACTAAAACGTATTTTCCCTTTTTCTAATCTTCCTTAGTGACCGAGGATGGAGAAATAATCTGGGAACCTTTACCCAGTGACCTTGTCATGCCAGAACTGTGTAAGTGCACATCTCATAGTCGCCATGACAACCACAATGTGATGTCACGCCCACTTTTTTCCTGCCACGCCCACTTTTCTCTCTTTATTTTAATAACTGCCCCTGCTATCTTTCTATTGAGCTCCTTAGATCAATTTGCTTCTTGCTCTCAATACATTTAAGTGAGCCAGCTTACATACATACATATAAACATACGTACAGTATTCCTCTCTCAAATACTAGACACCTGCAACCTGCACTGTAAAAGTCAAATCGTGATACACCGACTTAGGTAAGTTTGCTTTTTATGAAACACATAAATATAATCTATGTAGCTATTTCAAGACATTCTTCGGCGCTGCAAATAGATCTTGCATTTGATTTTGATGCTGGTAAGTAGGATGGTTTTGAGGGTTATTTTTAATGTCAGTTCTGAGAAAAGTGAATCTTCTGAAGATGGATGACTGCCGACGCAGAGCAAAGGAGCCAAAACACAGAATCTTTCAAACGTAAATGTACTGCATAGACTCTTACGGCATAACTTGGATGTGTTTGTTGATGTGTCGTACGAGGTCTACTCCAGGACTTGATTAACATGTCGCCGGCTGAACACCTGTTTATCTTCTCATTTTACATTGATATTGCATTTCCAATCTCGGGAGTGCCTTTATTATATATTTGCCAAGCTTCTGAATTTGCTGTAGCCCATACGTACCCTAGCATTAGTAACTGGGAGTTTAAATTTTTTTGCTTACACATATTCCATAACCAGAATTTGACCTTGAACTCTTTCTGACCTGACCTTCTGTCTATGTAAACTTTTTTTCTTCTGGGACACACATATAGATCTGTAGGTCTGTAGAAGTAGCATGTATTTTATTTTTCCGTAGCTATTTTTGTAGGCATCAGTTTAACAATAACTTCATCATTTTTAAAATCATAATAAAGTATTTAATTGTAATATACGTACATGAATATTGTAGCATTTTTCTTGATATATTAAAGTTTTCACTTTGCCACATTTGCCAAGAAAACATGTCATATTTCACGTAGTGTTAATAATTTGATGAAGGTGAAATTGTTTACACTTGTTTATTAAATTTTTTTCTATGTCTTGTGTCTTCAATACTGAAATAATTATAAAATGTAACTTCCGATCATTAAAGAAAAATGAATGTCTATCACAGAGTGGTGCTAACTATTAGCTCCAATTATACCTAGAAGCAGCTGTGCTGATAAATAATTATTTACGCAGCTACTGTGTGATAAAGAAACAAATTACATAAGTAGAATTTTGACTTTTCATCAGTTCAGTTTTTATCTGCAATAAATTATACATATGCCTGACATAGTGCTTATTTTGAGAGCATATTTTTATAATTTATCTAATCCAAACTTCCATCAGTTTCCAATTCTAACTCCCTCAGGTGTTATGTTTGCTTAAGAGATAAAAATGATACAGAATGACGCTGGAGGCATGGGGTCTCCCTGGTTTACACCTTATAACGAGGTTTATTAGTTGAACATTCTGCCATTTCAGTTTGATAACGGCCTCATTTTATCTTTCTCCAGTTAAATACTCAACACACCCTTTACTTCAGTGAGGACCCCCCTGCTGGAAGTTTCAATGAAGTCTTATCAGATTTAGGGGAATTTCCTATCTGTTTTAAATGGCTGATCAAAACCATTGAAAGACAGGAAGTGGTGCCAAAAATGTAAAAGAAATATCTAAAAATAAGCACTTGAGCATGTATCACTGAAGCGAAGATAAGCTGTATCTGTTATCTACTTTTTATGCTGTTCAAGCCGTGTAGTGATTTTGTTAAAGACTTTCTGATTGGTTGTTTGAAAAATATCAAGTAGTGTTGGAATTGAGAATCAAGAAGTAATGTGTTGTACCTGGGGGGATTTGAAGCAGTTTTCCTCAGAGATTGTAATGGAGTATCTTTTCAATGATCTGCAGTCCTCTTTAACTGTGAAAATGACTTCGAATTCTGATAAAACATAATAAATCGGCAGGAACATGATATGAAATATTGCCTTTCTTACGGTATAAATCACACTGATAAAGATGATGAACGCACTTATCTTGGTCGTTGAAGTTGGTGTGGAATCTTGGAGAGATTTTTCTGTTATCTTCTCCAGAAATATTCCTGCCACCTTACTTTTAATGAGCAGAGCCTGATAAAACTGATGCAGTATAAATACCTATATTCCATCCTTGCCAAGAATTATGCTTGCAATGCACTGGTAGATACGCACCATTTGATATAGCAAAATGGAATGTTAAAATGAAAAACGTGTTGTTAAAAAAACGGCAGAGTTATACTAAAAGTACAAATATAATATGGGTGTAATTTTAAATTAATGAGAGATTTGAGGAAGTGCAGAACTGATGCTGGTTAGTTCAAAATCCCCATTAAGTCTTTTTAACAGCTTCGGCTTTTCTAAGCACAGTGGCAAAGTGAATTATAGTAGATTTCCTATTCCTTCTGATGTAAAGCATTTATAATGAATTAAGCTTTTCAATTGATTTCATTTCTTATAGTAATTTATTACATGGTTATTTCTAAAAAGAGATACATTTTAAGAGCTTGCTTTTTATATATTTATATATAAACTAGTGTAGTAATATACATGTGCGTTTAAGATTCTCTGACTTACATTTTCTTTTTATTCTGTAGGGTTGCAATATTCACCGTTGATGCATTACATTTCAGGTATTGTCCCTACTGCGTTGCCGGCGTACCATCAGGCAGCATACGGCAGAGGATTGCCGACTGCATTTGCACCTGCTGGTTACTACTATCCAGGTATGGAAATATTAGATTTAGGTCAATGGTACCCGTTCTAACTTTTCACCTTTCTTAGTGACCTTGACAGCAGTGATGAGATATTAATGAGAGCCAGGGGACAGAAATTGCTGGTGGAGAATGTTGTTTTGGAATCTTCAATGGCTGTTCAAATTGAATTGATATTATTTAACTTTTTTATATATATAAAAAATAAGAGAACTTCAGTGGCTTTGTCACCTAATCTGTTTATCATCTGACTTAAAAAACGATATGTGACCTTCATGTGTAAATGATTAATGGATTAAGACAGGTAGTTTGAAGAGTTTGTGAACTGCAGATCTACAGTGTTGAAACTTTGTATAGTGTTTTGTCACAGCTCATTTCTCTACACAGGCTGGTATGGCAGTATCTCGGTATCGGATGTTTCAATTTTGATCTGTGATTTTCAGATGAAAATCGTGGTGGATGATTTGTGGATCTCTTTTTTTTTTTTGTGCCAAAGGCATTTTTAAAAAAGTAAATGAAATTCTTATTAAAATTGGTGCTTTGTTTTAAGCCTAATATTACATTTTTTTACATGTTCTGTAAGTGTATTTTTTTTTTTTGAATCTAGAGATACAAAGGATGTTAGATAATATCGTCATACTTATTTGTCATACTTCATTCATTTAAAAAAAAACAACAGTAAAGTAGATAATTTCAACTATTAAGAATCGCTTTTAACATTAATTACAAAGAAAATATTTTTCTTTTTTTATTATTTGAATCTTTGCATTAAAATCTGTTTAGATTCATTTAAGAATGGGATGGTAGAAAAAGTCCACTTCATAATGTTTAAGAAGATAATTTCATTCTCATAATCATGTGATCGCAGAAGAGCAACTGTTGCTAACTTACAATATGCAAATGTAACATATCATAACATCATACTAGTTTGAGAAAGTGTGAAATGTACATATTTTGGAACAGCATTGATATCTTAAATGTGTTTGTATTCTCATATTATTTTGTTGATAAAAAAAAACGCAGCAGAATTCTGCATCTGGCTTTTCCAGTATATCGCAATGGAGGCCAGTTTCTACTGCTTGTAAATACTCCATATATTTATTGTAAAATACAAAACTTATTTATTTCTCATTTGTTATGTTTATTTATTTAATTTATTCTTTTTGGCGAGTGCTGAGAAACAATTTATTTTTGCGTGATTGTAACATGATCATTGTGTGTGATTGTGCCAAGTGCACGTACAGCATATAGAAATATGACTAGGAAGTACAGTACGGCTGATGAATAATGCATTAGATGATATTTTCCGAGTTAAATTTTTGAGATTATTGAAATGAGCTAGACATCATTTTAAGAGCAAGATTGTTATTGGTACATCCAGACTTTATGTTTTCAATATGCAATTTTATATATAAAGACATTTTGAATAGTTTGACGTCTGCTTCTAGTGTTTAAGAACATAATATTAATCTCAGGAACAAAGGTCTGTACATGGCATATACTTTTATCTGATGTGTGTATATATATGCATTTTTATGTATGTACACGGCATAAAGAATTCTGATATGTATGTGTATGTATTATATATGTACATTACATTCTCTGTACACAGGTGTTGAATGTGTGTAAATGTGAGTGAAACGTGTAAATATATATTATATTTAAACATATTTATTTGTAAAGTTTTAAAAGTGTCCTGAGAAAACATTTTCTGAAGTCCACAAAATTTGGATAGTATTTTAAGCAATACTTTGCAATACCTCCTTGTTAAGTACATTCATTGTCTTAAAAATGAAGTTAGTTGTCCCTTATAATTATGGGAATTTGAAGAAACTTAAATCTGATTGGCTGATAGGAATGGTTTGTTTACTAGATTCCTGTGGGTGGGTCTTTATCACGTATTTACTAATAGTGTAACAATCCATTTAGTGACCACCTATTGAATTGTTGTTGCCATGTCTTGCCCAACATATGTGTTAGTTTAAATAAATATAAAACCATGCTTGATTTTCATCCATACTTTCACTACCTCGTATCTTTATTGTCGTGATGATGGGGTCGTGAGTTCGAATACCCGCCCGGCCACAGTCTCTGTGATGATTGATATTTGACGTGTCGTCTCACTGCATTCGTCTCTTGTTGCTGATTCACATGGGAAAGTTATCAGTTGCGAAGACGGGTGTGCTTGAGACCTTGTTAACGTTTTAGGATCTCAGGATGGAGTGATAGGTTGTTAGCCCCAGATAGCATAAAACTGATGTTAGATACTCAATCAATGAAACCTTTATTGTCATGTCTTGCTCCTGAAGTTTAACAAAATGATTGTTCTGACTATAAGGCATGGATGAAAATTTATATACTCAGTTCACAGAAACAGCTGAGTATTCATACATTGTAATTAAAACCCTGGTCACCTGGTTCACATTTAGTGAAATTATAATCTTAAAATTGTTCAGTGAAAAGAATCCCTATATAACAGGGAACCATCTAATGTAAAACGATCATATTGTGCTGTAAGATGCCTTATAGACAGTTTATACTAACTGTTGGATTGGGGTACCAGGTACATATATATATATATATACATAATTATGAGATTGTAAGATTGTTTTCTGAAGACGCTGTTAATTAATTGTCATTTTTTCCATGCAGTACCAACCACCTTGCCTGACATGTTATTTTTGTGTTTATATTTGAATTATGGTATTGTACATACCATCTCCTGTCGACAGTTTTATTCCATGAAACGTAATTAATGTTTTAATGTCCCACAATGCGCATGTAGGTATCAACATGTTCAATCAGATGCATAAAATAAACAAACAACTTGGCGGTAAGGTGAATACACAAATAGTAATAATAGGTTGTCATTGGCAACATGTTTTTGAAATTTAAAAAAAAAATTGGTTGGATCTACATTTATTACTAATGTTATGTTTTCAATTTTGTTTGTTAGTAAAACATGCATACAATACAGAGGACAAACATTTTCATAAAGCTTTGTTTTATATTAAATTGTTATTTTAAAAGTCGGAATCCATTTTATTTAAAAGGCACATATTTCCATTGGCAGTTCTTAATTTTTTAGACTTTTTCCTACACATTTCTGTATACAAAGGACAGTACTATATTCTAATGTTGATTTTGTCTTACAGTGAAATGCTTTTGTTATCATTTTTTTGCAGACGTAATTTTTGTATCATAATGTGTGATTATATAACTATTTGGGGCTGTGATCATATGTTGATTTTAATGTTGTCGTTGAGTAACCAAAGACCAAAGTTCCATAATGTATGTGAGAGTTGAACCACAATGGCTGGGTGGGGAATATGTCTATTATAAGCGAGATATCGGTGAAAGATGATTGGTAGCCAGAATTGACACTGCACTATTTTTAATTTTTTTATGGTTGCCAGGCCCGATTAGCTTGATAGGTTGCATTGCATGTCTTGACTACCAATTTAGAGGCCATGATTTCAGATACGGTCACAGTCTCTGTGATGATTGATATATGACATTGCGTCTCATTGTCATTCATTTCTCACCACTTATTCTGGTGGAAAAGTTGTCAGTTATTTGTGAAGATATAGGTGTGCTCGATTACTGGTTAACCGTCCAGGATCCCAGGCAAGAATGGTTAGGTTAACTGATCATCTGTTAGCCCCCAATATCACAAAATGAAGGCAATGTAAAGGGTTTCTATTTCATTGGTAGATAACAAATATTCCCGTAATGTAGACAGTCCAGCCATTGTGGTTGCACGACAAATATAACAGTATTGTATTTTTCATCGAAGAAAATTATTATGAAATAAACTATTGAATAATTATCTTGAATTTTCCTGCTGATTTCATGTGCCATCCACAATTTTGTTTATTGTTCTTATAATTTTTAACTACAAGCAATAAGTTTTTGTAACTGGTTGATCGATAACCAAATGAGAAAATTTGGATAATTATTTTTCAGAAAAAAAATAAAAAAAAATTTAAAAAATACATTTTAAAGGGGTACAACTATATTTTAAGCATATTTAGTTTAAGATGTTACGAAAATAAATTTTTTTAGATTTGATCATTGTTTTTTGTTTTTTTTCTTCAAATTTTTAATATTTCTTTTGAGTTTTATCAACTTTAAAAAGTAGTAGCAGGAAGAAATGCGATTCATTTTGAGTCGTATGAAAACAAATGGTTGGCTGTTGAAATATTGCATGTTATAGAATATTATGTAGCTGTGTCTGTTCATATCACATAACTCCCAGAACTAAATTGACCAAAAGGAAATGCTCTGCTCTGCTTTCAAAATCAATTTTGATAAAATTTTCTTTTGGTACTTTTAGCTGACTGAGGAGCACTTGGTTCAGTGGTAGAGAGTCAGACCCATGGTCCTGGGTATGATCCTCTGTCATAGCTACATGTTGTGTCTTTGTGCAAGACACTTTATCTGCAAATGCTTAGTACCAGTTCTACCCAGGAAGACTCAATACAATTGAGTGTGATTTGTCTTAGTCTTCTTTAAGAACTTGTTTCATTTCACAATCTATGTAAAATATTTAAATAAGTTTAAACTTAGTGGAGGGCATGATTGTGTAAAATAGTCGTAGAGATAAATTATGATTTCTTTTGCCAAAGAGCACGATAATGTTAAATATTAAACATATGTTCATGATGTAATGTTTCTTGAACCTTTATCTTTTATCTTTGAAATTGTATGGTAATCTGCCGGAGTTACGTGAACAAAACCAAATCTGAATGTTTGCTCATTAAATGTTGAATTGATTTGTTTTGTCAAAATAACAAAAATGAATTCAAATATTGAATGACAAGACATGAAGGTTTTTTTTAACATAACAGCAAAATTTCCATAATGCATTTTAAAAAAATGAGATAGTAAAATGTTGGTATGGAATGTCGCTTTTGGTTTGTTTTTCAGCTTTGTCTTTAATACTACATGTAAATGTTATTTTTGGTGTGACCTTGACCGCATTTAGCGATTGTTATGAAAGCTTGTAGAGTTACAGATTATGTGTTTAATTTGCCAATTATATATTTATATATGATGATTTTGTGTGTATGAATAGTTTGTGCTCATCTACTAATACTTAATGATAGATAACAACATGGACAAAGTCTACAATGGAATGGACACTGCTTTATTGTTACGTACAGAAACATTCTACATGTGACCACTCATTATACAGTTTATTGGGGCAGTTTGTTGGGTGCTCTGTGGTAGAAAAGTCTTGACACCCAGTTTGTTGAATGCTCTGTGGTAGAAAAGTCTGACACCTGGTTTGTTGAATGCTTTGTGGTAGAGAAGTCTGATACCCAGTTTGTTGGGTGCGCTGTGTCTGACACCAGTTTGTTGGGTGGTCTGTGGTAGAAAAATCTTGACACCAGATTGTTGGTGCACTGTGGTATAGAAGTCTGAAACCCAGTTTAATGGGTGTTCTTTTTGGTAGAAAAGTCTAACACCTGTTTGCTGGGTGCTCTGTGGTAGTGAAATCTGACACCAGTTTGCTGGGTGCTCTGTGGTAGAAAAGTCTGACACCAGTTTGTTGGGTGCTCTGTGATAGAGAAGTCTGACACCAGATTGTTGGTGCACTATGGTTTAGAAGTCTGAAACCCAGTTTGTTGGGTGTTCTTTTTGGTAGAAAAGTCTGAAACCAGTTTGCTGGGTGCTCTGTGGTAGAAAAGTCTGAAACCAGTTTGCTGGGTGCTCTGTGATAGAGAAGTCTGACACCTAGTTTGTTGGGTGTTCTTTTTGGTAGAAAAATCTGACACCAGATTGCTGGGTGCTCTGTGGTAGAGAGGTCTGACACTAGTTTGTTGGGTGCTCTGTGGTAGAAAAGTCTAACACCAGTTTGTTAGGTGCTCTGTGGTAGAGAAGTCTGACACCAGTTTGTTGGGTGCACTGTGGTAGAAAAGTCTGACACCAGTTTGTTGGGTGCTCTGTGGTAGAAAAGTCTGACACCAGTTTGTTAGGTGCTCTGTGATAGAGAAGTCTGACACCAGTTTGTTGGGTGTTCTTTTTGGTAGAAAAGTCTGACACCAGATTGCTGGGTGCTCTGTGATAGAGAAGTCTGACACCAGTTTGTTGGGTGCTCTGTGGTAGAAAAGTCTGACACCAGTTTGTTGGGTGCTCTGTGGTAGAAGTCTGACACCAGTTTGTTGGGTGCTCTGTGGTAGAAAAGTCTGACACCAGTTTGTTTGGTGCACTGTGATAGAGAAGTCTGACACCAGTTTGTTGGGTGTTCTGTGGTAGAAAAGTCTTGACACCAGTATGTTGGGTGCTCTGTGGTAGAAAAGTCTGATGCCAGTTTGTTTGGTGCTCTGTGGTAGAAAAGTCTGACACCAGTTTGTTTGGTGCTCTGTGGTTTTCTGATGCCTAGCTTGCCGGGTGCTCTGAGGTAAAGAAGTCTGACACCCAGTTGGTTGGGTGCTCTGTGGTAGAAAAGTCTGACACCATTTTCAGATGACCTCTTACTGTTGAGGTTTAGGGCTTGGTTTGGGCGCAGTGATTTTGAGTGGTACAGTTATTACCTGTGGTACAGTTATTACCTGTAGGCGGACCATGCAGTGGTTCTGTTCAGATTCAGATGTGAGATTTTAAAAAGTTAAATTGATCTGAAAGGAGTCTCCATTCCATTGTTGACGTGTATCCTTGTTAATAGTCATATATCCATGTTAATAGTAAACCTAAAATCCACGTTTCCTATGATTGGAGATTGATAGCATCATGCTGACAATATATTTTTTACAGAAACGTGTGGTTTTTGGTCCCTTTTAATATAGTAATAGCATAGACAGAGCCTAGATTTACTGGGTTTAGAAAATGTTTAAAATAAATCCTCCATTAAAATATAAATTCCTTCATTTTGATTATGACTTCTATAAATGTTTAGGCTTGGCTTTTGACATGTTCCTTTGAAGTGCGGTTAAGTTGTAATGAACATACTTTTTATGTATTTGTAGTTTTCATTTTATTTGATCATTTTTCTTTTAGAGCCTTAATTATCAATCTTTAAATCATGACCTGCTTCTGATTTTGAAATAAATTTATTCATTATCTCATTACAGAATTGAAAATGAAAACATGTTCATCACAAATTTAGCACTTCTTGGTCGTATTAAATGTAAATTTAGTGCAAGTGAACTGTAGTAGAGTTGTCACGACAACTGACACTCTTTTTATTTTCTTCTCGTAGCTGGAATGGGTTCAAACACATTACTCGCACGTTCTGTTGGCGTGGCAGCAGCACAAAATGCTGCCCTCGCCATGACATCGCGGGATTCAGGGGTCACAAGGACACCTGGTAAGAGAGTCCCACTCACAGTATATATCCATGGTGATCTTTAGTGTCCATAGTGCAAACAATATTGTTACAATTTTATGCAGGCTTCTTGCACAAAATGAAAAATAAGATTACGGAAAGGGAAGGGGTGTCAATAAAGTACAATTTATGAAACCTATAGGACCTGGCATTATCAGGAAACAGTGACTGAGAGTTGTATAAGTGCTGGGATGGTTACTATAAAGAAAATAGAAACCTAAAATGTTTTATTGCGACATGGTCAATATTGATTGTTCTGATTACCAGATAAAGGATACGGGTGGAGATATGGCTATATAAAGTGACAGTATGCTGAAAAATGGAGTGGGGATTATTGTGCCAGCTTAATTTGTTAGTTGTATAACATAAAGAACTTTTTTTATGCAGATTTAATCAATAAACATCTAAAGTCAAGCCCAAGTCTGCACTTAGAAGAAAGATGTTGCTTTGTAAATTTATATTGGAAAATTGCAACAATATTGTGCTTATTGTCTATCACACAGATTTCCAGACATACTCTTTCTTAATAACTAGAAACTTGCAGTCAGAAAATCTGAGAAAACGAAATAAAATAAATGCTAAATTGCATTTTATGTAAGTGAGAGTCATTAATTATGTTCAATAAGATAACATTACTAGTAGAATCCATTACTGAAGTTTCTAGTCACCACTTGCTTGTATGACTGATCTCCCTTTGAGTAAAGTAGTTATACAGATATGAGGGTTGACCAAAATGTGCAAAATTTTGTTCAAGCCTCATTTGGTTGTGTTATAATGTGGAATTTGATGTTGTATCTTATAGATTTTCTATTTTACTTGATACATGTATTAAGCCTTGACAGTACTCTTAATGACTTATTGATTAGAAGTAATATTTTAATCACTTATTATTATAATTTGAAATAAAATTTTAAGGACTGTTTACCCAACATCTAAAAAAAAAAAAAAAAAGAGCAAATTTTTAGAGAGCAAAAAGAAAAATCTATGGATACAATATTATGACTCTGTAACTATGTATAATGGGATTTCACTTTTATTTTTCACACATAAAAAGTGTAAATGTATCATACACTAACTCGTGTGTTAGAATCTTAGCCGTGTAATACTGCTCTGGACACTACTTTCATATATATACTGTGATGTGAGTGGTTTACTTGTACTCTACAGAACGTGACAAAACTCAGCTGTTGATTGGTTGTTCAGTTTTTTCAAATAGTCTGCTCTCTATAGAACAAATGGGGACATTATCTCGGGAGTATTTGGCGGAGGGACTCAAATCTTTAGAATCACATACATACGTTTTTTTCAAACAAATTTATTATTATGGTTTAGTCTATAATACAGAATGGAATTCATAGAAAAGAATATGAAGTAGTGTTGTGACAGTAATGTTGTTGCCGTGGTTACGATACATTCATCATGATGACCTGAAAGTCACTTTTTGATAATGAATTTATATTATAAAAATTGAAATTTTAATTAATCTTTATATTTCTAGTTTAAACTGTCCTTGTATTTGAAAGGATATATTTAATTAAACAAAGAAATATAAAAAATTGTAACAATTGTACTTTATACCTAATAATATTGTATTCCATAAAACACTAGTTTATCAAAATTAATTAGTTGCAAGAAATGTTTTTGAAGTTTTAGAGTCAGTTCTAGTTTTAGAGCCGGTTTTAATTTTAGAGCCGGTTCAGTATTGGAGAATGTTTCCAGTTTCGGAACCTATTCCAAATTTTGTGCCTATTTCAAATTATTTACAGACTGCACGGTTATAAGTGTACATGTGGTCAGTAAACACAGATCAATGACCGCTTGAAACTATATGTACATTACTTAGTAGCATCGGCTAATGTGGATGTTGTACTGTTGTAAATTACTTCTATATAGACATTATAGAATACTCAGTAATCGTCTGAGTGGCTTGCTTGTTTATATTTGATAAAATTCAAATACTTATCTAGATTTTCAGCAATTATATTTGAAGTTTGTCATGATATGTACTATGTTTACTCACTTTAAATGCTTTATGTGTTCATTCAATTAATCTGTATATACCTTTAATAACAGTATTGTAGGTTTTTGCTATTTTTTGCTACTTTGTGTTACTGTTTTATAATGTACTTAAAAATACGAAACTAAGGCTATTCATGACGATTATTGCTCTGCATGTCGTGGTTTAGTAAATCAGCACACACATAAAATGTCTGCTTGTAGCGTGTAGTTTGCCTTGACAAATGTAGCTCTTCCATTTTGCATGTTTTGTTGAATTGTTTTGAAATTTGAATTGCATCTCCTACCCATGATGCACCAAAATTATAACCAATCAAAATTGTAGAATGTAGATTTAGGATAGAAGTAGCCAATCATTGTTTAATGGCTAGTAGGAAGACAGCCAACCAGTGAAAAAAGAAAAAAATGGTTAAGACTACTTTTCTCTGCTGAGAAAGATTCGGGCGGGAATTCAAAATATTATGTTCCATACCTCTCTAAGTCTTGCATAATTCGCAGTTTGATATGTGTGCCGTTTACGACCTTGCAACTTGTAGAGCAATAACATGGGAAGCCCTAAATTAGGTATATTGATAAAGATGTTGCAACAATTTATACTTACATAGAACACTTTTGGCAGCAGAGTGGTGTATATAAAGAATCAAAATTTTAAGACAAATCTTGTATCATACGTAGGCTTCCCAGGTTACGGCTTGATTCCCACAACTAATGAGAGACACGTGTCCCCCACTGCCCTGTATAACTTTGGTGACGTGACCAATGGGGTTCCAACCATTCAGAGGAGCGAGCCCTCTCCAATAGCGGTCAGTACATCTCCCCTACAACGAGCAACGGACACACAGGCCCTATTCACGGCTCAGTCCCAAGCCCAGGCTCTTGCGAATGTTCAGCGCTCAGGTAAATATTTCTTTCTCATCATGGGCAGACAATTAGGGAGTTTCACCCTATTTTAATTTTTCTGTGATAATGCTGCAGAAATTATCACAGAAACTTAAGTTCTGTATTACACTGTTCAATTTTAATGTTCAAACCATTATATAGCATGATTGTTAAAGGAACACCCAGCAATGTTAAAATGGAAATTAACTTGTGTTCATGCATTGAATCGATCTTAATGCCAGTTACATTATGGACTATATAGAGTGGTTGATCTCTAAGCATTACTATTTGAAATATTTGTATATTCAAGAACTTATTAATATTTTTCAACTAACAATAGCAAAGTCTTGTTAAATTTTGATCAGGAAAACATTCTAAAAAAATACAAATTGATATATTCTTGGATAATTTCAATTAAACTGATAAAAAGATGTTGTCAAGAGTACTTACCCTCAGCACTGAGGTTGTTTTCATGCCATAAAACTACAAAACAATTATAATTAGCTTTGTTAAAAAAAACACACAAAAAAACTGAAAATTAGCTTTGCAAGACTAGTGTTCCAATTGGAGGTATTCAGAGACTTGTGTTGCCACTGAATAATATTAAATTCTTTTGAACTTAATAACTTTTGTATAGAATTACTATAGATATAGAATATAATAGTTTATTAACCTTATATTTCATCATACAAATAAACAATACTTTACAATAACCAATACATATGTTGACATCATTCCTCCCAGTCTAGTAGGAATAACAAATTAAAAATTAACAATCACAGGCATAGATATTGGGAACTTTAGAATTTACATGAGACGGTAAATTTCAAAAAAGTTACATAAGGTCAGTTCTTATATGATGATCAATATCGTCACCCCTACTTTTCCTCAAGTGCTTTTTATATGAATAAAAACTTTCCTCAACACAATCCGACAAATATGTAATTTTCTGCTTTGCTTGTCAGAGGTTGAAATTAAAAAATTGAACTCAAACTTTTTTAATTTTATTCAAATATTGCATGATATTAACCAAAAATTCTTAAAAAGTAGGATTAAAAGTTCAATGTCATTATTCCATTATTCCATAAATATCCTTAGGAAGATGGGATTTATTGTTGGATATTATGGATAATATAACTTATTAATTACATTTATTTGAAAGGTTTGAGAAATTGCGTTCTGCAGTGTCTTCAATTGTGATTTTTCAAATAATGTTTGCCACTTGAGTAATTTCTGTTTACTTTGGGATCAACTTTTCCGCCTCTCACAACAAAGATGACTATGTTATAATTTAGAGGTTAAATTATCGCTGATTGTAGGTCGGTTAGTGAGAGGCGGTATTCGGTTTGTAAACAGATATAATCAAAATTTAAGGGCAGTATGGGGGTGAGGGGGTCGCTATTTAGTTATTTCTTAAAAGATTATGAAGCATATCTTATCATCTATAAATAAAATACAGATGACTGTTATAATCAGATCCGTAAAATTTCTAATTTCTTAAAATAAATGTAAAATCATGTACTGCTTGGTGAGCTTAAACGCATCATGGTGGACTCTCTTCATAATAAACCAAATTCAGCAATTTTTAATCAATCTACTTTAGTTTAACATGGGTCCATAGGCAAATTTTAAACATGTTTATAGATGTATCTTTATGTCAATACTCACCCCATGAGTAGATAGACATGATATATTGGGGGAAAATGTATTTTACCAATTCTGATATATAGTCTACCTTTAAAACTTGTTTGAGAATTTTGAAAAGGTTGGGATACATAATTATAATCTACCTTTAAAACTTGTTTGAGAATTTTGATAGGTTTGGATACATAATTTTAGTCTTCCTTTAAATCTTGTTTGAGAGTTTTGATAGTTTGGGATTCATATAGTCTTCCTTTAAAACTTGTTTGAGAATTTTGATAGGTTGGGATACATATAGTCTTCCTTTAAATCTTGTTTGAGAATTTTGTTAGTTTGGGATACATAAAGTCTTCCTTTAAAACTTGTTTGAGAATTTTGATAGTTTGGGATACATATACTCTTCCTTTAAATCTTGTTTGAGAATTTTGATAGGTTGGGATACATAAAGTCTTCCTTTAAAACTTGTTTGAGAATTTTGATAGTTTGGGATATATAAAGTCTTCCTTTAAAACTTGTTTGAGAATTTTGATAGTTTGGGATACATATAGTCTTCTTTTAAATCTTGTTTGAGAATTTTGATAGGTTGGGATACATAAAGTCTTCCTTTAAAACTTGTTTGAGAATTTTGATAGTTTGGGATACATATAGTCTTCCTTTATATCTTGTTTGAAAATTACAAATGCTTTATAATAAAGATCAGCCTTGGAGAAAAACACATTTCATGTGACTTCCCTTTATATACTGACTCAGATTTTTCAGAAGAGAGCTGACAACCATGTTCCATATCCAAAAATTAATGTCCCTACCATAACCATGTGTCATTTGCATGTATTTCCCATGATAGTCTATCAATTACATGTTTTTTCAATATTAGTGTGCAATAGAAAGTTATCATTTCAATTCTTGTATCATAATGGCCATCAGTTATGACGTGTGTTTATCTGTTATCTTCATTGATTAATGTCTTCTTTAACAGCCATGCAGTTGAGCTCCCTGCAACAGATCCCACAAGCTACCTCTCCCATCACGAGCCGTATGTACCCTGGAGCCAGCAGCCCAGGTCCACTGGACTCTTTGATCTCGGTACAGGACCCCCTCAGCTATCTCCAGGCTACCAGCCCACAGCCAGCCGGCTTCAGTGGTTTGAATCTAACCAGGGTATGTATTAGCATATATAATTGAATATTTGATTGCTATTAAATTTATTTTATTAATTTATTTGATGTAAGAGTTTTCAATAACACTGGATCTTAAGACATAGCTGGACCTGGTTAGCTCAGTTTGTAAGTTTGGCTATCAATCCATGGGTGTGAGTTTGAATCACTGCCTGGCCAGTCTCCATGATGATAGATATATGACACTGCGTCTCATTGTCATTCTTCTCTCACAGCTGATTCAAGTTGGAAAATTACTTGCGGAGATGGATATGCCTGAGTACTGGTTAAGCTTTCAGAGTCTTTGGAAAGAGTGGTTAGGTTAACTGAATGTCTGTTAACCTGCTATGGCATAAAACTGGTACTAAATAGTCAAACAAATCATCTAAAATGTGTCAATAACAACTGTTGTGAACAAAATTCATAATTTAAAATATTTTTTGTGAGAGCATTTAAGTTTTGTTGTATCATACCTTTATAATTTCCAGGTATCTCTTTTACCAAACATACACCAAACAGCAGAAATGTTGTGTTAAGTTCATGATTATGCACAAAATTGATCATAGGGAATTCTTTATACCTTCAGTCTTTGAACCTTGGGTTTGTCCATTCATCATAAATATCAGCCTCCTGATTCACCAAGATGTTAAAAACATAACTTTATTTTTATTTTGACTGGTTAATTCATAATGAAATCAAATGTAGTTGTTCAGGAGGAACCAGTCTAAAATCATGATCACTTGAAAGATTTTCTTTGATTTAAGTTTTTAAATATACATTATATTCTTAAATATGTTGGATAGATAGAGGCCTGATCTACTGTGATAACTGAACAGTTTCTGTATTCTAGTTACCGGGTATGTTCTTATTGTCTTGCTATTATTTTGCAGCCTACACAGCTGGTTAGCTTCCAGAATGGATACCATTAGAGTGGTTCCCCTTACAGACAGGTATGTTCCTGTTTTACCTTGACAAAACGGACCATCTTGGCATTAACAAACCCAAATTTATGTGAAGTTAATGATTTCAAACTCCTTTTTCATACCTGTAAAACTTGCATATTTTGTTTGTTTTACATACAATGTCATGTATGAGAACCTAATCGGGTTTTGGTGATGACTATAGTTATATCACAAGACATATAATGTAAGCAAATCTCAGCTCCAAAACAGAATGATAAAAGCATGTTTGTTGAAATACTTGTAGTGTAATACCTATGTTAAAATCTGTCTTGAGCAATTACTCCTGATAAGGGGGAATTAATGACTCCACAAAGCTTTAACCTACAATTAACAACAGGAAATTTGCCAGATAAAGACGGCTGGCTTAAGTTGTATTTATAAAAAAAATTTTTTTATAAATTTGCCATGCACCCCCACACGCTAAAATTGCAGTTACCTGAACTGTTTTATTGACTTTGAAAGTATATTTGTTTGCTGTTTTTGTTCATGAATTCTGTCCATCTTTGTTCAGAATGACAATAAATAATTAAAATATGACTTTAAAAAATGTACCTACCTACCCAGATATAAAATACTGGATCAGAGCTCAGCAAACAAGCAATCCATCAAGGATGGCCTTGGTCCTTAACAGCTTGGCGAGATTAGCTCAGTCATTAGCACATCTGCCTATCAATCCAGGGCTCATGAGTTTGAATCCCCACCCGGCCATAATCTCCATGATGGTTGATATACAACATTGGTCTCATTATTATTCATCTCTCACTGCTGATTCAAGTGAAAAAGTTATCAGTTACTTGCGGAGATGAGGTGTGCTCAAGTACTAATAAACCTTTCATGATCCCAGAAACAGTGGGTAGGTTAACTGATCGTCTGTTAGCTCTCGATGGCATAAAAAAAGACGCTAAATATTCATTCAATCAATAATTAGTCCTTAATAGATGAAGCTACTATTACATGTCTAAATTTAAATGTATTAACAAGCTACAAATGTTGCTTACTTATATAATTTTTTCTTTTTTTTCTTTCAGGCTGGGGAGTCGCAACTACCAAAAAAAAATTGTTGGAAATTTCCATGACCTACAAATCTTCAATTTGATTTGGCTGAATATTATTTAACACGAGAATTATTAATTGACCAAAGATGAAAAAAAAAAAAATGCAGATGTGAGTTTTTAGTGTTGTCTGGATATGTAACGTTCACCCGATTGCTGCGCAGGATGTCGCGGGGAACTATGGGAAATACAAATGAAGATGTCTGTCTGAACGGAACCAGATGTGTAAGACAAAAATGTGCGGAGTCTCATTTTTTATATGTTATATATATATAGCCGCCATGGCATTGTTATAATTTTTGACCAAAATGTCCCATTTACATTTTGTATGCAAGAATAGAAAGTTTCTTTACAACCATTATATTTCATTTACGTTTTGATGTTTAATTTATTGAATGTACTTCACGAAGCATCGGTCAAATTAAAAAAAAATACAAAACAAAACAAAAATATTAAAGAGCTTTATAAAAAATGTTGCATGTATTTTTTGTTGGAGAGTAATGTACAGAAATACAATGTGGTAGTAAATAAAACTTTTACACTTGCGTAAAATCTGTAAAGCTCTGATTGTATATAGTTGTATACAAGATAATAGGAACAATTTTGTTGCAAATTCTCTTCATTTTGTGATTTTTATCAAGTTTTATTTTTTAACTTCTAATTTACCTATATTTTTGATCACTTATTTTTTCTCAAGTATTGTTTTTCTTTGAACTTCCAAGTTTGTTTATTAGAGCTATTTGTAGATTTTTGTTGTATTCAGGTTTCAGTATTCATTTAGTAAGATAAAAACGGCGTTCTGGCGTCGATAATATCGACATCACATACGCATGTTACGGACAAATATTTTAGGTTAGTTAAATGATGCCAATTATTTGATGTAATCCTGGTTTGTTTAAATGAGAGGAGGTCAGGTGGTGTGCATATACATAGTATAGATATGAATACAAATCTGTCATTTGTTGCTCCACTTAATCTTTGTGTTTAGTTGGCTGACAGAAAAGTTTTAGTATACAATATTAATTTATTATTGAGATTGAGTAGAGAACTATAATACCCCACCCATGGGTTAGTTGTTACAAAGAGCAATATTCTGAGATATATTTTTGCATGTATCTAACCTGAAAGTGGCAACTCACAGTCAATATGGTAAATACAATTCATCTTGTCTTCTAAAAGCATGGCTACCAAAAAGTGACACACTTGGCCTACAGTCTGATGTTGGCATGGTTACAGTTGAAATGCTTGGTTAGTGAAAAATCATGCAGTGAAGTAAACCACAGATATTTGTCAGTGTAAAAGATTTCGCAGGTGTTAATTGTAAGACTATTGTATCTGCATAAAGATATAGTTGGAGGTAGAATAGTATTGCATTAGCTTGAATTGTTTTCATATTGAGTGGAAATTGAAGCCTGTTTACCTTTGTGTATATATAAAACAGGGCCAAACTGTGGTCGCCACGGCTCTGGTAGTTTTAGCTTTTTTTTTTTTTTTTTGGACGAACTTATGCAACTTTTATATGCTATGTGATACTGTCACATGACCATTTCTATACTATGTGACATTTCTTCCATTTAGCAGGCACTGTTTGTTCCATTACCTTTTTTGTCCTTTTTTCTGTTTTGTATATTTGACTTGAGGCCACATTAAAGGTCTTGTGTCGATGCATTTTATTGCAAAAATTTACTTGAGTGTTCCACTTTTGCTCTGTTCAATAGGCGTTCAAGAATTTGCCTTATATGGTAGAAAGTAAAAAACAAAAACTTGGAGGCATTATGGGTGGAAGTTCTCAACGCAAAAAAAACACTTATGAGTTGCACCTTGGGAATGATTAATACAAGTTCATGTACATCTAAATAGTGAGTTTAAAAGACTTTCCTTGAAATTTTAGAATCGCTTATATTTTCGTGCTGTATCGAATATGATTTGTTATTAACAAAAAATCATACTATTTCTTTGATGTTAATAATTTATTTCGGGGGGGGGGGGGGAGGGGAATCCTAATGGAACTTGTATTGAAACTTACTACCATAAAAGGAGATTGTCCTTTAGCGTCTTAAAATGCCTAGTCTTTAAAAGCTGTTCTCGCATTTAAAACATTATCATCAAATATCGATAGTGCTGTTCCTTCCCATACTTTTGTGTTTAAAATAATAAGGTGCTACAACATGGTTTCTATGGTAACGTAATGTTTTTACGTTACATTTACGCAAAAAAAATTGTATACCTAAAAATTTTATTACCATAAAATACGCAATTATTTTTTAGTAATGTCTTCAATTTCTAAATTTTGCCTGAAAGTGTGATGAAGGTTGACAATTGGAAGTGCTGTAAAAACGATTTTGAAGTTTGTGTCAATTTACTTTTATTTGGTATGTGAAGAGTTGTTATGTAGTGTTTAGGTTCTCGGACAAAAACTTAATGTCACTCTTGCGACTCCTTCATGATTGCCATTGAATTTGTAACTTCATTAATTATGTTTAACAAATTCATTAATTTCTTGATTATTATTTTTAATTATATTTGATCAAAGAAGTGAAATAATGTGGAGTAATTTACTTCTCAACATTGTGTAATGTTTTATTTGTATCCATTTCAATTCAACACTCATAGGATACGTTTGATGTATATTTACAAAGTATCTCTTTAACTATCATAATTGAGTGTTCAGCGCAACACTGTTCTATCGGCATATAAACAAATAAGGAAATACAGCAGTGTTGCATTGAACCAGTAATTTGTGCTATTAATGCACTACAGTGCAACACTGTTCTATCAGCATATAAACAAATAAGGAAATACAGCAGTGTTGCATTGAACCAGTAATTTGTGCTATTAATGCACTACAGTGCAACACTGTTCTAACGGTACCGTATATAAACAAATAAGGAAATACAGCTGTGTTGCATTGAACCAGTAATTTGTGCTATTAATGCACTACAGTGCAACACTGTTCTATCGGCATATAAACAAATAAGGAAATACAGCAGTGTTGCAATGAACCATTGATATGTTGTTTCTAAATTTAAATAATGTTGCAGATAGTTCTAATAAATATTGATGAAAACATCATTAACCGATAGACAGATTGTTGAAGGGGTTGCATTGAGTGGTACTATGTTTACAACCAGTAAATGAATTAGACATAGCCCATGATCAAATGATACAATGATATTTGCAAGTTGTTTTTTTTTTAAAAGATATTTTTAGGTAGATTTAGCTTTGTTGTTTAAAGGCATATTCAGTTGTTGCTGCAGAGTCCAGTCTTGTTCTTACCAAGCAAGTTTCATAAGGCATAGGGTATGTGTTATCCTGAGTCACAAAGGCATTGGTATGTGTTTACCTGATACACAAAGGCATAGGTATGTGTTTACCTGAGTCACAAAGGCATTGGTATGTGTTTACCTGATATTCAAAGGCATGGGTATGTGTTTACCTGATACACAAGGCATGGGTATGTGTTTACCTGATACACAAAGGCATGGGTATGTGTTTACCTGATATTCAAAGGCATGGGTAGGGTGTTTGCCTGATCCCAAAAGGCATGGATAGGGTGTTTGCCTGATCCCAAAAGGCATGGGATGGGTATCTGCCTTCCGCGGGCTGCTATTCTGTGTCGGCCAATATACCAAGTGTTGAATTATGAAATTCTGCAACCACATGTAGACATGGACATGAAATCACTCCACCAAGGTCTGATGATTGTACAGTATACAGTCTACTATATTTTCTATGCATTTGATCTGTTGAGCTGGGGTGCCAACTGTCACCAGAACGAATGGATCAGTATAATGTTTTAGAAATGATAAAGCCAGTTATTAGAACTAGATTGGAATTTTGTTCTGCAGAAATAGGAAAACCCTTATCTAAAGATGAAAAACAAGTTGTATTTTGTCTCTAGTTTTACAAAAGCTTGCATTTTTTCTTCCGTCTCTCTGCTGATTCCATCTTCCGTAGAAGCTTTATTATTTGATTCATTTCTCCACTATCTAACCATATTTACATTGAATGTGTTTTACGGTGTCATTTGGTGTAATTTATATTTCATATATCATTGCATCATCCTTATATATTTTTAAATAAAACTTATTTATGATCTTGTTTTTTTTAAATGAAAAACCGGGTATTTTACTATTTAATATTATATAAAGCAATAATCTTGTAGTTCATTTTAGGTTATTTAGACAAATTTAGGCTTAGTTGAACTTTTGTGCACAACTTCTTTGACCAAACTACCGTCTTCATGTGTTCAAAATTAGATCTAGCAAACTTTAACAAAGATATTTATTGTTAATATTTGAAAAGCATTGTGGGTAACATTATTATTTAGTCATGTGACCTATCTAATCAGCCATGATTGAGTCATGTGACAAAATAGAATTGGCAACTAGAAGTCATGTGATATACATGAAATAGAAAAAAAAATACTAAATTTGGTTTAGATCTAACTTTTAATGTTTAATTTCATGATTAAACATTAATTAGATAGGTGTCAAAATTAGTGATAGACTTTTATACTGTACTAGACATTAGTTACAATTAAACAGACAAAATTGATGTGTATAATATTAATCATTAGAAATCAAAGATCTTCATTAAAGAATGTAGATTTTTTTTAAGAGAAACTTTTCTAATAGACATAGCAAAAATATAATGTAATTTATGTGATTCTTATGTTTTGAAACAAAATGAATTTTATTTGTGTCGCTGTATTTAATTAAATATGTAGGCAAAATCTAACCAATAGTTTTGTGTATATTTAACTTATTCGTTGGTTTGTAGTTTGGTCAAATTAGTGTGATAAAGGCAGATTAGAATAGACAAATATAGAAAGTTATCTCCATGAACGTTTTACAGATTTCACTTAATTTATATATTTGTTAATACGTTGTTGAAATTGGTTCTGTTTTAGATTTTAAACCCAAAAATGTATGTTATATTGGACATGTGATGATATGTTATCTCTATTTTGAAATGTATAACGTGTACAAAATTGATTTTAACCAGACCTGAACTGTTTTGTTTTTCGGGTGTAAATGGCGCGCCGCCATGTTTTTTATGGTAGCGCATATTTATAGGAATGACTGTCATACCAAATATTTTTAAGAACTTTGTGGCTGTGGGTTTTAATTGTACAATTGTATTTTTTGTGTCATATTTATCACTGTATAATTTAGGAAGTGATGCCTGTAGTTGGATGCCACTTTTTTAATTTGGAAATCTGCCCTTAGACAAAATTTTGGGTAATTTTATACCCCAACGTCCTAAATGCAGTTTGTGCCACACAAAAAAATTGACAATAGGTTCCTTTTGCAAAGATGATTTCCTTACTTAGATGTGACTTGTCTCCATACAATACATGAGGAATACCTTGGTTACCATGGACTTACTATGACTCTAGTTACATGTTGAATCCAGTTTTATATATACATGGTCTCTGTACATATTCATGTTTTACATGTGACCTTGCTTTCCTTGCAGATTGAATTCATTTAAGCATGACCTTGGTTTACATTGTTGGATTAATAGTATTGATGACTATGTAAAATTTGTGACCTTTTATATTCTTAAGTTCACTTATACCTGAACGGGCATCATTTATGCTGAATGTGTGTAATGGTGAATATGTCATATGCTTAAGTGTTTGAAGTTTTGTGTTTGTATGCTGACTAGTGTATGTGTTGTATTTGTTTTTGTGTAGTGAAGCTCCGTGACCTTTTTCACATATGTGTATTATGACATTGAAACATCTTACTGTGACATTGATATGACATTTTCTCAATGGCATTATGACTGTGAGCATTTGTGTACATGTGTATGGATGGCAGCTCTGTTTTATATATTTATGTGACCTCAGAAGGAAATGAGGATTTGTTATGATAGTGTTGAGTAAATCAGATAGAATGTAGGGACTGTGAATGTGACCACCCTAGTGTCATATTCTTGGGAAGGTTTACACAATTTATTGTGAAAGAGGTTTGTATAGTAATCAGGGGATACTTTATGACTTCAGAATTTAAATCAAAGGACGGGCAAAGTTATATATGTGTCAATATCAGTCAAATTTTTAAGGTTTTTATGGCCCTTTTTTTATTATTAATTTTTGGTATAATTTTTAAAATAAATTATATTAGTGGGCATCCCCTGTCTTGCAAACACATTCTAGTCTTTATTTGGAGACGATTTGTATATTCTTGTAGACATACTTCTCTTAAGTACTTGATTTATTCGTAGATTAACCAACATTGTCCAACAAACCCTCATCAGCCAGAGAATTTACATCCTTTTCTTTTATAAATTTATTTGCATCGAATTTGGTGTGAGGGCAGAGCTGCATTTACAGATGATCTCATTACCACGTTGTGCATGCATGATAAGTTGATGTGACTGACAGTTAAACATTATAATATAACTACACATGTTGTTTGTTTCATCTGTGGTTCTATGCTGAAATATGTGTGTTTGTGTGTGTAGCATATAGAGTGTGAAAAATATAGATTGATATGACATATGGATGGGTGTGTTGCCTATTTTGTACAGTGATACTGTCCTGTTATTCTCTAGTTAGTCGTGACTATATATAGCTTGATATTTGTCTTTGTGTGTAGAGTATTGTGGAACTATTCTATATGAGACCCGATATGCAGCTGGAAATTGACATGATGAAGACTTGGATGTACCAATACCAGCGAAATCTCATGGTGAGATAAAACTGTTTACAAAGTCAGCAGACTTCTGCTTCAACAACAAATTTATCAATATTAATTAAATATATAAAAACTTAAATCTTACACAAGCAGTCAGCAGATCCTGAATTTAGACTGGTTCCATTTTAAATGCATATCATTTCATTGATATTGATTATATAATAGATAAAAAAACAGTCAAACTGAGTTAAGTTTTTAAGTATTTAAGTAAAACTTAAAAATATTGTTGGAACAGAAGCCACATCCTGTTACATAAACATATTGAGAAACATATGCAAACTCTTGTACTCCCAGGCCAGTGGTTTTACCCACCGAGATGTGTGTATATGTTTCTCTCCTAGCAGGTTGCTTACTCACAGATCTTTGTAAACAGAACAAGACTGTTTTTTTACTTTTTCCCAATAATTCTGTCTCTCCCTTCAGATATAATTACTATTTTATTTGAGAGTACAATAGCATCAAAAGGAAATCGTGTTAAAAAACATATTTAGATTAAAGATTTACTAGATTAGAAAGATAATAGATGATACAAACTATATTTTTGTCAAAATTGAGTAATTAATCTTCGTTCGAAAGTGTGGAAAATAG
>CM055899.1:58832531-59007355 GCA_029582155.1 Panopea generosa | reverse complement strand
ACAGGCTCGAATAAAAACCACAAGAAAATGTGTTAAGTCGAAGATCAACCAAAGCAAACACTGATTAAGGATTTACACATACATGTATATTTGGATTGTACATTGTCAAGGGCTATATAGAGCATACAGAAGAATTGGGAGATGTAACTAAGCCAGTTGTAAAGAGGTTGCACAACAAAGTTCACTTGAATTATATCAGTCGAGGGACATTGCAAAACTGTTGTACCAACATACAGATAAAGAGTGATGATTTAACAGTTTTGTGATCAACCTTCATTCTGACGATGTGTTGAATTCTTTTATATCTCTGTCTCATATGTGTGTATATTTGTAAATAATGTTCCGTGTATACTAACCATTTTAACCAAGTTCAATATTTTGTCTCGAAAATAAGACATGTGACTGCGAGTGCTAATTTCCCAAACTCTTACGCAAGTTTTCAAATATTTTGTTAAATAGAAGGATCAAATATTGGAATATGTATTATGGGTTTGTCCATGTTTAAATTTGCTTTACAGTTGTTGATAAAAAAAAATTTTAGAACATTTTTTTTGTTATAAACTTTGCAAATATTTGGGATTTTGTTTTCCCCTATGCTGATTTATAAGCATTTTTATAAATGAAATTTGCTCTTTCAATGCTCCTTTTATTAATAAAAAAATATACATGCATGTAATATGTATAAAAACACCAATTTTATTGTCAGACATTTCGTATTATATTAACCACACGATTTTTATAAAATGTTTAATCATTATAATTCTATTTTGTGTTGTTAACTATACAATATTTTTCCCACCTAATATACGCAAGTCCAGTAATATGATGTTTTTTCCATGCATTACATGGCTATGCATATGTTATTTCATTTTATTTTTTTTTAAAAGTGACATTGGTAGATTTCAAATAGGTGAAATTGCTCTTCGAATTTTTCACAGTCTTTCAAATTGGAATAAATTTTATTAAAGGTTCAAGCTGTAAACGAAGCATTGCATCTTGAATTAAGAGACATAGAAAAATTGTATGTATTAGACATGACTTGATAATTATCATTCACGTATATTCAAATATCTTCTTTTGAGCGATTGGAAATAAAAATACAACGTGATTATTGACGAAATAACAATTAGCCTGACCTGTTTGCGAAAAAACATCATTCGGACACCAATAACAGAAAAAAATGCACAAATCTCATTCACACATTAAAACATATTATATATATGAATATTGCATTTACACTAGCAATGTTTTGTCAGTAAACATATCATTGTATACTACAAGTGTTCCGAACGTTTCCAGGGGCATGTCCTTAGTAACCGTAGAAATGTCCCCAGAGTTGCTGTACACCGTATACAGGAGTGTAGTGTACAGTGTATGTGTGTATATATGCCAGATGTGTATACGGAACATCGGACCACCAGCTTACTTATCGCATATTTAACGTTAGTAATTAGTGACAGATATTAGACCCCATACAGTAGAGAATCTGTCGTAACTTATATTCTCAGCTTTGTGTCAAGTTTTTGAGATTGTACATAATTGTTAAACCTAAATTATTTTTGTAAATAATTTATGTATTAAAAAAACACACCCCCCATATCATAAATTATTGTAAAAGTAGAATGTATACCATCCCCTGGAAACCTTCGGACAGACCTATTGTGAGAGAGAGTGTTTTGTCCAAATGTAGATGTAGATTTTTTTGATGACATTTTTTAATGATAAACATGAAACTCAGTGATATATTTTTTTGTTTAGGGTAGCAATAAAGTAAAATGCCATTTATGTCATTTGATAAAATATGCAACAGTGACTCAGCATGTGAAGTAATTGATCTAGATTTAGAAATAGTAGTTTAAACAGATTTCAATTAAAATTTGTTTCTTACCTTTTTTTGCCAGAATAACATGCATGTGAATTTGGAGTTTGAAAAAGTCAGCCTTCAAGGCGTTTGTTATTATGAAGGTTGTTTTTGGTTCATTAAGGTACATTTGGGTAACATAGTATCAATGTTATGCCACAAATGGAGATGGTGGTTAATAAGAAACACATTTTAATTAAATCGGTTGAATTTATCACAAAGCCATTGGATAGCTTACATGTGCCAAAGGGTCTAAGAGACTGTCACATGACCAGTGTAGCGTGACTGTCATGTGATCAGTCATGTGACATGTGTCTAATTAACTGATTCAGTTTACATACGTTTTCATTCAGTTTCAAGTATTTTATAAGACAAATGCATAAACAGGTGAATGCACGATTGTTGGTGCTGGATTATCTGAAGCTATGCGTTGAGTTGATGGAAAAGATAAAGGATGATGAGAAATATTTAATGTCAGATATGCTTAAGGGTGATGTGAAATATTGGAAGATGGTCATGGTGAAGGGTGATACAGAAGTACTGATTTCTGTTAAGAAACTGAATGAACACGGCTAAAACTGTTTTTTTTAAAAGAAACTGTTGAGAAATTTTTATAACATATTTTTACTGTAGCATGTTACGGGAATATATGTCTCAGATTCCTTTCGATCGTACTTGTTTATTGGGTTATGTGTTATTGTACATGTCAAACTTTTACTCTAAAATAAAACGTTTGAACTGAAAGTTGTGTTGTACTGTTTTGAATACCATTTGATATTTTACAGTAGTATCATTTGGCTATTGCAAACACCCACCTCCCACCATCCCTCACTCGTACCACAATGCCAATATTTAAATTTTTAGTTCATATGAGCCAAAGGCTCACAGGAGAGCTTTTGTGATAGTATGGTGTCTGTCGTCTGTCTTCCATTGTTAACTTTTAGCTTCTAACAACTTCTCCTCTGAAATCACTGGGCAAATTTTGATATAACTTTACAGAAATGTTCCTTGGGTGACCCTCTACCAAGTTTGTTCAAGCCATTTTGATTCTTCAAAAAACATGGATGTCAGGGGGCAGGGCAAGTTTGATTATTAAAAACTTAAAAAATCTTATTGTCAGAAACTACTGGCTAGATTTTAAGATAATTTCACAGAAATGTTCCTTGGGTGACCCTCTACCAAGTTTGTTTAAGTCATCTTGGTTCGTCAAAAAACATGGCGGCCAGGGGATGGGGTTAGTTTATTATATAAGTTAATTAGTAAAAGCTTAAAAAATCTTCTTGTCAAAAACTACTGGCTCAATTTTAAAATAATTTCACAGAAATGATCCTTGGGTGACCCTCTACCAAGTTTGTTCAACCCATCTTGATTTGTCAAAAAACATAGCGGCCAGTGGGTGGGGTTAGTTAACTTTATAAGCTATAGTAAAAACTTTAAAAAAATCTTCCTGTCAGAAATTACTGGCTCGTTTTTAAAATAATTTCACAGAAATAGTCCTTGGATGACCCTCTACCAAGTTTGTTTAAGTCATCTTGGTTCGTCAAAAAACATGGCGGCCAGGGGATGGGGTTAGTTTATTATATAAGTTAATTAGTAAAAGCTTAAAAAATCTTCTTGTCAGAAACTACGGGTTCGATTTTAAAATAATTTCACAGAAATTGTCCTTGGGTGACCCTCTACCAAGTTTGTTCAAGCCGTCTTGATTTGTCAAAAAACATGGCAGCCAGGGGGCGGGCAAGTTTAATTAGTAAAAACTTAAAACATCATTTTGTTAGAAACTACTGGCTTGATTTTAAAATAATTTCACAAATGTTCTTTGGAGGAACCCCTATCAAAATTGTTCAAACTGTAGTGATTCGTCAAAAAACATGGCGGTAAGGGGATTGGGTTAGTTTACTTTATAAGCTATAGTAAAAACTTAAAAAATCTTCTTGTCAAAAACTACTGGCTCAATTTTAAAATAATTTCACAGAAATGATCCTTGGGTGACCCTCTACCAAGTTTGTTCAACCCATCTTGATTTGTCAAAAAACATAGCGGCCAGTGGGTGGGGTTAGTTAACTTTATAAGCTATAGTAAAAACTTTAAAAAAATCTTCCTGTCAGAAATTACTGGCTCGTTTTTAAAATAATTTCACAGAAATTGTCCTTGGATGACCCTCTACCAAGTTTGTTTAAGTCATCTTGGTTCGTCAAAAAACATGGCGGCCAGGGGATGGGGTTAGTTTATTATATAAGTTAATTAGTAAAAGCTTAAAAAATCTTGTTGTCAGAAACTACGGGTTCGATTTTAAAATAATTTCACAGAAATTGTCCTTGGGTGACCCTCTACCAAGTTTGTTCAAGCCGTCTTGATTTGTCAAAAAACATGGCAGCCAGGGGGCGGGGCAAGTTTAATTAGTAAAAACTTAAAACATCATTTTGTTAGAAACTACTGGCTTGATTTTAAAATAATTTCATAGAAATGTTCTTTGGAGGAACCCCTATCAAAATTATTCAAACTGTAGTGATTCGTCAAAAAACATGGCGGTAAGGGGATTGGGTTAGTTTACTTTATAAGCTATAGTAAAAACTTAAAAAAATCTTCTTTTCAGAAACCACCGGATCAATTTCAAAACAATTTCGCAGAAATGTTCCTTTGGTGACCCTTTACCAAGTTTGTTTGAGCCGTTGTGATTTGTTAAAAAACATGACCACCACATTAAGGTGCTAGTTTACTATATAGGCAGCTAAAGAAAAAACTTCAAAAGCCTTGTTTTCAGAATCTACTGAATTGATTTCAATGTAATTTATCTGACATTTACCATGGGTGCACCTCTACCAAGTTTGAACTCTTCTACGCATCTGTTACATTTTCAAAACAAATAAAAATTCTTGCCCATCTCATTTTTCTGGAATTTTAAGTGTACATGTATTATATAATCTACTTAAGTTGGGTGACTTAATGTCACTCAGGTGAGCGATATAGGGCCATATTGGCCCTCTTGTTTATTTTATTTGATCGACCTTCACGAAATGCTAATTACATGTGCCACATGCGAAGTAAGGCCATTGCTTTTATAAATATTGGTTTACAGGGTGCGCCGAATCAAATTTCTCAGATATTAGAATAAAAAAAAAATAAAACTGACAAGCAAAGTTTTAATAAAAATGTTCGAAGATAAATTAAGTAAGTAAAAATGGTTTACTTTTGAAAATGTGTAAAGTAAAATCAATTTCAAGGAACATTGATTTTAAATCTATCTGTCCAATAACCATTCCTTCTATAAATGACTTTAAATTTCTTTTTTATGCTCCCTAAAAGGGGGGAAGCATATAATCGCCGCTTTGTCCGTGCGTCCCCAAGTTCTTGTCCGGGCTATTTCTCTACAGCCTCTGGTTCGAATTTTATGAAACTTGTTAGGATGCATCATTACCAAGTGCAGATGTGCATATTTTCTTTGTTTTCCGGTTTGATGATTTTCAGGGAGTTATGGCCCTTTTATTCTGTCTGTGACCAAATTCTTGTCTGTGCTTTTTCTCTATCATTACCTAGTGCAGATGCGCATAATATCTTTGTGTTCCGGTTTGATGATTTTTCACGGAGTTATGGCCCTTTAATTGAGTCACTTGAGAATCCATCGATTCAGCCGATATTTTCTTGTTTCAAACTGTTTACATTAACTTGTATCTCAGTTTGGTATATTGTAGGACTGGATAACTGCTTCCTTGTTTTCGTACCGGCATCTATTCTAGTAACCCACTCCCGCTCATTCTGGTGTGGTAACTATTCATATTTCTTACCTGCACTTATGTTGTTTTTTGTTTTTTTTAGATAAGGACAAACATTATTGTGTTATGTTAGATTACTGACATTGTTCCCACATCAAATCAATCTTAACATTCATGAATATACGTATCATCTATATCTCCAATTTTCATATTCAAGAAAGTATTCACATTTTTACTAAAACTTATTTTGATAATACGATTACAAAATCTTCAAAACTACTAATTGATATTTAATTCATTTTTTTATCATACCTATAAAATCAGAAGAAAAGAAAGTATGTGTTAAATTTCTTACACATTTTTCATTTAAGGCCATGGCTTTTCAGTCATCTGTCCAATTCCAAAATAAAACAAAACCATGTTTTAAAAAGTACCCTAATGAGTACCGTAATTGGGTACCATCGATACTGTCTTTTATTAGTCCCCAAAATTAAGGACCAACACACATGTTAGGGTATTCTAACTTCATATTTGCATCGTATGTATAGATATGTTGAGATTACACATAAATTTAGTTTGATTGGAAAGTTTACATGAATCGCTCTCGAGTCAGTTTCCTGTGTAGAACCAGTACTGAGTGTTGTTTTGAGATGCCATCTGACCGAGCGTGAGATTAAACCTACGACTTATTTCGTGAGCAACCTATACTCTTCCACTGCGCAGCCCTCAGTGTAGATTTCAGAATGAGTAGTTTTCAAAATTGCCGTGTGTCCCTTTAAGATAGTTTCTCACTAACTTTATTTGTTATATTATCAGTTTAAACTGAATATTATATTTACAAAACAGAAGAGATTGATTAATATGGACCATCAAACACGACTCTGACATGACCTCTACTCAAAGAGGGTAAATATTGTGAAATTTCTCAAAGAGCTATGGCACTATGAGCAAGTAGAGCGTCTTCAGGCCCTCTTGTGCCTCTTGTTTTATAAAAGCTATTAGCGATTTCTTAAGTTTTAGGTAATAAAGGGAGGTAAGTATTTCCATAAGGCAATTCGTTCATGTGTAAACATTGATCTAAAGCATGAAAATTAAGAAAATTTATACCCTACTTTCCATGTACATATGTGTACCCTACTCACTATGTACATACATGTACACTACTCACCATGTACATACATGTACCCTACTCACTATGTACAGACATGTACCCTACTCACCATGTACATACATGTACCCTTCTCACTATGTACAAATGTGCACCCTACTCACCATGTACGTATATGTACCCTACTCACTATGTACATATGTGCAACCTTCTCACCATGTACGTACATGTACCCTACTCACTATGTAGGTATGTCTACCCTACTCACTATGTACGTACATGTACCCTACTCACTATGTACATACATGTACCCTACTCACTATGTACAAATGTGCACCCTGCTCACCATGTACGTACATGTACCCTTCTCACTATGTACGTATGTGTACCCTACTCACTATGTACATACATGTACCCTTTTCACTATGTACATACATGTACCCTACTCACTATGTACGTATATGCACCTTACTCACTATGTACATACATGTACCCTACTCACTATGTACATACATGTACCCTACTCACCATGTACAAATGTGCACCCTACTCACCATGTACATACATGTACCCTACTCACTATGTACAAATGTGCACCCTTCTCACCATGTACGTATATGTACCCTACTCACTACGTACATATGTGTACCCTACTCAACATGTACATACATGTACCTACTCACCATGTACATATATGCACCCTACTCACCATGTACGTATATGTACCCTACTCAATATGTACATATGTGTACCCTACTCACCATGTACGTATATGTATCCTACTCACTATGTACATATGTGCACTCTTCTCACCATGTACGTATGTGTACTCTACTTACTATGTAGGTATGTGTACCCTACTCACTATGTACGTACATGTACCCAACTCACTATGTACATACATGTACCCTACTCACTATGTACAAATGTGCACCCTGCTCAACATGTACGTACATGTACCCTACTCACTATGTACGTATGTGTACCCTACTCACTATGTACATACATGTACCATACTCACTATGTACATACATGTACCCTACTCACTATGTACAAATGTGCACCCTACCCACCATGTACGTATATGTACCCTACTCACTATGTACATATGTGTACCCTACTCAACATGTACATACATGTACCTACTCACTATGTACATATATGCACCCTACTCACCATGTACGTATATGTACCCTACTCACTATGTACATATGTGTACCCTACTCACCATGTACGTATATGTATCCTACTCACTATGCACATATGTGCACTCTTCTCACCATGTACGTTTGTGTACCCTACTCACTATGTACGTACATGTACCCTACTCACTATGTACATACATGTACCCTACTCACTATGTACAAATGTGCACCCTGCTCACCATGTACGTACATGTACCCTACTCACTATGTACGTATGTGTACCCTACTCACTATGTTCATACATGTACCCTACTCACTATGTACATACATGTACCCTACTCACTATGTACGTATATGCACCTTACTCACTATGTACATACATGTACCCTACTCACTATGTACTTACATGTACCCTACTCACCATGTACAAATGTGCACCCTACTCACCATGTACATACATGTACCCTACTCACTATGTACAAATGTGCACCCTTCTCACCATGTACGTATATGTACCCTACTCACTATGTACATATGTGTACCCTACTCAACATGTACGTATATGTATCCTACTTACTATGTACATATGTGCACTCTTCTCACCATGTACGTATGTGTACTCTACTCACTATGTAAGTATGTGTACCCTACTCACCATGTACGTATGTGTACCCTACTCACTATGTACGTATGTGCACCCTACTCAACATGTATGTATATATACCCTAATCACTATGTATATATGTATACCCTACTCACCATGTACGTATATGTATCTTACTCACCATGTACGTATGTGCACCCTACTGACTATGTACGTATGTGTACCCTACTCATTATGTACGTATATGAAACCTACTCACCATGTACGTATATGTACCCTATTCACCCTGTGCATACGTGCACCCTATTCACCATTTACGTATATGTATCTTAGTCACCTTGT
The DNA here is from genome assembly GCA_029582155.1 of Panopea generosa. NCBI lineage: Eukaryota > Metazoa > Mollusca > Bivalvia > Adapedonta > Hiatellidae > Panopea > Panopea generosa. The sequence continues at coordinate 58,998,585 of CM055899.1, read as the reverse complement.
GCATACGTGCACCCTATTCACCATGACGTATATGTACCTTATTCACTTTTTGCATATGTGCACCCTACTCACTATGTACGTATATGTACCCTATTCACCTTGTGCATACGTGCACCCTACCCACAATGTACGTATATGTACCCTATTCACCTTGTGCATATGTGCACCCTACTCACCATGAACGTATATGTACCCTATTCACCTTATGCACATGTGCAACCTACTCACCATGTACGTATATGTACCCTATTCCCCTTGTGCATATGTGCACCCAACTCACCATGTACGTATATGTACCCTATTCTCCTTGTGCATATGTGCACCTTACTCACCATGTTCGTATATGTACCCTATATACCTTGTGCATATGTTCTACCTACTCACCATGTACGTATATGTACCCTATTCACCTTGTGCATATGTGCACCCTTCTCACCATGTACGTTTATGTACCCTATTCACCATGTGCATATGTGCACCCTACTCACCATGTACGTATATGTACCCTATTCTCCTTGTGCATATGTGCATCTTACTCACCATGTTCGTATATGTACCCTATTCTCCTTGTGCATATGTGCACCTTACTCACCATGTTCGTATATGTACCCTATATACCTTGTGCATATGTTCTACCTACTCACCATGTACGTATATGTACCCTATTCACCTTGTGCATATGTGCACCCTTCTCACCATGTACGTTTATGTACCCTATTCACCATGTGCATATGTGCACCCAAATCACCATGTACGTATATGTACCCTATTCACCTTGTGCATATGTGCACCCTACTCACCATGTACGTATATGTACCCTATTCACCTTGTGCATATGTGCACCCTACTCACCATGTACGTATATGTACCCTATTCACCATGTGCATATGTGCACCCTACTCACCATGTACGTATATGTACCCTATTCACCTTGTGCATATGTGCACCCTACTCACCATGTACGTATATGTACCCTATTCACCTTGTGCATATGTGCACCCTACTCACCATGTACGTATATGTACCCTATTCACCTTGTGCTAAATTTACCCTACTCATCAGTTGCATATGTGTACCCTACTCACCATGTGCATATGTGTACCCTACTCACCAGGGACATATGTGTACCCTACTCACAATGTACATGCTGATCTTCACATGCATCTTACTCGCCATGTATATAATATCCATGTACTCTACTCGTTTATATTTTTAGGTTTTGAACGGTTTTGTACTTTTTATATAAACGTATCATGTGTATATAAATGTACAATGCTGTGACTGTGAAGCGGAAATGATTTAGATGAAAATAAATAACATTTAGAAAGAAATGTATGATTCTTTTTTAATTTTGGAAAAAAAATCAAGACTATCTGCCAAACAGAAACAACTGTGTTTATTTTCCTCATCAAATATGAAATTAAATACCTCAGTAAAAAAACAAATCCAAATAAATATCATTTTATATTTTTAAGCATTTTCACTGATATATTCAAAGCTTACATGACGTCACTAGGACTCACACCACTATTATCTCCCTTGAGTATTCCGGACGTACAAATGAAAGAGGTAGAAATAAAACTTTAGTTCTATTTTTCTTCTTTTTTTCAGGGCTTTGTACTGCAATAGTTTGTTTTTTGCTAGCATGAGTTAAATGGTCAGTAATTTAGAAATTACCACTGAAAATTTGATGCTGACACCAGCTTTCTGGACAATTCTGTGTCATTTCAGAATTGTTGGTTTGAACCGCATCTAGGGCGAATAGTTGACATAAATTGATAGGTCTCACACAAGCATTGAATTAAAAAAAACCTGGTCAAGGTATGCTTTTCTTCTTTATAATTGCATATCTTGAACCAGTGAAGAATTTGATCCCAGAAACACACTGCAGAATTTAATTTTTCACTCTGTTTTTGAACATAAATGTTACAATGGAGCCTTATGGGAAATGTAATAGTGGTGTGAGACGTAAATATCATTTGATATTTTTAAGTTTTTGCACTGGTATATTCAAAGCTACCATGAAGTCAATAGTTGAAATTATAGTCTATGAATCCCCGCCCGGCCACAATCTCCGTTTCTTGCGGAGATAATTGTGCCCCAGTACTTTTTAACCATCGACACCCCGTCCAACGTATACGTTACATAAACGGCTACTACGCCGCATTTTCGGTGATAACTAAACACGACAAACCGGTACTTATTGCTATTTTAGTGCACGCGGTTGGGCAGTGCGATGGGAAAACCCCTTTATTTTCGTATTATTATTTCGTTTTTACAGATATAAAAATGTCCCCGATACGAGCGGCATTGTATTTAAGTTTCAAACGAGCATGTGGTTTTGGATGGGTACATGACCGTTTCCTCAAACATTCGAGAGGCTGAAAACACGTAATTTGCAGATCCATTTATCACTTCGGAAGCAATTCTGGGACGACTTTATATGTTTTATATTTGTTTTATATATCAATACAACAAGTTATATCGTTAAAAACTACAAGTTGAGGTTATAAGGCTGCTTAACGCCAAATATGTTTAGTAAGTAGCATAAGTAGGTGCCTCGTATATTGTACGCTACATAAGTTGAGGAATTGTGTCATTCAGCGGTATTCTAAGTAAATGTAGTACTTCTTCTGCTGAACTATTTGAGGGTTGTTATTCAGTTTTTAATTATTAATAAACGCCATTATGCGACTACCCCACGGAAACGCATCCTGTTCCCAATGTAGTGCTATGTCATAGCGTGTTAAACGTGAGACATTTTGCGACAGATGGGTTTGCGACATTAACGTCTCACACCACTATTACATTTCCCATAGGGCTCAATTATAACATGTCCAAAACACAACTAAAAAAACCCACAAAATTGGCAGCATATGTCTGGGCTTAATTTCTTCACTGGTTAAAGATCTGTAATTATAAAGAAAAAACAGCCTACCTTGACCAGGTGTTTTTTAATTCAGTGGTTTTGTGATACCTATCAATCAATTTGGAGATAAAATAATGTGTCAACTATTCGCCCACGATTCGATTCGAATCAACAATTCTAAAGTGATACAGAATTGCCTAGAAATCTGGTATCAGCATCAAATTTTCACATTTAACACACGGTAGGAAAACAAATCAATGCAATACAAGCCCTGAAAAAAAGAAGAAAAAGAGAAATAAAGCTTAATTTCTTCCTCTTTCATCTGTCCGGAGTACTCAATGGAGATGATAGTAGTGTTGATCCTTTAGCGTTGGTGTCAGCGTTGCGACATTTAGCGTCGGTGCGAAATTTAATGTTACAACAGAGCGATATACCCTAGCAACAGTGCTTGTTTAATACAACACTCATTGTTTTTGTATTCGTTGCGATCATATATTCATTGGTGTAGGAGCGTTTCAATTATTGGGGGAGGGTTGTGGGGGTCGGGGCGAGGGGGTGCAACATGAGAAAAGCTTTAGGATAAAAAACGAAAGTTTTAGCTGACAAATCTGAAACCAGAACGGAGTACTAATAGTATTTGAAAAAAAAATGGTTATTAAATATGATATCCATATTAAATATGGACTCAAACCGGTTTATTCAAACATAAGAAAAGAATGTTATGTTGTTAGACATAAGAAAGAGAAAAGAAAGTGAAACGCGTTCAACCCTCCACGACCGGTGATTGTAGCAATTGTAAGACAACCACATCCCACCGGATAGGTTGACCTCAAATCAATGAGGATTTCAAATTGAGACGACCACATCCCACTGGATGGGTTGACCTCAAATCAATGAGGATTTTAAAATCAGGCTATTTGCAATACTGGCAAACCGCTAAAACGTATGGATACAACTTACACATTTCGAGGTATTTTATATTCACCATCAATTCTTTTAGTCGGTTACAACGATTTGCATAACATAAAACGTGTATTAAACGTATGGATTAATTATAGTTCCGGACAACTAGAATGACGCCCCTTTCAAGACCTAACAGCTTTAAAGGTGTTTACTCTTACACTATTTTTAGGCTCCAAAGTAGTCTAATGGTGTACGCCTTTGACTGTTACTCAGGATGGCAAATGTTCAAACTGCAGTCAATGCTAAAAATATGATAATACATTTATTTTATTCTTTTTTATCTTTTTTTATTGAAACTGATACCGGTATTCAGCTTGTCACTAACACACTTGAAAGATACTATTATGGCAACGACAAAATCACAATCCCTCCCGCAATCCTGTGATGCAGAAGTATACATATTGTGTTTGTATGAAAAGCGATATTATTATGCTGGGGTATCGGACATGCCGAAGTAGTTCTTCGATTACATTTTCCTGTTTGATTGTTACAGGAGGCACACTCACAACTTTGCTAGGGGTGTCCGGGGGCATGCTGTCATGAAAAGACATTTAGTTCGTGGCATGTATTTCCTGCATTTTCATGACAAGTCAGACATTCTAAGCCGTTCAAATCTATAACACAAACTATATTTGATACCATTGCCCATTTTTACACAATTATCTTGAATACACATTGGTGTTTTTAGACCCGACATAACAGTACATATCATACATATGGAAAGATAGTTAGTATTTGTGACGTGTAAACAACGATACAGCTTAAAAGCAACCCTGAAATAGTTGGATAGTAGTATTATTTCATGTTATTAGAATACCGCTTAATGACACAATACACCGACCTATGTAGTGTACAATATACAAGGTACCTACTTATGTAACGTGCTAAGCAATTTTTGGCGTTTAGCAGGCTTATCACATCAACTTATAATTTTATTGATATGATTTGGTGTATCGAAACATAAAATAAATGTAAAACACAAAGTAGTCCTATAAATGCTTCTGAAATAATAAATTGAGCAGTTTTCAATTTGAACATAGTTCAATCCGTCACTTTTCTCGAATGTTTGAGGAAACGGTCATGTATCCATTCAAAAACATATTTTCGCTTGAAACTTAAACATAATGCCGCTCGTATCGGTTATATCTTTGGTTTAAAAACGAAATAAAAATACGAAAATAAAGAGGTTTTCTTACCTTACTGTTCGACCGCGTGCACAAAAACAGGAAGAACCGGCTTATCGTGTGTAGTTATCACCGAAAATGCGGCGTAGTAGCCGTTTATGTAACGTATACGTCGGACGGGGTGTAGATGCTTAAACAGTACTGGGACACAATTTCCGCAAGAAACGAATACTTTTTTGCTTGGAATCAGCAATGAGAGACGACGACAATGAGACGCAATTCCATATATATCTCATCACTGAGCATGTGGACGGGCGGGAATTCGAAGATTATAATTTCAACTAGTGACGTCATGTTAGCTTTGAATATATCAGTGAAAATGTCCAAAAATATAAAATGATATTTATTTGGATTGATATAATACTGAGGTATTTAATTTCATATTTGATAAGGCAAAATAAACAATTGTTTCCGTTTGGCAGATCGTCTTTATTTTTTTTCCAAATTAAAAAAAAATCAAACATTTTTTTCTTAATGTTATTTTTTTTCATCTCAGTCATTTCCGCTACACAGTCACTGTACTACACCAAGAATAAAATGTGTATTTCAATACTATAATGTGTTTGCTGCACGGTATGGCCACCAAAAGAGAGAGACAGAATACTGTCCCGAAAAAAATGTTATTATTGTTTTTCAGAACAGTACATTGAATCTTTAATGTACCTATCTCAATAATATGACTTGGTTAACATAAAACTTTAACAATTAATCGACTTTCTTTGAACTTTACTGGTACCTCAGGAGAGCAACAATCGTATATGGTCTACACTATTTTTTTTCAGGGGCTTTCCAGAAATGGACATGTTGTTTTGGCCTGAAGTAATTTAAGAAATAACTTTAAGCGAAAATTTATTATAATTACGATGTGTCCCTTTAAAATAATAGATTTGCCAAATTTTGTTATTAAACTAATATTTCAGATTAACAGTAAATTGTTATAAGATAAATGGTCAGTGATCCATTTCATACGCACATGTTAAATGTATACAACCTGAGCAAAACATTGGATGTAAACTGCTAAGTAACGTAGAAAAAATGTTCCGTAGCTTTATATATTGCTTAATTTTATATCTGGCCAGTATATATTATTTTTCAATTTCATTTGAACATGTTAACCGTAATTTGTGTATTATATCAATGCTTAGTCTCTCGGCACTGTTAGCAAATAAATGCCGAAATATAAGCTGATGCCATACACTTTATATTGGAAAATTCACGGCCGCCATATCAAGCACTTGTGGTGTCCTTACTAGATTATTTGACATTGTTTTGTATTAAGTTCCTTCCATAAAAAGGTAACATGGCGTTGTTTAATTAAAACAAATGCTTATGTTACATATTTATTACTTTATTTTGTTTTTGGTATCTTATTTGATTGAGATTTTCCGTATTTTGTTAATCCGCGCAAAATTCGTGTTTTTATACATGTTTCTCTGCAGCAGCACCCGATTGCAATGGAAAATTAGCAGTAGCGCATATATTTATCAATTATAAATGTATTTAAACAATCAAATCTATTCAAATTTAATTATGTAGCAAGATAATTCATACAATGTAACATCACCTAATAGTTTCCCGGGTGCCGTATCATGTGGACACGGCCAGGGTCACGCGTGCTATAAACCGCGTACATTTTTAACAGGTGAAAATGGCGCTTACTGGCTCACTCCCTGTGACGATTATCTGATATACTACTATTCACACATCAACATAATAATCAAAAAAATCCTTGTGCTGTCTTCGTTTTAACACGAAATCTGGGCTGCGATCAGCACCGTTAAATAACAAATATGTTTAATTCCTTGTTCCCAAAACTATTGCGTACTGCGCACTAATATTAGGTTTAGCCAGTGCCCAGGAAAATGTTAGCTAACGTTAGCAAACGTTTTACCAAACTGAACGCAGCTCTGATTTTCTCCGAAGTCAGAGCGTCTTGGTGATTTAGAGTACGAGTTGCTACTAAATTAAGCCACCAGAAACCACAAAGCTGTCAAAAGCCGTCTAAACCAATTAACATCCCATTTTAAAAGTAAATCATGACCAGTTACACATACAATTGATCAAATTAGGTAGGTTTTTCTTCAGGGACATTGTGCCCTAGATCTCTAAAAATTGGCCTTTGTTCCCAGGATCTCTGAAAATAATTGCCAATATTCCCAAGAATTTCACCCTCTGGGTTAAAATTACATGCAGGAATGAGGCTCTGTATTTTTTTACCCATCGGGTGAGATTTTTCTATCTCACATGATGAATTCTTCTATTCCCTCATGTCCCTGAACCTATGTGCGTCATAAACATTTTCTCAACAGAAGTCTTAAAATGTCTAAAAGGTTCTGCTGAACTGACATTAAAACAATATCGATAGGATTCGGTCTATAAAACAAAATGAACACCAACACGCACGTTCGAAATAAAACATCAGTTTTATGGCATCACCGAAGACAGACTAAAACTAAACCTGTTTTTTTATAAAGGCAAATTATGTGCTAGTTGTTCGTGCTTCATCACAATAAAATATTCAATTGAGCTGGCACGAAATAACATTTAAATAAAATTAAATCAAGAAATCATTTTAGGATACTTTGCTGTTACTGTTCCACGATATCATAGGTAGCTTTAAAAGCAGATATGTTTTTTATCATGGAATAATTCACCTTACACCGTTAAACTTGTTTTTTCGTGTTTTTTTTCAGTTCAAGTATTTTTAATAATTTTCATTGTTTTTTAAACAAAATATAAGAATGCATGCGTGCATATCTACCAGTATCCAAAATAAGTTAAAAACAACTACTGATGTATTGATTTGTTAACATATAAGTGAGTGAGTGAGTGAGTGAGTGAGTGAGTGAGTGAGTGAGTGAGTGAGTCTTTTATTAAAGTGACATGTGTATTAACAAATCAATAAAAAGACATACAACAATAAATGAGAATGAAGCAACCGGCCCAAGGGGCCTATAAGTCACTATCGGCAATACAAAGTTTCATATTTAAAGCATGATATAAACGTATATATGTCTTTATTTCCTCCAATTAAATACAGGAAAGCATACACACGTGAACCAATAGAACAGATTGATGACAAACAGACAATTAAAAGATAATACAGACATTGAACAGAACTGAACATACACAGAATACACTACCGCAATGACATGCGAGCACAAATAATAAATCAAAGTTATTAGCCGGGTTTTAACTAACTTTCAAACGCCTTGCTAATTTGATTGTTTGATTTATTTTATGCAACAGTTATAATTGAAATTGACATAATAAAATGTCGACAATATATTTTATTGTTTTGATTTATTTCTGCTGGCATATACAAAATGCATGACAAAAATGAATTCGGGAACTAGAAATAGTCCCTGTCGCGTATGGTCATTTTGGCGGTGATCAACACTGCAACGCTTGAACACGACGACATAAGCACGGCTGTGTCTTTTGCACAAAGCCCGGCTAAAATCGACAAAGACATGGTTAGTGGTTTGACAAAATAACGAAATAATTTCGGTATTTTCATTCTTTGGTTTAAATATATTTTATTCATAAGCTATGTGCAACATATTCCACAATATACACAGTTAAAGGATTGAAACGAAAGAAAATAATTCTTATATACTTTGTCTTCTTAGTAACTTATAAAATTCATTTTGTTAGTTTTGGCATATCAACAAAATACAGTTCTATAAGAGTTTTAAACGAAAAAAAAACAACTTTTATAATTAATCATACAATTCAGAATTTAAAAATAAAAGACTAAAAAACAGAAAATAATTTAAAAATAAAATAATAAAAAACAGAAAAGAAGGCGGAGGAGTTCAGGACAAAGGCGAGGGAGCCAAGGGAAACAGTCAAGCAAACATGAATTATTGTTTATAGGTCATCATCTACAGGTCTACAGCGTTACAGAGTTGTTCGAGACGTTATTAGTTTGCATTATTAAAATGCTTACTCGAGTGTATATAATTATATGTGAACAGCATTAAAAAAGTTGACGTTAGTGTTGTGGCGGAGATGGGGTTCACCGAAGGGTAGTGTGTTGAGGGTAACAGTGCTTAGGGGAGAGATTGATGTAAGAAGTGTAGTCCGTTCGGTATGATAAATAGGGCAGAAGAAGAGATAGTGATTGATACTTTCTGTTGCTTTGTATGTATATAGTGGGGAATTTTCAATATGTTTTCGAAACAAGTGTTGTTTCAGCGTACTACAATTCGTACGGTGACGAGTATGTAAGACCTGACATTTTCTTGTACCTGTGGTAAGTGTGTTGGTGTTTTAGTAAGATTTTTATTTACATGTAGCTGGTGCATAAAGGCACTGATAGAAACTGCTCGTCTTGTTTCGATAGGTAGCTTGTATCATTCACGGACAACAGATAACATGAAAGAATTATAGCAGAGCGCTCTTCTCAAACTTGGAATGTGTAGGTCACAACTATATCTAAGATTATACGGGGAATTTCACCTATTATGGGTGGTACTAGTGCAGATAAGTAGGGAGGAGTCATATGGTTTACCATTTTATAGAAAATAATTAATTTGTGATTCGTCCTTCGAGTTTTTGGACTTTCCCATCTTACTTCTTTGATATAAGTTTTGTTGTTCCAGTTGCAATGCATGCTGATTCGTGCTGAATTTCATAATTAGTGCAATTATCCGAGATTGTGTCACCATATTCTAATAGTGGTCGGATTTGCCAGGGATCTTCTGTCTAGTTGATATTTTAGTTTTCTCATGATTTTAATTCTTGACCATGCCTTATACTTAATGTATTTGATATGAGAGTACCAGGTATAGTCGTTGATAAAAGTATACCTAAGTAGGTGTGTGATTGTACTTCTGATTTTTGTTGATTATGCATATATAGTGGCGGGTGGACTCCTAGCTATAGGAAGGGATTCAGTCTTCGACGGATTGAAAGTTACAAGCCATTTTGACCATTCAGTGATATTGTTGATGCCGGAATTTAAAGTTGGTGCAGCATTTTTTATATTGTTATTGTGATCGATTACAAAGTACAGACTTGTATCGTCTGCAAAGAGACGAATGCTATATGCAATATCAGATACCATGTGTTTGACCATCGCACATCATTAACACATAACACACGATTTTCTATATACATTTAATTCTTACATTGTTACAACTGTCTTTTAAATTTAATGAATTTCTTGAAACACAGTTTCTAAAACATAGTTAAAAATACGATTCATAGTACGCTCCCATTTTAGTTTCGGTTCCTACTTAAACATCAACCATTATCTCTAAAGTCCATGCAACTTAATCTAATCTGCATTTCTACAACACCCAACCATCTAAAACCCATTTTAACAGCTGGTCTCCCCAATGTTAACTGACTTAATTCTACATGACTGTACACCTCGCCTATCCAAAGTAAACTGCCTAACTCTTTAAAAACTCGTAGCTTGCACCCTACTAATTACCGTGACAGCTTGTCAATCTCCCACATTTTTTATGCATATATGTCCTGACTATTTTACATTCTATTTCCTCAAAAATGCCCATAAACACAGTTTATATTACTATCTTTAGTCCCGTTACATTATTTTGTGACAGGGTAATTTATCATAAGTGACCTCTGAAGTATCCCCACTTTGCACTGCATATTTTGTAATCTCCTCTTAACCATGATATATCCAACATAATTATATATTGGGTTTTAAATTTTACAATATCAAACTAACAACATAAAATAATTAATAAGTGTAATGACTGACAATAACACACATGTCATTAATATAATCTGGAAATAGAAGCGGACCTAAAATGGACCCTGGTGCACTCCGGCTTTGATTAATGTCGAAACAGATTTGGCACCAGGCAAAACAACACATTGTTGCCTATATTTAAGGTAGTCATTGCGTACGTTTATAGCTGATTTAAGAGTCCTACCCCTGTTAATTTGACTATTAGACCTGTGTGCCAAACTCTAACAAAATATTTACTTATATCAAAAATAATATTACATGAACTTATCTACCATCATCAATAGCTTCACTAAATTTATTGTAGAGATAAGTTCACTGGTAAATTGTCGAGTCGCTAGGAACAAAACCAGATTGAAATGACGAAATAAAATTGGTATCACGTAATTTGTTTAAAAATAAGTCACTCAAACACTTGGCCAATTACGTTTAACAGTGATATAGGTCTATACTCATTGACCAAAGAAAGATCTACCTTTTTATAAACGGCGCATACAAATGCTTCTTTCTAGACTTTTGGGAAAACACTTTTGGTCATACAAACATTATATAAGTTGCATAAACGCGTCAAATTGCATGCAAGATTTTGATATCACCGGGAGCTGATGCTTTGCCTGTTGATACTTACTATTTACATTGTTAGGCTGTAAACTAATACGATATCATTACCTTATACAATATCATTATTATCTCTTAGTAATAGGTGTAGCAAAATGACCAAGGATCGACAACTCACAAGGGTAGAATATAATCATACACAAAGTAAATTTTACAATTTTAATTTTACATGAATAAAATTACGAATATACAGTTATAAAAATTAAAGATAATCACTCGACACAAAAAAAAACACAGCTGGTTTAAAACAAAGTCCTGTGGTGGTATTAACACTTTTATTTTCACACAGTTCTATCTCCTACACGTACGTAATTTACATCGCGATCCAAACTACTTATATCATTTGAATGTTTATAAAAATGCACTAGATTCTACCCGCATCCGGATATTGTAGATTTAGCATCACTCGTCCCTTGCGGCGGTGGCTATATAAACTGGGTTATCTCCCCTAGAACTCTATACTGGGTATATGGCTTTACGTCGCCTCATACCGTCTGTCGACTGTATCTGACGCCAGGAACGACTAGTCGTCCATATAACGAAATATGGGTTGCTGTCTACCACTAGTTGACTTCCTATCACGTCTATATGTCGTAAACGTAGCGGACACATTTCTCACTTACGTCTAAACACGGCTACAATATATATATAAACTCAGATTTACGAGTTACTCAAATATTTAATGACGTCTATTACTTATCATCTATCAATGTCATGGTATTTTTATCAATATATGATAACAGTGCATTCATCTCTAACCATCTAATAGTTTCATGGTAGATTTATCAACATATTATAGCAGTTCATTCAATTTTTACCATCTAACAGTTTCATGGTAGATTTATCAATATATGATAACATTTCATTCAACTCTTACTATCTGCAGTGTCATGGCAGTTTAAACAACATCTCATATACGACCCTCCGTCAATCTTAACATAGCAATTATATCTCTACATAAATTCTCATTATAATATTAACAATTAAAGACCAATTCTGTATATATTCACTTTGGGAATATCAGGATAAGCATCAACAAAATTTAATTACATCTTTCAATCAATCAATTCTAACATGGTATCAATTCTAACACAATATCAACAGCACAAAATACATTCTCCGATTCCTCGGCCAATATTCTAACAAAACAATTTTTCAATACCGAGGATGTGTATTAAGTTACATACATTTCCGTCGGAATGGATATGAACAATTTATACAACTTAACTTAGATTTGATTATGTCAAATATATATGTATCAGACATTTAAATACAACATAATGTAAAATTCACCTACCCATACGCCGTTATGTACTGAAACAGTAACATGCTCAATCTTTCTCGTCACAACCAAACCCAAAGATGATTATGCTAACTGGACCTTGATTCCTTTACATAGTCAGCATATATAGCAACACATTCCACATACCTTAGTGAATTTCGTGTAAATCATGAAACAACAAACCCTCAAACATCGTACGATGCGCATTTTACGCTATTAGGCCAATGGAAGCCTAAATTAGTTTTATGACAAATAAATCCGTTTAATTATTCTAACTTTCTAAATACTTGATAGAATTTGATGAACTAAACTTCAAAATGTTTTATTATTTAATCAAAGAATGAAAATGTAAAAATATCTTAAAAACGTTGCTCCTATCGAGCTATCAATACGTTTTAACAATTCCACGCTACCTGACCTGAATATAGCCTATATCACTACAATGTACACGTACTAGCTGACACTACTAAATTAGGCCACAACAACCTTACTATTTTGTTACAATAGGATTGGTGGTAAAATATTGTTGTCATTAAAAATTGTCTGTTCTTGGAAGAAATTATTTAATATGTTCACTTTGGTATTGTTGTCAGAGACAATGTTTCCATGATCGTTAAGTGGTGGGACAGCTGGTTTACCATATGAATTGGTAAATGTTTAATGTTTTCCACACGTCTTTTGGCAAAAGAGACGGTGAATTTAGTTAAGAAGCTAAATTTTCGTATTTAATTATTTAGTTTCTTGCATAAGCTCGACAGCGTCATTTCTATGTTTTTAAATCTGTCCGAGTTAGTTATTGTATCGAATCTCTTAGCTTTTTTGTATAATCCTTTTCTAACCCTACTAATGCGCTTTATTTCACTAGAAATCCATTTTGACTCATGGTGTTTAATTACAACAGCTTTATTATGAATGTTTTTGTCAGAATTTTCATTTAATTTTGCATATTTGTTGCTAGCATACATTTTATGTTGTCATTGATAACTTCATTTCAGTTTGTTTCGTTAAGTTCGTTCTTGAATGAAGCATAATCGCAACGTTCGCATTTCGACTTGTCGACACACGACACATCTTCTCTTCTACGTGCGTGATGTGGTCTCCTGACATTTAATCCGTTACTTGCGGCGACACACCACACCTCTTCTCTTCCACGTGCGTGATGTGGTCACCTGACATTTAACCCGTTATTAGCGGCGACACACGACACGAACTCTCTTCCAAGTGCGTGATGTGGTCTCCTGACATTCAACCCGTTATTTGCGGTGACGCACGACACATTTTCTCTTCCACGTGCGTGATGTGGTCTCCTGACATTTAACCCGTTATTTGCGGTGACACACGACACATCTTCTCTCTCACGTGCGTGATGTGGTCACCTGACATTTAACACGTTACTTGCTGCGATACACGACACAAATTCTCTTCCTTGTGCGTGATGTTGTCTCCTGACATTTAACCCGTTACTTGCGGCGACACACCACACATCTTCTCTTCCACGTGCGTGATGTGGTTTCCTGACATTTAACCCGTTATTAGCGGCGACACACGACAAATTCTCTTCCTCGTGCGTGATGTGGTCTCCTGACATTCAACCCGTTATTTGCGGCGATACACGACACAAATTCTCTTCCTCGTGCGTGATTTGGTCTCTTGACAACTTACCCGTTACTTGCGGCGATACACGACACAAAGTCTCTTCCACTAATGCGATGTGGTCACTTGACATTTAACCCGTTACTTGCGGCGATACACGACACAAAGTATCTTCCACTTATGCGATGTGGTCACCTGGCATTTAACCCGTTACTTGCGGCGACACACGACACAAAGTCTCTTTCATTTATGACATGAGGTCACCTGACATTTAACTCGTTACTTGCGGCGACACACGACGCAAAGTCTCTTCTACTCATGTGATATGGTCACCATTGCCTGATTTTTCCCGAAATTACACTATGATGAATAGCAAACAATATCGACACTAAAACATAGTGCAATATGTCTTTAATATTTTGTTGTTTTTTTTTCTGAAAAAAAAAATACACTGCTTTAGTAAATTCATATACGCATTTGATATATTTTATTTCTTTTATTCCAAACCCGTTTTCTTTACTATAGTGTTTGAAAATAACGTTGAAACTGTTATCTGCTTAACAAAATCATTAGCTAGTCAGTGTTTTTGTAGAAAAATGGAGAATATATGCTTTTTTATATTTTCACTCGCTTATTAAGCCAAACATGGCCCATGTATATTTATTTTAATACACACACATATATGTCATGGATAAATGGCATATTTTACATTAACTATTGTTAATATGACAATGTTAAAATCTTTATAATACAGGCTAATCAGTTTAAATAGTGTTCACAATGTTAACCCTTTACTCCATAGATACGAGTTTTCCCGCGCCAATCACAGAAAGCCTTTGAAAACAGTGCAGGAAGAGTTCAGATTGCTCGTAACTCTGTCAGTTAATATAAACATAATTCACCAAACAATTCAAAAGCCTTCTATATTAGGTGTCCAAAGGTGTCTATATTACAGGTGTCAAAAGGCGTCTATATGAAGTAAAGGGTTAAGCGCCATTGTTGCATGTTTAGTACAGTTTTCAAATATTAACAAATATTGGTCCAAGGGGAAAGCAAGTTGTCGCGCATTTCTGTGATCTTTCCAAGCGAAGTTATTTCCCTTTATCCACATATCTACTAAGTGATCTTTATATATAATCAATAAGGAGTTATTATTCTTGTTTTATATAAATGTAAAAATCATTCGCGTATGGAATATTCACGGAAGTTACACGCGACACCGTGTGGATCCCGCGGGGTGCGGGTCTACATATTTTGCAAGATTAATTGCCCAAGGGTATATGTGCGACTTAATATTACTTCTTGATATACAGTTCGAATGAACACAAAACTGCAGAAATTGGAGAAATTTTCTGTATAACCCTTCCCCCTCCTTGGCAAGATAATGTCTCCAATGTGTCTTGGGACTGTTTTGGTCTAAAGTAATACAATGATAATGTCTGCCTTAAGCATGACAGATGATAGTAAAGTAATGTAGTGATAGTGTTTTCCTTGAGCCTGGCAGATGATAGGTAAGGGAACATCCCTCCATATGGACTTCATTGAACTTTATAACGGTGAAACATAAACATTTAAAACACTGATTGTGTCAGAAATTGAATTAAAAGATGGGTTTATGTATCGTGTCAATATAAAACAATCGTACTGAGTTTCACATATATTTTAATTACATGGTGCTTACATCATACCAAATAAACATTGAACAGCTGAAATGTCAACATGATAAATCGATAATTTCAAATATATTTCACTATTACAGACATACAACAGAGATTCTCTGTGGTTCTGTGGAACTCTGCGCGGGAGATACCTGGTATGCTTACACTAATAGTTCGGTAGAGTGACTTACTGAGCAGTGATCTGATCAAGTGATCTTTCAAGTGAACATTATTCCACAGAAATATTTGGACAGTCGTGTGACAAGTGTTGACTTTCATCTCTATAGTTCAACGTATGGCGGCTCGTCGACTTCCTGATGCGCGAACTTCTTCCATGGTGTTTACGGCTGCCTTTTGATGAATGTGTATTTTTCTGATTGTTAAACTTTTTATATGTTATAATTATGTAAAAAGACTAATAAGTCAGTGAAAAACCAATGATTTACTATTTACTATATTATGGACTTATTGTTGAGCGCGTATGTTATTTCGTCTGCTAGATTCATGCGCACACTTAATTTGACTCTGGCTTTTACATTTGTATGTGCTTTATTATTTTTTTAGTTTAAAATTTTCAGCTTTTTCATAAAAGCCTTCACTTGAACAAATGAACCTACTATATTATGTTATTCTTAACTTGTTTCAGTGATTTATTAGCATGGGTAAATCACTTAGGGTTGTTGAAATCAAATGCATTCATTGGACGTTGTAATCACGTGGTACGTTCCCGGAATGTATGCAAGTATATACAGGAGCAGATTTGCATTTGGCCATCTTCCTCTTTGGTCTAACAATCAGTGAAATACCATTAAATTCGGACAGTCATTCTAGCTACAGTAGTTAAATTGATACAAACAGATTCAAGTTCTATTTGAAAACCCATACATCTTATATACACTTAAGGTAGATATACAATAATATAATAATAATTCTTCTACTATTATACAAGTCTAGTTAACAGTATCGCTATGTCAGTCCTGAATCATTACCAAGTGGTTACAAGTCCAAAACGGTATGTTGCTCTTAAACAAAAAAGCGTGTATACGTATAATTAGATATATATGTACTAAGATTAATTGCATATGCACTAAAATGGGGGAAGATCCCATTGCAGAAGCAGTTCGATTTTTTAATCTTCCAATATATCAAATATGCCGCAGATCAAATAATATAGAAGCAGTGTATTATTTCATTAACATCGATCATTTACAAAACGTATAGATCAACATGATGAAATGAAGCAGGTATGTATTATGCACAACTGTGTTCGATTGTTCCATCCATTACCTTCCTACATTAATGTGAGTATATAGACGTTTTGAACTACATCCTGACAAACGTAGAGATGACGGAAACCTCGACAGGGACAGGTACCTTACAATAGTAAAGTAATGTAGTGCTAATGTCTGCATTGAGCCTGGCAGATGATAGTAAAAGAAAGTAGTAAGGATGTCTGTCTTGCACCTGGCAGCTGATAGTCAAGTAATAAAATGAGCGTGGCAGATGATAGTTGAGTAATACAGTGATAATGCCTGCCTTGAACCTGGTAAATGGTAGCAAAGTAATTTTGGTAGTATCTGCAATAGACCTGGCAGATGTTTTATCGAGTAAATTTAACACAGGTACATGTGTTAGTCGACATAAAACCATATTTTTAGAGATTTTCTGACAATTATTCAGTTTCTGATAATGCCGAGGCTTAATTTCGAAGAGAGGGCCATGCTTGAGTGTGGGCGAACACAAGAACAAGTCGCTAGACGTTTTAACGTCTTTCGTTCGACAATATTGCGTCTCGTCCGCCGTGTCGAGACATGGGGACGTTTGTCGATAGGCAACGTTCAGGTAGACCGTGTGTAACGTCAGTACGGCAGGATAATTACACACGTCAACGCCATATGCGTGACAGATTTCTGACGGCTGAATCCACGTCACGTTTAGTGGTAAGTAACCGTGGACGCCCTGTAAGTAAACATACAGTCAGAAATTGGCTTAGAGAATTGGGAATGAGCTGTCGAAGGCCCTACCGCGGTCTAGTTCTTACACGACGTCACCGTCACCAACGTCTTATTTGGGCCCGCAACCATCGCTGTCAACGTTTAAGTCCCAACTCGTCGTGTGCCAAGTTAATTTCACAGTCAGGCGTTACCTCAACCAGATATTACGTCCTGTGATTGTCCCTATGTTGCACCAACGTCAAGGCCTGGTCTTCAAGCATGACAACGCCCAACCTCACGTTGCACGTGTCACCAGGAACTTGTAACAGACCCGCAACATTGACGTCTTGCGTTGGCCGGCGTGTTCACCTGATTGCAATCCGATTGAACACGCCTGGGATTACCTTGGACTGCGGTTACGTCAACGTCAACCGCAGCCTGCAAACGTCCAGTAACTGACAGCAGCGGTCCACCAGGAGTTGGCCAGAATCCCACGGTATCTGCTACGTAACTGGTGAGGTTCCAGGCGGCGACGTCTTTCTGTTGTGGTTGCCAGTAGAGGTGTCCACACGTGCTACTGATTGTGTCAGTGAAATTGCTCTGAACAGTTTATTGAAATTCAAAATTTGAAGTATAATACGACCATGAAATGCTGTCTAATGAACCATAAATTCTCTTAAATGATGAAATTTGCGAATAGAGTTGTTCTTTTCTAATTTTGAATCACGGTGAACAAATTTTTGTACAATGAGTGAGAATGAGGCGTTTCTTTTTCTCGTCAGTGTATTTATAATGTCTGCCAGATGATAACAAAATTATGGAGTAATACTGTCTGCCTTGAGCCTGACAGATGATAGTAGATGTATGGAGTGATACTGTCTGCCTTGAGCCTGACAGATGATAGTAGATGTATGGAGTTATACTGTCTGCCTTGAGCCTGACAGATGATAGTAGATGTATGGAGTGATACTGTCTGCCTTGAGCCTGACAGATGATAGTAGATGTATGGAGTTATACTGTCTGCCTTGAGCCTGACAGATGATAGTAGATGTATGGAGTGATACTGTCTGCCTTGAGCCTGACAGATGATAGTAGATGTATGGAGTTATACTGTCTGCCTTGAGCCTGACAGATGATAGTAGATGTATGGAGTTATACTGTCTGCCTTGAGCCTGACAGATGATAGTAGATGTATGGAGTTATACTGTCTGCCTTGAGCCTGACAGATGATAGTAGATGTATGGAGTGATACTGTCTGCCTTGAGCCTGACAGATGATAGTAGATGTATGGAGTTATACTGTCTGCCTTGAGCCTGACAGATGATAGTAGATGTATGGAGTGATACTTTCTACATTGAGCCTGGCAGATGATAATAAAGTAATACAGTGATAACATCTACTTTGAACTTGGTAGAAGATAGTAAAATAATATAGTGATAATGTCTGCCTTGAGTCTGGCAGATTATACTAAAGTAATGTAGTAATAATGTTTGCCTTCAGCCTGGCAGATGATTGACAAGAAATAGTAAAAAATGTCTGGCTTAAGCCTGGCAGATGATAGTACACTAATATAGTGATAATGTCTGCCTTGAGCCTGGCAGAAATAGTAAAGTAATATAGTTATTATATCTGCTAAGTACCTGGCAGTTGATATTTAACTGATATAGTGATAACATATATGCCTTGAGCGCGGCATGTGATAGTAATATAATATAGTGATAATGTATTTGTTGAATCTGGATAGTAAAACAATACAGTGATAGTATCTGCCTTGAGCCTGACAGATGATATTCAAGTAATATAGTAAAAATAACCGGTAAGAGCATGGAAGTTGATAGTTAAGTAATACCTTGAGCCTGGCAGCGCTAATTGTAAAGTGTTATATTGATTCTATCTGTCTTGAACCTGGCAGATGCTAGTAAAGTTATGGAGTGATAGTGTCTGCTTTGAGCCTGGTAGATGGTAATACAGTAATATAATGATAATGTTTGCCCTGAGCTTGGCAAATAACAGAAAAGTAATTTATTGATAATATCTGCCGTGAGCCTGGCAAACGATAGTAAAGTAATGCAGTGATAATGTCTGCCGTGAGCCAGGCAGCGTTAATAGTAAGTATTATATTGATAATATCTGCCTCTTGCCTGGCAGATAATAGTAACGTTATTGAGTGATAATGTCTTCATTTAGCCTGTGAGATGGTAGTAAGGTAATATAGTGATGATTTTTGCCTTGTGCCTGGCAGATGATTGTAAAGTAATGTAGTGATAATGTCTACATTGAACCTTGCAGATGGTTATAAACTAATAAAGTGATAATATCTGCCTTGGGCCTGGCAGATGATAGTAAAGTAATATAGTAAAACTATCCGCCTTGGGCCTGGCAGATGATAGTAAAGTCATCTAGTAACAATATCTACCTTGAGCCTAACAGATGATATTTTTTAATAGTACTTCATTGTATAATGATAATATCTGCCACTAGTCTGGAGGATGTTTGTAAAGTAATATAGTGATACGTTTTGCCTTGCAGATGATAGTAAACTAATATAGTGATAATGTCTGCGTTGTGCCTGGCAAGTGATGATAAAGTAACATAGTGATAAATTCTTCCTTGATCCTGGTAGATGATAGTAAAGTAGTATAGTGATAATATCGGCTTACATATTGGTAGATGTTAGTCACGTAATTTAATGATAATGTCTGCCTTGAGTCTGACAGGTGATAATAAAGTAATATAGTAAAAATGTCTGCCTTGAGCCTGGCAGATGATAGTAAAGTAGTGATAATGCGTACATTGAGCCTTGCAAATGGTAGTAAAGCAATATAATGATAATGTCTGCCTTGAGCCTGGCAGGTGATAGTGAAGTTATATAGTAATAATTCCGGCCTTGAGCCTGCCAGATGATAGTAAACTAATAAAGTGATCATGCCTGCCTTGAGCCTGGCAGATGATAGTAAAATAATATGGTGATGATGTTTGCCTTGAGCCTGGCAGATGATAGTAAAGTAAAAAATGTGATAATGTCTGCATTAACCTAGCAGATGATAGTAAAGTAATGTAGTGATAAAGCCTTCCTTGATCGTGGCAGATAATAGATCCTATCGTCAAGATACATGTGCAGGCTAAACACCATTAACCATAATCACCTGTTTGCGCCGAATGACCAAATTTCTTCATAGAGGACAAAGCATGCTTTAAATGAGTGAGTGCTTTGCTGCGCTTGCCCAGTGGATTTTTAAAACTGTTCAGTCATTACAAATATATTGGATAAATTATGAGTTAAATACGAGGTAATAACATTGAGTTTAAAACATGAGTATTCATGCTTTAAAACTTTTCCCGCCCAATAAAATAAATGTAATGTGAACATTGAAATGTCACAATAATCTGTTTGTTAGTATATTTGTATTGCCATAGTACATGTATAGTATATATACGTTTGACGCCATAGTGTTCAAGGCGATGAATATTTAAATATGTTTAGCCTAATTAAGAAATTGAAAATTAAAAAAAAAGCGATACGATAATGAAATGAAACGGCCCAAACATCACACCTTAGAAAATACTTGGATTTTATTGGGCAATTTCTGCGTCACGTATGTGGTCAGAGGTGCTTAAACACGCCAAGTTGTTGACACTGCCCATAATAGAACGTTGTCACGACTATTGTGAAAAAACGCAGGCTTTCTATGTACGGCTTGTGTCGGGATATGAACGAAAGTTAGTAAAATGGTTCTTGTTTTCGGTCCAAACATCACCCCTTCGAAAATACTTTGGATTTATCGGACAACTTTTGCGTCGAGTATGTGGTATGGGATGCTTATAAACCAAGTTTTTGACACTGCCTCTAAAAGAACGCCGTCACGAGTGTTGTGAAGAAGTGCAAGCTTTGTGGCAACCCTTAATGAAACAAAATCAGTTTTTGTTTCATTAAGGGTTGACACAACAACCCTTAGTAACATTATATTTTGTAACACTAAGGGGCGATATGTGACATATTGTTGCAATATGTAACAGAATTTGGGATATAATCTTGAATAATATCCCTACCTATTACGGCAAATTACACAATTTAAATAATGTATCTGTTTAATACTTAAAGGTATTATTTATGCAACCACCTTGAAATGGGGTGTTGGTGGTGGTGGTGGTGTGTGTGTGTGTGTGTGTGTGTTTGTGTGTTTGTGTGTGGGGGGGGGGAGGTGGGGGGTGGGGTGAGGAAGGTTTAGTGCTACCCATGTCTATCCGTAGTAAAGTCCGTCCGTCCGCCTGTCCTTTGGTCGATTTTCAAGTCAAGATCAATGTCACTGTTACTAAAAATAGAAAATCGCTGTCACCGCTTACCGGCATTATTTTACATCCGGTGCAAGCTATACAGATGTAATTCGGATGCGTTTGCGTTTCATGATTTTCGGGTCAGTAGTATACAATATGCGGGTTTCAGGCCACTTTTCCAACAACCCAAAAATGACCCACTCACCCAGGCTCGTCCAGACTCATTTTTAGGTGACAGAAATGTTTCGCCGAAACTCGCTTATTGTATACTACGACCCCCATCCCACTAGACATATTTCATCAAACAGACATCAAACAGCCAAATCCCTCAACGAAACCCAAGAATTGAAATCATTTGAATAACCGCTCCATTTTACATAAGCCCGTTTCTTTTTGTAATCGCGTCTCAATATATTTTCTATTCTAAATATTTCTTGATTCGCCGTAGCTAGTTCTTGTTCATAGAATGATCCCACACGATTTTCGTTGTTTATATAATTTAGAAGATATATAACGGGGTTTGTTTTTTTATTGTCTCTAACGACAAATATTTCTTCCGTCCAATTAGAGGTGTCACCCTTTTCAAATTGATTTTGTATTTACTTATTCTAACTTTATCACTAATTTTGAAAGATATTGTAGATGTCTGGGATTGTTTAGATTTAGAAGAATACAAATTCTATAATACTTTTTCCTTATTCTCTTTCATTCTTCCTTCCTCAGGAGCCATACCAATACTGCTGTGTTTAGTCTTATTATATTTTGAAATTATTTTAGGTAGAACATCAATATAATTTGTTGTATTATTTGCAGTGAAGTGCTTCCACGTTATCCTCTTCATGGTTCTGTTAAATCTTTCAATAACAACCGCGTTTACCTCATTAAAGATATGATACATTTTAATATTGTTATCACCTAACAATTTCTTAATGTGCTTATTATAAAATTCACTTCCCTCATCCACCCACAACTTTCGAGGCCTCACATCCATTTCATTTAAAACACCCTCAAATGTCGTAGTCACTTCTAAACCAGTTTTATTTAGAAGCGGCACACTCCAAGCATATTTACTCAAGACATCAATTACATTATAAATATTTAAATCCTTTGTTGTATTTTAAGAAAGCCTGCATATCAACCAAATCAGCCGACACAGATAACAAACTTTTTTTATGACGCGATAGCGCTTTTGTTAGTTAGTGACGTGTGAGTAGCAAGGCTTGTACCTATAAGTTACTTGCTTGTGCACTGAAGATGTTCCAAAGATGGCATGGGACCGGCGCTGGTTTTGGGTCTTCCTTTGGTGCAAGTTCCCTGAAATATTTATATTGTGACATTTTGCAACGGTTACAATAGGGGTTCGAGTCTGTCAATGTCATGGAGGTCAAGCGACGTCGTATAAATAGATACAGCAAAGCAGCATTGTCCAAGGGTCAACATGGCGGTGCCTTTGCATATGATGTTGACCACAAGATAGGCAGGATGGTATCCACCTGTCTCCTGTATACTTAGATATGTATTTGGATACAACAAGAGATCATTTGATATCTAATTTGTAAGCGTCATCAATTTGGGGGATAAATTTGTGAAATATATTTGTGGCGGAAATTTCTGGCGGCCAACAGTCAATCGTGTACATACTATACAATCTTGTCGCATCATGGTCTTAACTGCTATCCATGGGTGACAGATTTAAAGAAGTCAAGTAAAAAGAGCAATGACTGCGTTTTTATTTGGAGAAGAAAATTGGTGCGGTTGTTTCCCTTGAATATGGTTCCCTTTAATTATCCACGTCTATGGTAACAATGGTGGTAATAATACAAATAGTCAAAAATAAGTATACTGCTTAGTACTGATAACGGATCATGAGGTAGTAGGGAAGGTTGCGTGATGCTCAGACCAGTTTATGAAGCATTGCTTTCCTTCACTATTTGGGCATGTTGGAATATGTCTATATGTCAGCCTTACTGCATATTGGATTGCGTTTATTGCGTATTGGATTGCATTGATGGCGTATTGTTATATGTATTATATGGCGCAATTGGTATGAGTCGTTTATAGCCAATAATAAATGTGGGATTTGGCAGATTCGTAATATATGTATTGCGTTTAACAGCATGCAGGATTAATGCAGGTGCGTTCATGTGTTATTACAGCGATAGCAGATCTTTTGAATAACGTTAAATAAGTGTATGCGGTCGGCTAGCGGTTCAAAGGATTTTCCTTGTTTAATCTAGGGCACTAGTGCTAATCCTAGTATTATATTTGCTGCCACTTCACCCTCCATTACTTTAATACATTGAGTGTTTATTTTGTAATGAAAATGTATCAAGAGTATACAAAATAATAAATTGTCAAAGCAGTTGTTTATATATTGTGTTCTCCATATGCACGTCGTAAAATAATTAGTTTGTTAAATACATTTGCAAATTGTAATCATAAAACTTGAATATTGTTTTACCATAATGTAATCTTATAATGTACAATTATTAATTGTTGAATACGTTTCATAGACTATATGTTAATGTGAGTTTTAAGATGTATGTGTATTAGCACGTATATATGTGTAAATAACTACGTAATTATTATTGATGTGAAAAAACACATATAGGACAGAAATATGCGTGTCCATGCGTCCGCGTATCTAAATTGAAGACCTTTATAGACATCTGTTAGAAATATTCATAGAGTAATTTTTTATATATTGTTATGTTGTATTTCCAATTAGAATTTATAAGGAAAATGTAGACATGTTTTATATATTGAGCCAAAAAAAGAAAGTACCCACTCTATATATCTATCATTATTAAGAAATGGAGTATACATTCGGATTTAATTTTTTAATTGAAGTAAAGAATAATTTATTCTTGAAGTCCTGTGAAAATTTGAAGCAGTTGCAATATGTCTTTCATCGAAATAAATGGACCGATATGACGTAGAGGTCGATTTCCGAAGTAACAACGGTTTTGATAAATCTGCACTTGTAATCGGGAAAGTTTAAAACTCAATTTTATGGGATTTTTCTGCAGTGAAAATGTGATGTGGGTTGCAGTAAAATATTTAGTATCTCATGTATCCGCCGTGTTGCCCAATGCACGTCATGATCCACCGTCGCATGCTGTCGACGTAACGCTGTACGTACGGAGTCGGTAAATTGTCCCATTCAGCCTGTAGGGTTGCTGAAAGGACCTGCACCGTGTTGATTGCATAATTTGTTCTTACACGGCGTCTTAACTCATTCAAGTCAGGACTATTAACCGGTCAGTCTAAAACATTGACGTTATTATCGCTGGCGCTGAATAAAAGGAACAACTTCTGGTTCAAAAACATTATTGACGTAGGTCTGGGCATTGATGTTTCCTTCAATAACGATAACGCGGTTCTTGTGTACATGCATAATTCCACCCCAGACTAATACTGAATCTCCCCCCCCCCCCCACCCCAAAGCGGTCTCTCAATGACGCACGCCTATCGACGATGGTTAATTCTCTCACGTTCGTCGGCATAACTCAAATTGAATGGAGACGCGTCCAAAAACAATACTGATCTCCAATCAGCACGTCGGAAACGCCGGCGACGTCGGCACCAGCCGTTCGCACAGCTCAATGACGTCTGATTAAAATTTGGCCAAAGTACAGTCTGTACGGACAAATCGGGTCATCATTTTGTCACAATCGGTTCCG
The DNA here is from genome assembly GCA_029582155.1 of Panopea generosa. Classification (NCBI taxonomy): domain Eukaryota; kingdom Metazoa; phylum Mollusca; class Bivalvia; order Adapedonta; family Hiatellidae; genus Panopea; species Panopea generosa. Next base: position 58,972,801 of record CM055899.1, on the reverse strand, counting down.
AATTGCCTGTGTACTGATTCCATGCCGTCGCCCTGTTGCTGATGCCGACAAACGTCGGTTACGTAAGTGTTGAACTGTGATGTACCAATCATCGGCCGTAGTCGTCACACGTGGTCGACCGCTTCGGGGACGGTCCCAAACGTTTCCCCTGGTCTGGAAACGTCTTCGCAAATGCTTAATTGTCTTCCTCGTGCAGCCGAACAGCCGGGATACTTCGGCTACTGTAGAGCCAGCATTCAGCATCCCAATCGCCTGATTTCTTTGGTCGTTATTTAGTCTTGGCATTGCAATTTGACTTGATTTTATGTGATTTTTTTGTATTGTGCCTAATTTCTGGTCATTAAGTGCAGTCAGATACCACCACGGATATCGAGTGTCGCTGCACGGAGCGCACGTGCAAAACAAGTTAATCGGGCTTCTCGGCTAAGCACTTGGCTGAGTATTAATAATACCAACTTTGACGAATACATGTATATCATTTATTGCTTATTTTGAAAAATTATTAAGGTTCATGTAAAGTAATTTTGAGTGATTTTTAAAAATACTGTATTTCAAAAATACAATAAGAAAGTATGTATCATTATATGTCAAAATGTTTATTATTAAATAATGCATCCAATGCAAAAACGGGAAAATGAAAATAAAAATGGCTAAGAATGGTTTTGAAAGATTTAATGCTGATAACAAGAACTTATTGAAAAATTTAAATTTTGGAAAATGACACTAATCCTTAGTAGGACAACAAGTCCAGGGTCCAATAAAGGTAATGGGGAAAACAATACCAAACGAACAGTGTGTTTGTGTGTGTGTGTGTGTGTGGGGGGGGGGGGGGGGGTAACAAACTTACCATGTAGGATAAAAATAAACAATACAACCTTTGCATGAAATCAATAAGATCACTGTACCATGCAACCCTTAAATTGTATTGCATTTTTATTACATCAAGTTAATTTTGCTGATATAGTTACTTTCTGTCTTAAATGGTGGAGAGATTCAAGACCATTATTTCTAGCATGCGTCTAGGGTTTTAAACTAACACACAGTACAGGCAAATTATACAAAGTCAGCATCATTAACTGTATGGTAATAGAAGCTCCTCTGTGAAGGTATGTGAACCACATAATTTCATCAAAAGTTTGTTTACCTTACAAATCTACAAATTGTACGGAGCCTGCTTCATAGTCCTCTAACAAATGATCGATCTCATACGCTTCATTGTCGTTATCACAGAGCACTTCATAAACAGCATTATCACAACCGTCGTTTCCAGATATAACTGAAGTTACTGTTCCCTCATACCACTCTGTTGTGTCACTATCATCCGACAACCTCTATTGGTGTTTAATGCGTCTACCTAGAAATTTTGTCCTCCTAAAAGCCTCCCGTCTGAAACATATTTATTGTACAGAGTATAAGATATTGGATGAGTTTTAAAGAACATGCAGGATTTTGTTTGTATTGAGTTCAATGCCGTTTTTTAAAAGAAATTCTGTTATATAAGGCTGTCAGTTAACTTAACCGTGTTTCCTAGGTTTCTAACCAGTACTCCAATAATTTTCTCTGCAAGTAACTAACAACTTTCTCACATGAGTCAGCAGTGAGAAAGAAATGAGGCCGGACACAACGTCTTTGTCAAATCGTAAAGAAATGTAGCCGGACCGGGAATCAAACCCATGCGGGAGCAACCCCATCTGATTGACAGACCTGAGCGCTAACCATTGCGCCATGTGGCCTGGCATGCAGCAATTTACATATGTCAAAACACTATATTATATATCAATGTCAACAAATACAGTGTAGATGAATGACAACTGGTAATTATATCATAAACATCATCATCATCTCTACTAATCTCTACTTTGTAATACTGAGCACTCACAGCAGCCAGATCAATTTTTTTACAGATAAAAAGAGTTAATTTTGTAGAAAAAAGAAGGTAAAAAAATCAACGGTGACAACAAGATGACACCCAGTCTCCCAAGGGCTGACTTCAACCCTTCGGTGGTGGGCTGGATGACAACCTTAGATGGAAGGCAGTTCAAGAAAACAATGGACACTGGATTGAAGCTGTTTATATATGCGTTTTTCTTTGCAATTAACTGAATAAAGTGTTGAGTGTGCCCTCTTTTTGAATTTCTAGTTTGTCTTAGTGGAGGACATGGTCTGATGTCGACTAAAGCTAAAGGCTAATCAATTAATCAAAAGAAAGAACACTTAATATAACTTTAAGCATTAAAATATGCATGCACAAAATTACTTCTTGTAAAGAGTAACAGTCACAATGAAATGCATATACATATGTGTGAAAATACCTGTCAGAATTTTCCTTAGTTTTTAGTCCCTGAAGATTATCACTTGTGCTGAAATGTGGTTCACAGCATGCTGCTGACTGTTTCTTTTTCACACGAGCTGACTTGCTAGAGTCGTGGTACTGAAAAGCAATTGTTGAAAATATAGCATTTCATGAAAGTATTGTTTCAAATATAATGTCAAATGAAGGTTGGCAATAATCCATGTTTTATGAGTATTGCCCAGCCGAGCTTTTACTGGTGAATGGTGGGCATTACTGGGTACTAAAAATGTACTAGTCTGAGCTATAATTAATATGAGCAGGACTAGTAACAATTGCTAGATAAAGTACTGTATATACTTTTCAATGAATTTATAGGCAATTGGTTTTGTAGAGTAAGGTGTTAAACTTGAACAAAGCAGTGTTTGTCGCCAGCCTAAGGCCGTTAACAAACAATTATTTGTAAAGGCGGTCATAATGTACCTCAATAGGTGATTATGTGTTAATAATTATATCCTATTATTAACCGTATAACCTAATATTGAGTATGAGATATACAACATAGCAGAGGTTTCAGTATTTATACTTTAAGCATACATGTATATGGTTATAATAAATCACGGTAAATAGGGACATTGTACCGGGTAGGCAGTTTACATCTGAAGAAATGTAGTAAATAATCTATGTGATAGTGTGCATAGATACTGTATTGTTATACAATTTACTTTCATGTATATATATATTCACACACACAGTTTTGAATGTTTATTTTACATTGATTGGAAACCCAAGTAGTTGCAACTGAATTAATTAATCTTGATGGCTTCCTGGGTACAAGCAGTACTAGAGTGCTGGGAAGATTGTAATGAACTGTCATTCCGGTGCAATTTGAACAGATGATGTTCATATATACAGGTATGTGTATGTGAATAGTTTTTACTAACAATTTAATCTTCAGTTAAAATAGTAAAATAGTAATTGTTTCATTGTCATAAATTATGATTCATACATGTATGTATATACATTTTCATTTTCACCAATGTCTCAGTCTGATATCATTCCATCTTCATAGTATGACTGGTATAATCCTACAGTCCATTTAAGAAGTGACAAAACTCTTAAATGAAGCAATAACACAATAAAACATGGGTTTTAAAGTATTCCATTATGAAAAAAAAAAATCCAAAATATCATATTATTGTTTAGTATTGTCCCAACCGAAAACAACCAGGTTTTACCCATCTGGCCCTGCTTTTCCCGGCTGGTCATTATGCCAATCTTGTGTCAAATTAAATAGCATTTACAAGTGATTACTTTCTTACCCATAACCCAGGTTTTCGTATACCAGGTACTTTTCCATGTCGAGGGCATGACAATTCCGGTAACATAGCCAAATTAAAAATGACTTAATTTTAGGAAGCCATGACTGCCATAATGTGTTGTCTTTATATATTCTTTCAACATGTAACTGGTATGGATTGACAGTCCTAACTACAAAATCTACCCATGGTAAATTGCATACATATACCAGACCTTGACACTGCATGTAATAATTATGGTTTTGCTTTAGTTTCAATAGTCGTTTTCATCTTTCAAGAAGAAATTCCTTTTTTGTTTGGCAGCTTCATTCAAATTTATTGTCTTATTGTACAAAACGTTTTTCACTTCAATGACACCTGCTCTTTGTTCATTTATGTAAACTATTCCATCTGGACTTCCACCCAAAACTTTTGACACTTTGCTTATAACAAATCCACATTTTCTCACTTCAACATTTGTCCTTTCTTCAGCTTTCCGTAACACATATTCATGGAAAGTAATTCTTTCCTTCTGTAGCCCGTTTCGAATCAGATCATTTCCTTTAAACTTTTTATATAATAGCTCTTCTAACAGCTTTTGAACTGGAATGCCTGGTTTTCGTTTTACAACACACCCCAACACTGAAGCAGTGATATGCTTGCGTCGCTCCTCATGCCACATTTTTGAAAAGGATTGCTGTTGTGTTACACCTTTAATAGCAGCTATTTTCTCAGGAGAGATATTGATGTGTTGCTCCACATATGTTGCCATCTTTGTTTGAAGTTCAGATGAAGCTACATCAGGTTCAATATCTTGAGCTTCAGTTCCATAGGACTTACGGGCAGATTTTGAGGTACTTTCCTTCAAAGAGGACATCTTTCTTTTCCATCTCTGCATAGCTGCCTCTTTGACACATTACAATGTTAAAGCTGGTTTGCTTTGACTTTGTACAAAGAAGTGAAATTGTGTCTAGGTGTTGTTCCAGTAGCATTCTTCCACGCAATCGGTGACCACTGTGCACCAAGATTCAACCTTAGTGAACCCCCAAAACATCTGGTGTGCCAGGAACCTCTGTTACACAAATTGTACACCTTGCCGCCATCAAACTTGCTGCGCATGTGCATCCAACACTCGGCCAAATTTGTTGTTGTGTTGTGAATTAGTCTATGACTCTTAGCAGCAATCCTGTCTAACAGAATAGAAATGTCATGAAGCATGTTAGAGTGAAGGTCTGAGTAGTTTAATGACGTAGAATATCGAGATCGTTCTTGGTCTGCAAGTGAAGAGCCTTCTTCCAACAACAATGCATTTTCCATACAGATATCAGATGGATCATCAGCATCTTGTTGTTCTGTACTATGGTTCACATCATCCTCTGTTTGTGTGGGTAATGCTGATTTCACTTTGCAAAAATTTGAACAGTTGCAATGATTTCCAAAAATATGGTGGATAGAATTTCTAATATCTTTTTCTAATTGAACTGCGCCTTGTAGTTTATTTTTCTCCTGTGAACGCATTCTTATAGCACATCTTATAGCACTTACTAGTCTAATTCTAACAGCTTTCGTGAGGTTGTTTTTTCCTTTATAACTAGGATTTGTTTCCACCAACTTTTCCAAATTCGACCGGAGACATTTGCACATATTGTTTGCACACTCGATTTTTTTTTGTTCCTCTGCACCCCAAACTGGCACTTCTTCTCTTATCCTGGCAAATACTGATGAGTCACCATCCCCAATAAGCCACATGTACCTTTACCCATGCATATTTTCAGCTGACTGGAATCCTTCTACTATAATGTCAGCTTCCATAGCTTGAGAATTTGATTCCCAATTTTTATAACAAACATGTTCAGGGACAACCTCATGCTTGTTTCTAGCATGTGAGCAAATGTAGCAGTATTTATTCCGAACACCCATGAACAAAATTTGTCCCGTCTCTTTTCCTATTATAATGCCCACACCGCCTAAGCCATTATAGGAATGTTTGTGAGTCCTCTTACTCCATCCTCCATCAGCAATAACTGAAATGCAAGGAACTCCTTGGTGGTAGCTATTCTTCTCTATGGCAATCCTTCTCTCCTCTGCTTTTGTGTTACAGAAAAGTATAATTACTGCATTTGAAAACAAGAGGGCCAACATGGCCCTATATTGCTTACTAAGTAGATTATTCAAAGATCCAGATATATCAATTCAGAAGTAAAGTTTTAGAGAGCTTTGTTTGTTCCATAGTAAGCCACACTCATGGTAGCCATATTTATCTTTAAAAATGCAACAGACTCAACAATCTTGGTAGAAGGTTATCCAACGAATATTTCTGTGAACTTATTTCATGATTGAGCCTGTGGTTTCTGACAAGAAGATTTTTTAATTTTTCACTAAAGCCTATATAGTAAACTAGCCCCGCCGATAAATAACAGTGAGACATTGGGTGATCACAATACCTCATTTTCAGCACTTCTATATTCTGTTGTGATCAGGTAATAAAACATCATTACGATAAAAAATACTAACCTGCTGCTAAAAGGTCCTCTTCAGACATGTTCTGCCACCATGTTCCAATATCTTGCTCTATCTTAGTAAATGCTGGCTGTGATAAACTTGGCGCATCCATTGTAGCCATCATTTCCTTCAAGTGTGCAGCTCCATTACCGGTTACAATTGATCCCCACACTGCCCTCACATTGATGTCATATTTAGGATGATTGTCTACAGTTGTTAATTTGGGACTTGTTTCTAATTGAAACTGTTGTTTGCACGCAGCACATCTCACACCTAAAACTGACGCTAAACCTTGACTGCGTAGTTCTGACTCAATCTCAACTACCGCTTTGTCCTCACTGATAAGTTTTCTCACATCATTGCAGTTTATAGCATGTTTCAAGACAGTGTTCATATGTGTCTGCAAACAATCTAAATTGATGAGCCTGTACCCCTTAATATTTGTTTCATTTAACTGCGAAACAATTAGTTTCAGGTCGCTTACTCGTTTGCATTTGTACTGCTTGTCCTCGATTTGTTGAAATTGTCTGAGGTGCCGATGAACAAGTTTACTACAAAATAATTTGGCCTTATGTTTGTATATTTTCAACTTCAAGTTTGGTAATAGGCGGCATTTGAGCACTGCATGCTTTCTTTTCTGCTTCCTATATCTGGAATGCAATCCACCAGCCATTCCAAAACGTTTGGTACATGCCTGATAATGTATTATTTATTGCAATGTTTATCTTATTTATTGTACAATGCATTACTGCTCTTAGCTATAATGATAATCACATATGATAAAATGTTAAATTGTGTAAAGATTTATATTAAGCAAAAGATAAACTCAGTTTGAAATCAGCTTAATTCATTAAATCATAAGAAAAAGCAAGCTATCGTTAAAATTATTGTAATGTTTATTATAATATATTTTAAATGTGTATTGTATATGTTATATATGTGATACATTGTTACTCTGTATTTATGTAATGCTATATGTATTTTCAGTGATAAAAAAATGTGATGAATAAAACTTTATAATGAAAAAAAGTGTGTAAAAGGTTTCAATCAAATAACCAGAGTACTTAAACATAAAGAGTCAACCCCGGTTACAGTAACATGTTGTTAATGCAACTGCCTTGTAATGGGGGGGGGGGGGGGGGGGGGTACGTACTACCAATGTCCGTCCATCGTACCGTTCGTCCGACCGTTCGTTCTTCCTTTCGTCACGATTTTAGGTCAAACCAATTTAGTAACGGTGACCGTTACTTAAAATAAAAAATCGCTCTAAGCACTTTACCAGTATTATTTCCATCCGATTGAATTCGGTGAAACATCACAAGGATGTTCAGAACAGAGATATTTCGGATGCGTTTGCAAAATCCATTTGTGTTACACTAACGGTTTCGGTTATGACCCTTAGTGTTTCAAAAAATTATTTTTTTTACACTAAGGGTTTCGGTTTCATACCTTAGTGTAACAATTCTTGCACTAAAGGTTTTTGTTACACTAAGGGTTGCCACAAAGCACTTATACCAAATATTATAAACAACCAAAATGTATAACCAAATAAACAACAATCTAAATTTCTGCGAAAACGGGACTATAATAAAATAATTCAAGGTTACTTAATCCCCTCTCTGTCAATGACTCAGTATGAATTATTGAACCCTCATTCCATCCCCCACCCCCCAAGATCGTGGCGACCCATAATACCAGATCGTCTTTAGCACAAACAAGAGATGGTTGTATTTATCGCAGAAACAGCAAGGTGTTCCACAAAACTAATGAAAAATGTTTCTGACATTAACCCCAATCATAAAATATCTCTAATAGCAAAATCGTGCCTGATTTGAAATTTTCATCAATACCCACGGTCTGTGAGAATTGTGAAAATTAACAAGGCTGTTTTCATTAATCAGGTGTTGACTGAAAACTAATTTATTCTTTCTTATCTACGACATTGACACATTATTTCATTATATAAATCAATAATTTAGATATGACTTGTTTATGATTTTCTTATATTTGTCTAAATATATGTCAATATATGCGTTGTTTAGCAAACATCATCACTAAGTATTGTTAACAACCCATGGGAATATTTGTTGTAGTCACAAGCTAATAAGCATGGTTTATACCATAAACACCTAATTTTGTTTTTCATTCATTACAAAGGAAATATAGTATCATGATATTGAAAAAGACTATACTAATTTATGTGTAGCGTAATACTATTTATAATATTGCCAATGGGTGGAAAAAACGACTAAGTCTTATTGTGTCTCGATATTATTATGCAATATATATAAAGCAAAGGTGTTATACATAACATCGTAAATACAAGAAGCAATCGTCACGTGTGTCATAATATTAATAACAAATATTACAAATACTAAAAAATTACAGACAAAATAAAAGAAATCTGATTGGTTCTATATAATACACCATAAAGAAAGAACTTTAAATCATAGTTCTTTCTTCCCCAGCTATATTATATATTCAAAGTACCTTGTTAAATGATAGAAACAGCACGTTTGTGATTTCTTCTCTTTGAAGACATTGATTTTATTATCATTATATTTCTCATTCAGGCGCATTTATTACAAAACATACAGATAGAACAGTATATTTAAATCGTAACCACATACAATAATAAAATCGTAAGTCATACACCGTTTACAGTGAAGAGATACTGTATCATTTCTCTGACAAATTCATCTGCTGTTTACATTAAAGCATTTTTATTTTATACAATAACAACACAGCATCCATCTATTTCCAAGTTTCCAAGATCTTTATTTACAATGTACAAGTAAGTGCAATTGTATATACTTTATCCCCTAATAAAATACTCAAAATCAAGTTAAATCTTAGATTTCAAAATCTACAGAGATGTTTTTTGAAATATGTTTAGTCTAAGAAATATGCTATCCTCTCAAATCATATTTGCTTTGACCTGACAAACAGTCATTGCTCAAATGTAATAAAACGAATTCATGTAGAACAGCAACCTTAAAATCAATGTAGTAAACATGCAGGTTTATAATAATATGATTTTTTGGCTGAATTGCTTACCAAATCAGAATTATTCAATAGAAAATCTATTTATCCCACTGAATAACCATTAGCAATATTTAATGAAGGTAGAAAAAGTATCAATCAATTGTGATCTATGTCAGTATAACTATGATAGAGTGTCCACCGTTTTGGTAGTACATGTAAATAAAATATTAATTTGGTTACATTCTAACTCAATGGCTTTTTATAAAGAATATTGTCATTAATATGTGTCGATACTGTTACAATCAATGAGATTTAATGTCAAATTGCCATGTATCCTTGATAAAGACCCATTGGGTCGTAATATTTCATTAAAATAGTAACCAAATTAATGTTTCAATATATAATGAACGTTTAAAGATGACAAATATCTCATTTTCCATTTACAGATCGGGCATCCCTTTTCACAAACTAGTAGCAGTTCATAGCGATTTTTTTAAATAGTAATTTGATAACAGTTTGAAGATAGTCTCTATGATGTTAATATTTTTAAAAACAATGATTGTGTTTCAATCTCAATTTGTCAACAAAACGCCTTTGATGAAATGATGGAAATATTACTTAAGTCAAAACAAAGGCAAAACAGCCTTAATGGCTACAGCTGAAATAGCAGTACAGAAAGTAGTTATAATGGCTTATAAGACAAAGACAATTTTAGCTCAAGGAACAGGATGCGCACACAATATGGAAAACCACCATTTTCAGAACTCTGGGAACACTTAATACACACAGCCTGAGCCTGCACAAAACAGAGTACAAACAAAATACCAAAAGTGCTAATTCTAGGGGACTCAGTAACCAGAATTCTAAGCAAACAAAAACTACCTGAGAACAAATTAGATCTGACAATAAATTCTCAGTCTGGTGCCAGAGTGATAGCAATAGAGAATATTATTGCCACAATGACACAGACAACTGAGATAATCAAGAAAACTGATGTCATTGTTATTCATGATAGTATTAATATCCTTTCAGATGCTGATGCACCAGAGTCAATAATGGAGGACTTTAGGGATCTGGTAAATGTCGTGCAACACTGCAATAAAGATATCAATATTGTGGTGTCCTCAGTACTCCAAAAAAGAAGGGACAAACTTTCACTTCAACGAATAAATGAAGAGAATGCATCATTGAAAGATCTATGTGCAGAAAAAAGAATTTAATTTTTGTATGTAGATACTACACGGGATTTTGTCGGTGACTCTTCACTCTACCATGATGAAATCCATCTCAATGCTGAAGGAGGAGCAACATTTGGTGTTAACCTTTAAATAGTAGTGTACACCAAAATTAAACATTGCTGTCAGAAGAGAAAATTCTGATAGAACTCCTTTTCGTCATGGCCCATATCAGGGGAGTAAACCAGTTAACAGCAAACAAACGAGCCAGAAAGGACCGAGTGCTTAATGAGCAAGCCTCAACCCCCATGGATGATGTACCAATCACCATAGTTTTAACTACACTTCAGGGGCAGACGATTCTAAAAGAAGACCGCAACTCAGTGACTCAAAATTGCACACAATGGTTAAACAAACAAGGACTACATATTATACATTTAAACATACAATTTTTATATACCAAACTTGATGGAGTGAAACGAACAACAAAACTTTGACATTTTTGGATTATGTGGAACATTTCTTAATGACACCTTTACCAATAAGGAAATTGCTATATTTAATTTTCAAATATTCCGCCAAGATAGACACACAAATGGTGGTGATCTTGTTATTTATGTAAGGGGTGGAATCTTATGACAAAGACGCAGTGATCTTGAATTAGATAGCTTAAAAACTATACGTCTCACACCACTATTACATTTCCCATAGGGCTCCATTGCAACATTTATGTCCAAAACAGAGTGAAAAATTAAATTCTGCAGCATATGTCTGGGTTCAAATTCTTCACTGGTTCAAGATATGCAATTATAAAGAAAAAGAAGCATACCTTGACCAGGTTGGTTGTTTTTAAATTCAATGCTTTTGTGAGACCTATCAATATTCAGAGTAATAATATATCAACTATTCGCCCTAGGTGCGGCTCGAACCAACAATTCTGAAATGACACAGAATTGTCCAGAAAGCTGGTGCTATCAGCTTCATATTTTCAGTGGTGATTTCTAAAATACTGACCATGCTAGCAAAAAACAAACCATTGCAGTACAAACCCCTGAAAAAAAGAAGAAAAAGAGAACTAAAGTTTTATTTCAACCTCCTTTATCTGTAGGTCCGAAGTACTCAATGGAGATAATACTGGTGTGAGTCCTATATGGCTCGAAATTAAACATGGACAGCAGAAACCATTTATGTTTGTATATGTTTACCGGCCAACATCAACTAAATCTTGGATAGACTAATTTGAGATAATTCTCGAAAAGGTTCAAACAGAAATTATGGAAATACATTTAATGGGCGACTTAAATTTTAACAATGTAACAAATGTTTGCCAACGCTGGTTAGATGTGATAGATGCTTTTCATTTGAAACAAATGGTTGAGACACCAACGCGTGTGACCTCTTCCACATCGTCTTTAATTGATCATATGTACACTTACAAAGAAAGTAATGTAAAAAAGTTATAGAAATTAGTTTTCCAGAACTGTCTTATAATTGATAATTACCAAATACGCATGACACAAAAATTAATACAGAAACAGCAAAAAAAGCAATATACCTAATATCATTAATTACAAATGCATGGAACAATTTAATGAAGAAGCATTTCTTCAAAAGCTTCAAAATCAACCCATTGTATGTTATATATATATTTGATAAATTTCAAAAACGTGCTGCAAGATTTATCATTGATAAAGACAGTGATACACCATCTGAAACATTATTTAAAGATCTAAAATGGATGGAATTCCACGAAAGAGAAGAATATAAAAATGCTATTTTAATGTTCAAGATCATCAACAACTTTGTCCCAGAGTATTTACAAAATAATTTTACTCCTACATCAAATATACATTCTAAAAATCAACGTTCATAGTCAAATTATTCTCTATATGTACCAAAACCAATACTCTTATATATTCTGGATCCAAAATCTGGTCTTTCCTTCCGAACCATATTAAAAATGCTTCATCGGTTCAAGAATTTAAGAGATATTATATAAAATTTTAATATAACAGTCCCCTGTCACAACAAAGATATATTTTCATTGTCTTACAAAACATAAAACTTGCAGTAAGTTGATTCTTCCGATAAATCATTGAATGTAACATTGCCTGTCTAAATATATTCTGTAGTGAATTCATCATTTTCAAGTGTAAATTTTACATTATAATACTAATATACATTTCCTTTGAAATATATTATTGAGTTAACTAAATAAACAATATTCATTGTTAATTGAAATATATATTACGAATCGAATATTTCAACAGAAATAATTAACTATTTTGTTTATAAGTTTCCAAATTGTATTGATTCTGTTGAATATATTTTGTTATTACTCACTTTTATTAACATGTATATAATAGAGAATCACAGGGAAGATTAGAGAATATTCCAACTGTGTTCCCTCTTTAAATAAAGACTTTATTATTATTTTTAATGTTATTATTATTATTATTTATACCTGTACCATTTCTACTATGTTCTAAACTGACAATATTATACCGTTAAGTTTTGTTCTTATTGCTATAATCAGTTTAATACGTATAAGCATTTTTTTGCTTCATCTTAACATGATCATTATTTGTTATATTAATGCATTGTTTAACACAGGGGGTCTTTTCTATTATAACAATATATAAATCATTTCTATATTGAATCTTGTAACATGTATATGGTTTAACCGAATCCGGTTCACGTGCCATATTTATCTGACACTGCACCAGATGACACATTACATGGCGAACGAATAAATGATCTCACAGCTTTACTATGTTTAAAGTCGATACATGAAAAGATTGATTTCCCAAAATTGTTGCACCGTATGCGACAATAGGTTGATTCTTTAATCTATCAATAGATAGAACCATTAACTCAAACATGTTAATGTTAATGTTAATGTTATAATGCATACTACCAATGGTTTACATTTTGTAATTAACGAACCAAATGCCCTTCCGACTGACTGAGAAACAAGGGAGGCAGTGTTATGATATAATTTTTCATTTGAAGTTACACCAAAATAAATTTATTTGTCTTTTAAAGAAATGTCAGATTCTTCCTAAGTAAATCTCAAATCAGTTTGAGGCAGACCTTGCATAAAACAAACACTATTTGTTTCCAATAGAGCAATGTACATAAAATTGGCGTGATACCACAACAATAGCGTATTTAGCATCAGCTGTATATATGTTTCTTTGTCAACCAGAAGGATAATCTCGTTAGCATATAGCATGATACAAGCTTTATTTTCACAACCAATATCTTTTTTCAATGTCTAAATAGTTTATTTTACAAGCAAACTAATCATAAGCAAAACAATTGAAAACAATAGAAAACACATGAAAAGTGACATAGATAGAAAACACCATTGTCTAAGACCAATTTGAACATATAAACAATCATATTTCAAACCGTTATACAAACAAAAGATGACACAAAAATAAATCAAGATTATAAGCCTAAAACATTTTACCATTAAATGTTATGTACCATGTTAAATTTCCATCAACCAACATTATCGTACGATGTCTTAAAATCAACAAATATTGTAAATGTAGCATACTGGACTGTTTCAGACATTTCCCAAGAGTCTGATAATTGCCCCTGGGCATTTTGATGATATTGGAGATGACTCCCAGTTATTTCCCTTAGACCGTGATAAAACATACAGGTATCGTTCCGCTCTGACATTAAGATCAAGTAGCCGTGACGTGTTATATGCCCTCGGGTATAATAGAACTATTCGTTTATTACAATAACTTATATACGTCCTTCGTTTTAGTAAGCAAGTTTTGGTGGTTTTGATGTGTAAAAAAGAAATTATTGAATTTTACTTACGCGCTTAAATAATTTTATTAGATTTAATGTGTAAAAATATAACATATATCAATGATTTTAATTACAAATGTCAATATACTTTGATAAAGTTTATTTTATTATCAATCAACAGATAAAGATTGATTATTTTGTATTACTGTAAATAAATAAATTTATTACGATTATTAGATTATATAAACTTATATTTGAAAGAGACCGATTGACAATAAAACATTATGTCGTTAATCAATCATCACAGAGACTGGTGCTCTCGGGGATTCGAACTCACGACCCGTGGGTTGATTGTCAGACGCATTACTGTCTGAATTAACGGGACAAGTGCACAGATATTCAAATGACATTTTAAACTTTATGTTGTTGTTTTTTTATAAATATAATTATTACGGTTATATAATTTTATAAAATCTTATTTGAAACAGACATCATTATATTAGCGCATGAGTTTTTAATAAAGCCTAAAATGGTATTTGACCATAATCCATTTTTAACAACTTCTTTTAAGAACCTCTTGTTATGATACCATAAGATAATGTTGTTACAACAGTTTGATATTTTTTGCATACCATTTTAATATACGAGAGGATCTATGTTTAAAAAAATAAACTTAAAAATGAACGTAAGTCATAAAAAAAAAAAATTGTTTAAAGAATTATTACCAACACATTTAATTAATAAAGCAATCGCATAATTGAAAAATACACAAATTTGGAGACAAACGCTAATCTTTCTTTTTCCCCGCTCTATTATCGGTTTATAAAATTTGAATTTATGATCAATTTGTCTAAATATCGATGTTAAATCAAACAGCTTAAAAAACTGAACAACAAACTTGTCTTGAAATATAATTACACAATTACATTCTAACAGATTATATCATTACCCCAAATAAAATTACAAGTTTTGCCTCCGGGGTAGGGGTAGGGGGTAATTAAGGCCATAAATAAACACTAGCTTATCGCATTGTTTGAGACTTGAAACACAGACAGGGAGTGGGGGGAGGGGGGGGGGGGGTTGTACAAGGATTATGAGATTTCCATATTATTTTACTGATCTTAAGAAAACGTTTTAATTAAAAATTCTATCATAACTTGTTTTAAAAGTTAATTACACGATATCTATGCGATGACTATTAAACGAACATAAACATGCAAAATGAAACATGTTTGCAGTTAAACAGTTAAAATATTTATTTTGGATTATCAAACTTTAGGAAGTAATCTCAGTACCATTATATTTCTTTAAATAATTAAATAATTTTATTTTCGTACCACAAAACACTATTCATTTCATAGGTATTATCTTTATTTTCGTCTCATCTATGTACACATCATATAACAAAACATATACATGAACGTTTAAACTTGTACATAGCCATTCTAAAAGAATTTTAGACATTTTTACATTTTAAAACATAACTTATGCATATAAATACAAAGCAGTTATTTGATATGATAAAACTCAACTAAAATCTGCAATAAACCAAGTTTTTAATTAAAAAGCTGAAGAAGAGAAAGAGCACAATTGCGCATATTTAACACTATCTTTAAAAAACTATTATCTGCTTTGATAAGATCAATTGAGAACTGATAAGCAATATTTTCATAGAAGAAACTTTTACTTGCAATTCAGTAGGCCATAGGCCCGTGTGAACATATACAAAACAGGAATACATTTACATACATGACGTAACACATACTGTATGTATTATATTACAAAAAAAGAAAAAAGAGAAAATTTCACGTATGCATAACGCAACGGGCATACTTATATACATACATAAAACATGTATACCAGATACATGTTAATCAATTGTTTTTTTTAATGAGGTTACATTTAATCAAATCCATACATCAAAAATTTGTGGAAAATCAAACATAGAAAATAGAGAAATACTGTCATGTATTCTTGTTACGGAGAAAGTACATATATGATGTTAATACACAAGTAAGTATACTTTATGATTATTAGAATATACAAATAATTTTTTTAAGCCACAATCAACATGTTTACAAGCAGACTTTTTTTTTTAGTCAGATCATTGAAAAATATAAATTTATTTCATGTGATTTAAAATGAACATGCTTAACATTTTATTTATGCATATAATTTAGTAACACATGTCATAACACAAGTACTTACTTACACATACTATATGCATATACATGTTCACATTCATACGTATATTATGTGGAGCTTATTTTTTCAATCGAGTAATTTAAAACAATGGTAATTATGCTGTATTAACAAAATTATCAATCAATTACATTTTTAAATCTCTTTATTCAATTAATATGCTTCTTGTAATGTATTATTTTATCTAATCACTGGTTTTGATATTTAAGAATCAAGTGGTATAAATAAATTGAGTATTCCAATTATACATTCTTTTTTATCAATTTTCTTTCTATGTCCACTGAATTATTTCATAACAAAGACATTAAAACATAAATTTGTTCGAACAAAATAAACCATTAAATAATGTTTTAGATTACAAAAAAAATGAACTTAAATTTGAAGCTTTTTGAAGGATCTTTAGTTAAAATATGAAATTAAAAAAAATCTATGCTTTAGACTATAAATAAGATACATATAAAAACACACTTTAAACTACACATAACATACAATATCACCATGTTTTTATTAGTTTAAACTTATTTATTTTACTTCGATTGTGAAACAAGTTCTTACAACTTAGGCAAATCACGCTCGAAGTCTTCCTGGTTAGAACCAGTACTAAGCATATGCGGAAAAGTGTCTTGCTCAAGGACACCACACATAGCCGTAGCGGAGAATCGAACCCACGACCCTCCGATCATGGGTTCGGTGCTCTACCACTGAACCACGCGCTCCATGTTTTTATTAACATTTCGGTGCTGAAAACATCTCCATTGCATATAGCCCGCTGATATAGCGACATACATACTGTATTTAATTGGGTATAATAATACGCTGTAAATTGGGCACACAGAAAATAAATCAGACTTACATTTTATCTCATTTTCAAATCAAAATGGAAGCAAGATGCAATTATCATATTTTTTATATCTAAATATCATCTTAAAGAGACTTTTATTTGCAATGAACGTATACGTTGTAATAGGTTGGCAAAACTCACAACTAAGGTTTATAAGACCTTAAAAATGACCGAAAACCTGTTTTGAGTAATTTTTATATAGACAATATAAGGAGCATATATATTATTATTATTATCGTTATTATTGTTTCTGTAGTTGTTGTTTTTATTGTTGGTGGTGTTGGTGTTGTAGACCTAGATTTGCCCTTACTCTCGTTCTATTTCGAATGTACCAGTGATAGTTCCACGGCAACGAGGGCATATTCCGGTATTCATTGCACATGCCACACATGCGATTAAATGCCTACATGGCAGAAAAACAACTTTGTACTCTCTCCGCCTGCAAATCTTGCACTGAATTTGTTCTTTTAACCTTTTGTTGTCCATAGCCGCACGAAGATAGGCATCGCTATCTGAAATAACAAATGAAACTAACACACATCCCCTTAATAAATCAATGTTTAAGTTGCCATTTGTTGAAGGAATTGCGCGTGATTCATCTTTGTATGTATATTCAAATAGTTTGTTTTCGGCTTGTGAGCAAACACAACGTTATAAAGATTGTTACCAACAATATTATCATAGGATGCTCTGTGCTTATATAATACTTTCTACATGTACATATTATTCTTTCTGATAGTAACTCCGCTTTAACAATGTTATAAAAGTGGGAAATTGCAATCATATGACATAGCATTGAAATGACAGCACGAGCACATCGTTTATAATTATTATCAATAAAAGTACAGATAACAGAGTTCACCGATATAATAAAACTACCAAACAGCAATCATTCCCAACCAAAGCTTAAAATTTTTCTAAATGATTACTTGAAATCATTACACATTAAACCACCATACACAATTACAGCGATTACACATCTGTACCTATTGGTAAAAATAATATGCGATATAATCAATATAAATTAGGTAAGTTGAGATGTTAAATGAAACCGGGGTCAATGCCCCACTGGCTACCAAGAGATAGAGTTATATATACATATATGCACAATAATATTTAAATCAAAGTCCACAGTTTAAATAATTTAGATAATTACAATGGCACATCGTTTAACATGTGACAGGTTAAGCATTTGTATTGGCGATATGTTTAAAACTATGTGTATATAGGACTTATCTCTGCTAACACTCAAACAAATGTTATATATGTTAAAACATGCACAGTTTTACACATAATTCATTAAGTATTCAGCCAGTCTTACAAACCTTGAGGAGACCCTATGTTCTGTCAATAACAGAAGTGTTATCAATATACTTTGCATTTATAATATTATACAAACTATATATCTATACATCATGATTCATCATCAATCACGAGTTAACTGTTTAGAAATGTCAAATTTAAAAGAAAGGTGATGACTTGTTTCAATTCTTCTGTTTCATATAAGCTGTCAATACCAGAGGATTTTATTTTCATTTTTAGACGACGAGAATTGGTTCCCAATAGTTGGTGGTTTATTCTGTATTGAAACCATTGCACATTTTGTCCAAGCCAGATTGATTCTTATATGCGATTCATTTTCCCGTTTAGCAGCAGAAAGAAGGGTTTTATTTTATAGTACAGAAGACTGATAGAATAATCTACAGCCATCTAAATCTTTCATGATTATTGAAATTGATAAATGACATATAGGTTCTCCTCCATAACAAGCTAAACGTTTTATTAAAAGTTTGGACAACTTTTGTTTAAAATATGCTACCAATCCTTTATATTTTTGAAGTTTGTATTTATGTTGTATATACTGGTAAAACCTACCATTGAGTAGAAATTACAGTATTCATTTTATCATTTATTTGTGATAGCACTTCAGAGAATCTGTGATTGTTAAATATACTTGTGTCTCCGACCTTAATGTTTTGGTCAAACCAAACCAGAATTGGATCTTTTAATGTATACCAGTATGTCGGCTTTAGTAAGTTTGGATAGTATTACTTCTTACTATGTCTTTCCATTAGGATTGTATATTGTGTTGATGTGTCAAGTAACAAGATCTGGACCGTATTTGTAAACCTTTGACATGTTGTTGTTGTCGTCGTCGTTGTTGTTGTTGTTGTTGTTGTTGTTGTTGTTGTTGTTGTTGTTGTTGTTGTTGTTGTTGTATGATGTATAGCTTTGCTTTTAATACTTATTCAGTCATATCGCGACGGTGTCTACTTGTGACAGTATTCTGGGCGCTGCCACACAGTAGTATCGTGTCGCAGACGCATTGTATGATGAAACATGTACCTCACTCAGTCACAATTTACTGACACTGGGTCGACTATCTTTTTTGATATGACCCGGTCTGATAAATCCGAGACCTGCCGCATGCAAGGCGGACAATTGCAAAAGTTGACATTAACATTTTTTAAAAATTGGTATCTAAATGGATTAGTATGTTCAGTGCAGTTATTTTAAATACAGATGAGATGAATGTGCATTCCGCGTTCATGTGTGCGTCCTTGTTGGTTAACAAGAACGGGTCATAATATACACAGTGCCGTGTGATTTAAGTACATAATTTGGACTCTGTACATAATTCAGCTTGACATTGTACTTGAAACATTAATTACATCAAGAAAACTTACATGGAATTGTAGTACCTGGTCTTGCTATCGTTTGTTGGTCTTCGTCTGAAATAAAAAAAAACGTGTATAAACTATAAAACGTAAAGGTAACATGAGGTTATTCAACTACGTTCTGTACAATACTGGACTGCGTTCAGTTCAGTTTACGACTACTTTACTTTCACCTGTAACTGTTAAATAGCATTACTAAACCACTGTCTGCCATATGTTTCTGTATATATCATGTACCAGATGGGCCTGCGTACCTATTGGATATTGAAAACAAAACTATACCATGGTATACTATTATCTTATTAAATTACTGGACACTGGCTCAACTTAAAGTAAGCGTGTAGTACGCAATACATTTAATTTATTATGTTTATGTGACACCCACCAATAACTGTTTGAGCATGTTATTGACTTGTATTGCCATCAGCATTAAAGTTATTGTTAGTATAATACTCTAAGTCGACTTTGATGTTTGGCAGAGTAAGTTATTTCCGTTTATTTATTATTGTGTTCCTTTTTATTTATTAGAGTGACAGCGTGGCTTGTTATGGCGTACTTTCGCCTGTTGTTTGTCAGTATATGTGCATAAAATTGTCTTCCAACCTGTCGTTATTCATTATTTGTCATATAAATTAAGGTTTATCCGGCAAGTAATAAGCAACTAGTCGAGCACGATAGATATGCTTTGAAAGGAAACACATACTAAATTTTAATCATTTATTAAAATACATGTACATCAATAAGCAGACACAATTGTCGAAAACTGATAGTCAGAAGAATAGTTCTGGTAGCCAAATACTCGGATAAACCAAGATAAAAGGTGTCTGATTGTTGATGAGTTGATATACACAGATAATAATGTCAAATTACACACGTTCTTTTGATTTTGATATCCTGTAGGTAGACTGCAAATAATAGAAACAGGCGCTAAACATACTGAAATAACGGTTGATGACGATTTCTTAAAACATTTTGGAATAGAGACCAGTAACTTCAATGATGACTTGTTTGGGGAGGGCCAGAATATTGAAGCGGTATGCGTGTTGAGAGCTTATTGGATAGGTGCTCAGAAACATCCATAAATGTTATTCAAAGACCAAGAAATAGTTGTTGATACAGCGTTTGGAGCCGGTGCAAATGTTTTCATCTAGGAATAAAACGGTGCAAGCTGTTTAACAGGTCCTCAGAAATATTCTGAAAATGAAAATGCCAGTCTTTGTAGAAATGTCGAGCACTGATGTTTATAAGTTATAAACGACCAAGAAAAAAATAACACATTAAAAATTCACAAAATGATATGAGGGAGTTTGAGAGATTTCTAATGATAAATGGTGAAAATAAAAGAAAAGTTCTTTATTTACCCTTAATAATTAGAAAAGTCATTACAAATTTTATACTGCCTGTCAGAAAATAAAATGGAGAACCGGGTTTATTAAGACCAATAATCAATAGTAGTGATCTCATACTAAGGCGACGCATGTATACGTTCTACATCATGAGCGTGAAAGGATCTGAAGTTAAAATGATAAATCACTGAACACCACTCAAAAAGACGGGTAACGGTAATCGACCTCGAGCGGCATCATTGCATCATCATTGGTAATGGATGAAGAAATAGCATAGGAAAGCTATATTCTTGACAGAAATAGTCATTCAGTCCTTCAGTCCATCTTAACACAGCTTAACAACTGTATCTAGTTTGATGTCAGAGACACAAAAGAGCAAAACATACTCAGTTAAATTGGTTTAAGTCAATACTTAAAGAACATTTTCAGACAAGAAAGCTTATCTGAATCGAATTCAGCGAGTACGCATCTTGTACAGCGTATGCAAGATTCATGCAAATACTTGTTCATAAAAATACTATGTAAATAATAAATAACAGCCACGGCCGAAAAAAGCAAAAACAACGTTCCAACATTTTATAAAATTGTGTATTCAATACAAAAGCTGTACCATTTCATCGGGCAGTTCAAATCTCTCGACTGCATTGAAGTGAATCATGACCTCCAGTACCTAGGGCTAGAAGAATTAGAAATACAACCTCGATAGCAAGAGACAGGAAGAAGTTACCCAATACGATCAGAATCAGATGTTGTAAACAATATTCCATGGTGACATCTTTCACATGTATATTGAATTTTTTTTACACAGTGTCTGCAGCAAATATTTGTTCTGCACCAATGTTACTCGTAATATTTTGTTGAAAACAACAACATTTCACCAACCATGTGTCCTGTTCGTTAACTTCAGTTGTAGGATCCAGTCATAACGACAGAGCCCCGCCTTGTTATCTAAGGCTCAACTAATAAACTGTGTCGAGGCACTAACTAAATACTTTCTATTTCTTCAAATTGGGACACGGGAACGTGGTATTTTATTTAAAAATGTTATCTGCTACTAAGCTCGTATAGACAAATTTTAATTGTCATGTATAAATAAATACTGTAAAATATAAATAAATTTTGAACATTGGTGTCTGTTTATTAAATAGTTGTGTTCGCAGATAAATCACAAGTTGGTTGTCATGGTGCATGTGTGTTATTTCTTCTAAAATGTATGCTGTTACTGACTTTTTTATACACTTTATACATACATGTATCAATATCAGAGAGTACTTAATATATTAGTATGTGGCAAATAGTCACTTTGCGAATTTTGATTAATTTTCAGTTAAAATTGTTTTTAAAGATTATAGAACTATACATTTTTCTTTTATTTTGAAAATGAATATAATCCCAGTTTATTGTTAAAATGCATCATATTTCATATTTTGCACATTCGTGACATAAGCTAAGACCAAATATCTCAGTTTCATATCATTTTAGCGTTGACATATAAAAAATATCCAAGGAATTATCAATTGGTATTTTTATCAGTTTTTAATACTGAAACACCAATAGTTTTATAAAATTATCAAAATCACTTTCACAATCATGGTTTTGCGTTTATTGGCATAATATTTATTCGATGCAGGAACATGACAAAACATAACCATGAATCTTTACAATAAATAATTATGATGAGTCAATCAAATATGTTAACATGTATATCATTGTTCTAATTGGAGGTAGATCTCAGAATGAATGTGAATGGAACCACCGCCCTTTCACAAGTAACTGGCAAACATTTTCACATGAAAATTTTGAAACGAACTGATTCGAACCAACGATCTTAGCAGAGATAGGTAAGTGATCTTGATGTACTATGGCTAATTATTATATGTTTTAACACTATAGTTACAAGCGGCTAACCGCGAGGTGAAAAAGTAAAAACTGTTTATTGGTGCTCTTTATGGTTCTAATGTAGCCCAGTACTCTGGAAATATATAGGTGGTTCATTATAAACTTATTTTATTCCATATATACATGTGAAATGAGGTCGATCCACAAATTCTGACAACATAAGCGTTGGCCTTCATCCTACATTTTTTTTTAAAAATATATTTGCTATTTTTAACATTTTACACCATGTTAAATTTCAATATTTTCAATGATAAGAGAGAGAGAAAAAATAGATATTAGTCAGAGAGAGAGAGAGAGAGAGAGAGAGAGAGAGAGAGAGAATACAGATAGCCATTTATTTATATTAATATAGTAATAAAAAACAAGATCTAGCAAAATCTTTCGAGTTTTAGCTCAGGATCCACCCAGAATGACAACACTCATTAGTTTGTTTCTATTCGGTTATACAAGAAACTTAAATTGCATTATTTCGTTGATCTGTTCATGCTGACATACTAAATTGCCATACATACCTCAAATAATTTCATTCTGTTATGGAAAGAAAAGTTTGGAAGAAATTGAAAACATTGAATCATTTGTAAAAGTAAATTACAGCTTCAATAGTTTGAGTATTTTTTTCATACGATCTTTTTCACCACCAAATAAAAAACTTTTGAACTAAGCGGCTAAAAATGTATAGCTGAATGAACCATGGTTTATCTTTGATTTCCGTAAAATGTACTTTTGAAAACATAACATTAGCCACAATAAGGACAAATAACGTCTTGACGAAGATGCTTATTATATAAATCATTGTTAAAATTACTAAAACTATTTCTTATTCTAGCAATATGATCGCATACTGTAGTTTACCGTAATACTGGTTACATTATAGTATTGAAGAGGAAAATATATGACTTTTTCATTACTTCAGTTCTTGATTAAGGTACAGAAAAATCTTTCCTATTGCTTAAGTTATATGTTTTCTTTCATTAACGTTAAGAGGATATAATGTCCCTGAGTAAGACATTTTTTTCTGCATATTCTTAGTATCGGTTCTACCAACGAAGACTTTGAGCGTGATTTGTATAAGTTGCAATATGTTGTTTCAAAATCGAAGTAAAACAAATAGGTTATTTTAACTAAAAAGAGTAAATAAGTCGGTGATATAAGATAGAACATTACCATTATGTAAATAAAATGATATTGTTGCAATGATCTTCGATGTTTGAGAATTTCCCATTCACATAAGCTCTCTCTATAATTTTTTTAAATTATTGAAAATCCTGTATCAGTTGCTTTTGGACTGTAGAAAATGCCTACAAGTAATATTTTTGAAACATTATTAAATTTTAATCCAAATTAATGGAATGTTTTTAAAACTGGATTTCTACTGTGTATTATATGTTTGGCTAAATAAACTAGTAGAAACCCCTTCCATGGTTATGTCTGTCCTTTCGATATTCAAAAGGAGTGGTAATTATATCCCTTTTCCAAGATAAAACGAAATGGATGATGATGAAAAGGATCAAAGGGTAACCTCTCTAAAATATCATCGAAATCAAACACAAAGACAATATGCTCATCTCCACTTGGAAATGATGCATCATAGTTATTTTCTTAATTTTCCATAATAGAGAGTAATAGCGCTTACAAGGATTTAGTAATGAATGGAATCAAAGGGTTATAACTCTGTGATATCGAACCGAAATACGAAGACAATGTGCGAATTTCTAATTGGTAGAGATACTTGCTGGACAGTTTCATAAAATTTCAATTAGATGTTGCAGAGAATAGTTTGAACAAGGATTTCGGGACGTACGAATGCATGGACGTACGTTTACATACACGCATGCTTATATTTCTTCTTAATTTCTAAAAAAACACATATCATTAAACACAGTGAAAGAAAGTCTGGTTATAAATTATACCATTAGTACTTTAAATTAATATAGATAGGACCGGTGATATTTGAAATTTATACATGTTATAATATACTATTAAAAACAGAATATCACACAAATTAAGAAAGAAAGAATCGCAAATATAATTAACAGTAATAGAGATTCAAAATCCAATACATTATTGTAAGTTTTTTAAGAAAGTGTACGTAATGAAACAATAAAAAAGCATTTATCCGCGACAGAACATATAAAAGTGGAAAGAAAGCACACTTAATTTCAAAATAAACAAACTAAAATCACATCAATGATTAAAAGGTGCAGGTTTGTTTTTTTCCGCAGGATGGAGAACATATCCGATATTGACGTTTACTACATGTATTTAAAGCCAGACTGCTTATTCATTTGATTAATTTTACATTGAATTTGTACAAGACATGCTAGATTTAATTTTTGTAACTTTACGAAAATGTAATTATGGTATATACTTTGTTGATTTATATGCAAAGTATCTAAGAAAATACTGTTATAATTGAACTATTGAAATTATGTACTATATTTGAACTACTGTTTTTAACGTATGCAAACATTAACATGTTTTATCGTGTATATATAAATCTTGATTTATTGATAAAATACAATTTTTAAAAAGCTTCTTGATATGTAAACCAAAATGCGGGTTTAAAGTGACATTGATACAGGATCTTACGAAGCGCGTAAATCAAATCACTATATAAACAGATAAAGGTAGGTCATGCAGCAATCGGTGTTGTTTTTGCTCTTTTGTTATATATGTTTGTACTTAATAAACCAGTATTTATAGGGAGATGAACATCAAGGAAGGCAGCTTCAGTCAATGCATCTAGAAGTATTTTGAGAAGAAACATTGAAGACATCGGCATAAGTGTTAAGAAAATTTCCCAGCATGAAATCCCTCTCCTAGCGATATATAAACAATTCAGCGGCAGCGGTAACACGCAAACATATTATTGCCGAATCGAATCAAATATGTTATGCAAACGAAATGAATGTGATTGACTGACAATTCCACATATAAAAATGTACATAACACAGTCGAAAGCAATACATATTAGAATAACCAATTGCAAATCACACACAGGCGAACATCACATTAACAAATATAATCAAAACAATCTAATTTATGAATGCGAATGATTGTACAGTGTTATGCTACTTGTTTACATCAGTGCATTGATTCTTTACTCTTAATTAGTGACTCAGGCCTCCGGCCCACTCACATTACATATGTACAATATAATAGCACATCATTTACACGTGATTTGGAATTTTAGAAACTATACATTACATTCAAATACATTTAAATACATTCAAATACTATGACATAAACATAATAATATCATGACCATATAATTATATTAATCTTTGACTAATTGGCTTCTTTTGATAAAAGCATAATAAAGAAACATAGCTACACATTTTATAACATTTTCACATTTACATGACATAATAATATAGAACTTGTTTTTACTAGGAAGTGTGAAATATTTCTTTGGAATATAAAGTGATCTTAAATCATGATATAGTCGACATATCAGTAAAAAGTGATATTTGTCTTCAATTAATATTTTACAATGAAAACATAGACGCCTTTCTTTTGGAATACCTATATGTCTTCCTTGTTCTATAAGTAGACAATGAGGTGAGGTTCTAAATGCTACCATTGATATTCTAAATCTCTTTACATCTAATACATTTAAATAAGGTTCCATAATAAGTTCTTGTTTGAAATGTTTATATAAATTTAATTATGCATTACCCTCTACCAATCCACTCCAGCTTTGTTTAAATTGATCTGCATTGATTAAAGTGAACAAATGTGTGTACCGTTCATAAAGTCAGTTTACCAAACAAATAACTAAATTTTTTCTTAGATAATATGGAAAATGTCTGCCTAAATTCATAACAGTTATTCCAAATGTCTTGGTGCAATAAAATAACCAAACAGCTACACCAACGCTTACTCGGAGGCAAGTTTAATAGGACCCGTTCCGGCCTTTTAAATGTTTAAATACATTTTTAAATTGGTAAACATGATGTCTTTCTATAACTTCAGCAATACTTAATTTTAAACCCATTACTCATATAGAAAACGGGTTGCCAAATCTCAAATAGTAAGACTTTAGAATTTCGAAATTTCACAACTGTTTCCATTTTCGGTCTTGTTTAAACTGTGAAACCTAAACGTTATAACCAATCTGAATCTCCATGAAGAAAAAAACATTCGCTTAACATTAAAAAGGAAATAGTAGGGAACCACCCATATGAAGCTTTTTACTAAGGAGTGGTTTCCGATAGTGTCACTATAAATTTTACAGTAAAAAAAACCTTTTAGGCGCCTGTATGTTATTTATTATAAGTGCTTATTTGTTTTTGTTTTTCAATTTTTTTTTCACAGCCAAATATTAAAGTTGCATAGCATGTACTTATTTGAAGGCAATATGTATGAGAAAATGGTCTAAAGATTTTTATCTGATAAGTTAAGGTGCAGGAGTGTAGTTAACCCGTGATATATTTTTTATACTACCCTAGTGAAAAAGCACGTCCAATTAATCGCTCGGTGTTTTCCGTAGAACTCGGCTCTCTAAGGTAAAGGTCCGTAGTACTTTCTGACTTGCCAGAATATTTAAATGACGTCGATTTGTCATGGTTAAATGACGTTATATTTCATACATTCATGCTCATCTATTATGAGTTTAATCGTTGGAAAAACTGATATAATGCTCGGCAAAACCTCGCAAAATATATGTTATCCGACTTATTTAATAAATTCAATAAAAAATATGCAAGCATGTATGATCATTTATTACTTAAGTTTAAATGAATATACAGCATTTAAGTATTATTAATAGCTTGAATAGAAAACGTGAAAAACGATAAATGTTTTAGTAGTGAATCAACATTTTTTAAACCTAAATACCACGACAGTACTGCTTGGCCCGTTTTTATTTGACCTAAATTCAACAAAAAATTGCCAAATAAAAAAACCAAATAAAACAATGTGACTCTTTTAATCAGTAAATTCCTATATGAGTGGTAATTTTAGTATAAATAGCAGACGTATATATTTGTATAAAAATAAATAAGGGAACATTAATTTAGCTGTCCTTTTGAGTAATGTTTGATGAAACTTTTTAGCTAAATTGTACTCATCAATCTTCCAATACAGTCCGGAAATTGAAGAAGTAAAGAATATTAAGTAGTTATACGTTAAAGTAAATCATATTTCGCATATTTTAAAAGTTTTGCATTAACTATGGTGTGTTATGATAAACACTCCGATATATTTCAACTTTTTTTGTTTATTGGTTTCGAGCTTTTTTTAATTTCGGCTTATATGAGATAATGTTGTACATGAACGGTTATATTATGATATTACCTGCCGCATCTCCCCTATATAATAATGTGTATAATATTCATAGTCTGATATCAATGCTGATTATATCAAGTCGTCAAGACGCAATAGATATATAAAGAAGTATACTAGTTATATATTTTAAACAAGCGATCAGTTCTTCTTTGAACCGTTTAACGTATTACAGCCAGGTGGCAGATAAAATTCCATTGTGTGGATAACAAACGGACGAGGAGAACTCCAACTGGTCATTTACTAAGGTCTTACATGCTTTTGAATGTATTTTTATATGATTAATCTTTATGTTTATCTTGATGAAGCCAATATTTTTAGCGACAGTGTTTACATTTATGCAATGTGTGTTCCGTGGAAAGTTTTCTGAGATGTCTATACCTAAATATTTGGCTGATAACTAATCGAGCTGGGTCAAATGTAGTGTATGGGGAGAGATTTGCAAGATCAGGCGATATGTATAATCTGGTATTTGGATGAATTAAACTCTATATTCTAAGCTTTTCTCCTGTTTGCTAATTAATCTTTGCCGTTATGAGAGTGACTGAGTCGGTGTCTTTGCTTAATACTAGGTAAAGGTAGTGTTATCTGCAAATGGTGTTATTTTAGAATGCATGTTGTCTGGTATGTTGTTTACGTAAATAAGAAAAATAAATGGCCCGAGGACACAGCCCCACGGTACACCAGAGGAAAATGGTATGCTTCCCAGGGCTTTATTATATATATATATATGAATTGTTTGTTTGTTTGCCTTTCTGCATTTATTTAGTATGAACATCAACCATCAAGGTAAGATGTATCTTGTAGGACTTTTTCACTTGGAAACCCTGTTGGAGGTAAAAAAAGTGTTTTATTTGTTAATGAGTTTGACTATAGATATATATTTTTCTTTGAGCTCTTTTGTCTTACAAGGGATGCGTTTGATGGAGATAGGATGGAAGTTTCACTAATTGTGTCTGTAATATGGGAGCTATACAAAGCTGAATCCATGTCTTTACTTGTGACTTCCAATACAGTAGAGACAAATTGGTCAGGACAAGCAGATTTATCAGAACTGAGAGTTTTGAGAAATTTTAACCCTTTGTTCGGCGATACTTGTTAGTCATTTTTTCTTTTCTGGAGTAGTCATACATACATAAGTTATTGTTTTTGCTGATTCTGCTTATGCTTTTCTCTTGGTATACCATCAGGTGTTTCTAAATAAAGGATGCCAGAAATATATCGGTCATTGTACCTCTCTTAAGACTCTTTGTTAAGTCTATGTTTTACTGCTGAGAAATTGATTTTATCTGATAGATTGACCGACTTCTTTCCAGGTGTGATAATGTTTGTCTCGTTTACTATGTTTGCGGATATCACAATTAACCCAGGTGTTGACAATTTTTTGAAGTCCGTCCATGGCTCGTCTTCAAAGTTCATTTTATATTGCTTCAAAATCCGTATCATAATGTTTTTGCATTTTTTAAACGAACTTGCTTATAAATTGTATGAAAGAGAAACTAATTTTCGAGTTGCATATATATGTGGTCTTGTCCTTTTGTATTGCAAAGATCATCTAACAAACGAATTTGAATCAAACTGTGTTGAGTATTTCTTGGATTAGAAACTCAATTTTAGAGTTAAAATAGTCTTACTAATACACTTTGTTGAAATTTTTAAGTTAAATGTATTGGTGGATTTATTAATTTGTCTTGCTTTAAAAATCCAACAATTCAAAACAAGAACTTTTCGAGTTGCTGTGGTAATATGAACCTAATTAAAAATATATTACATGTAACACGTGTATGTATGTATGTATGTAATAAAACATATTAATACATTTATTGAAAAGAAATTCATTTTTAGAGTTGAATTTATATATTGATGGTCTTTGCGCTTAAACATTACTCCAACTATATAAGCATTCTGTAACTGTTTAAATCAATGGCAACAAAGAAAACTGTCGCTTCTTCGGAAAATTACAGTGATTTATCCTCTCACAGTTCTACCAAATCCACCAGAAGATCAATTAAAATTAATAACCAATAGTGGTGGCCAGAAAATGATTGATATTTATAAATTTCTCAAATCATTAAAATCAAACAGGATAAAGAGACCTTTAGATACTACTAATAAGGGGCTATGGAAACGTTTTTATATAAACAAACTCGACAAATTCGACTGAAAATCGTTTTTCGAAAGTGACCATAATATTGTAGATCTTCAACAATTATAACCCAAAAAAGTTTTTTTCAAGATATTTTATTATCATGGTTTGAAATACATGGCCAAATCAAAAAAATAAAGTAAACAAAACATATGGAATAATTCAAAAATAAAAATAAGAAACCTACCAATCATTAATAAAACTTGGTATGAAGAGAGATAAAATATATAGAACATTGATATGATTATAGGAAACGTGAGTTTTATAATTTCATTGACTTTATACAATTATATGAATTACCGGAGCATTCTTTTTTATTTTATGTTTCGCTAATTTCAAGTATTCCCAAGGAATGGAAAACATAACTCAAAACAGAAAATACAAATAGTATTAAAAAAGAGACATTACTTAATCATTTTCTTAAATCAAAAAAGCAAAACAATTTTTTATATGATTATCAATTTAAGAAAGAGGAAAAAGTATTTGTCAAATCAGAAAAAAATGGGAACTGTTTTTCAATAACCCCAGTTGGATAGGAAATCTTTTTATACGTTGGCTTTTAATTCAACCATTGATACAAAACTACGCAAATTCCAATACAAGTACATAATTCGTGTTATACCTACACACAAATATCTTTACAAATGCAAATTTGTACAATCAAATCTGTGTGACTTTTACAATAGTTATATAGATTTGGCCAGTTAACCATATGTTTTGGGAATGTCCAAATACTCAACAGTTGTGTTAGAACTCAAAACTTTTTTATCAAATTTAAATATAAACATAACCTTTGATATTTTTTAACTGTTACATTTGGTGTAAAAGGAAAAGGTAAAAAAATTGCACTGATCAATTTTAATATAATTAAGTGGTAAATATTTTATTTTCAGAAGCAAATATATAAATACAACCCCATGTTTAAATATTTTTAAAACTTATTAGAAAAAAAGAATTGAAATCGAAAAACACATCGCTCTTAACAAAGATAAATTAGATATACACAACCGGAAATGGACGCCTTTTAATTTCTAATATGCTATGTTAGAAAAAATATCTTCAAAATAAACGTTAAAAAAACAATCGAGACATCTTGGCAACTTTCATCTTCTACTACAACTTTCACCCTTTCGCTATCGATCATCTTTGTTTCTACTCTAAACTGTACTCTAAGCTATCCTGCTATAATTAACAATAATTTATTTGCATCAAATAAATACTTAAGTTTTGTTACATTAGAGACATCTATATTATAGGTTTACTATAAATGAATATTACTAGCGATATGTTAACAGTTTTATATTATAGATTTGCATAATTCCGAAAAAACAAACCTTAAAAAAATATATATATAATTTATTATATATATATGATTGTAATAATATGTGTGTGTATATATGTATATGTATTCTATCTTAAATATGTCAGTGCTGTAAATTACACGTGGACAACTTTGTAAATAGTTCATGTGAATAAAAACATATCATGGAAAAAAAGTATGCAAATAATAGGATTTTTTTATTAAAAAAAATCTTGTTATTGAAAAGGGGAACTCCATTGTAATTATTTTCGCCTAGTAAATAGCAAGCAAACACCAAAGTTTATAAATTTACATCGAGACAGGGAAGCAAAGTTTGACTATCTAAAATCATTAACAAGTGATGTGGTTTCTATTTAATACATAAATAATCCACATTCCAGACCCATATCACTTAGATGTATTTCATTTTAACAACTGTATTCGGCTGTTGTTAACACATTTCAGAATTCCTCGAAGAAGCGGAATAATGCGGTCTTTCACATTTTCAGAGAAGTTTTATTGTACCCATCAACGTTACATTTCCATCAAGATGACCTTCGCCAAGTGTTACCAATATAGATTCCGTATTCCAAGATAGCCGGAATCCAAAAACATTATAAGTTTGTTTTGTATACCTTTGATATCGTCATGGCCACGGATTAATATATAACAGGAAAATATGCTGCAAATCCAGGATATATTTTTGCTTAAAAATGGTGTGTTCTAGCAACTGAAGTAGCCAGATTGCTGACGTATGATTTTACTCCTTAAAGTTTTTTATACTAATTCTGGTATATCTACTATGATTATTACTTGTGTAGTACAAGTATACAACAAAAACATGATGATACAACCACCACTACTATAGATGCATCCATTTTGTATCTTGTAGAATAGAAGGTGTATGTTTGTGTTAAATACAGTGAATTGGAGTACCAATATCTACCCAAAAATAATAATATGTATTTATATTTATTTTTACAACAAACACTTTTCCAATGCCATATACCAGAGAATATTAGCGATGTTATGATCTGATGTACACCAATCACATTAAGTTAACCAATCTGCATTTATTACTGTCATTTACACGAAACATATACGTACATACCCTAAACCGCTCAAGTACCCAATAATTGCACTCCGTTTGCGCTCAGTTTGCACTCCGTTCGCGCTCCGTTTACGCTCCGTTTGCGTGCACTCGATTAAGTGCGGTTAATTTAATGCACTCACAAACGCAAGTATTCGCTCACAAGCGATGTATACTATCTTTATTTTATACTCCTCTCAACGTTTGCTTCGTTCGTTCAGCGTTACTCATCGTTCAGTTCGCTTAGTTCGGTTTCCGGCCCATAACCAATCGCAACATCTCAACTCTTAAAATGATTCCATATTGACTTTTTAATTTAAGCTGTTAAAAATGGAGCAATAAATAAAATGTTTCATGGGATTTAGTCAAGGTAACTGAATTCATAATCCGATTGTTTGTCTACATATTGTGTCACCCGCTGGGCGAAAGGTCGTAAATTTCGAATAAACCATTACTGTTAGAAGGGGAAGATTAACGAAAGAGTCTATATTTTGATATGTGATCAGTGGTCTGTGTGATCAAAGAATATCGCACGTTCTACCGACTTCTACTATCCAGACCGAAATGTGTTCGCGTCAGTAACTTCTTTGATATACCGTAAACCGTTTGTTAAAGGAAAGCAAAAAAAGTTGTCTACAAAATTTACACATACATCATCAACATAAACAAAATATATTGTAATTGTTATTAATAATTCAATACCGCTTATTCATCTTTGGATTAACAGTAATCCATTCATTTGATCAGTATAAGCAGTGACCTAACAATATATGGATATGTCACTGGTTTTTTGTCAATGTTCAAACTAAAATCAGCTTTATAATCAGTAATAAAATTATGCACTGCATGGGTGATGAAAAATTTATTATAATTTGTGCGATGGGATTTGACATATAAAATAATAAATGATTTTTGAAAAATAATAATCTTGTAGTGTTTTTTTCGATTTGAGTCTAAATGTGGCTTCACTAAACTTAAAAATGATATTCTGATATTATAAGATTTAATAAATATTTTCGTTATCATTATGTATATATATGTACCTGAAATTAACTTTTTTTTCAGTGTTTCTCAAATTATGTTTTTACTGATAGTATGACTCATGTTAATATATTATAAAAACTATATTAAACTTGTTTGAAAATATACCCACTGTGCTATACCGCTACTTATATGACACGCAGCAATACAGACACTCGTGGTGTTAATTACGTTATGTCACATGCCAGTGAGAGCCATGTAAATTAAATTATACTCCAAAGCGGTGACTTACCGGTCTATTGATCACGGAAGAACCCTGCAGATGCTTTCATTTTGAGTGTAATTAGTGCCAGATGGACGAATCTTAATTGAACCCGCAGTATGTGATTGAAAAGAAAAGATATAAGAAAAACTGCCAGCCAATTAACAACAAATCAAACTAATTCATTTAAGATATTTGTTATTCGAGGTTTCAGAACGATACTTTAGTATGTAAACCCATGGTATTAATATCATTAAATTAACGAAATGAAAACCCCACGTTATAAAATAAAACCAGTACTGAGTGAATGGTAGAAAGTGTGACATAGACGTATTAAGGGATGTGTACCTAGGACTGTCAATTTACCACAGCTGGCATACTGGATCTTGACTTTTGATGTAAAATAAATAAATTTAAAACAAAAATAAATCAACGTGCATGCATGGGCATTATACTTACGATTTAGTTGTTTTATTTTCCGTAACAAATGCATTTATTATAAATGCGAACATATTTGACAGTTTGCAGTTTTTGTCCGTTAACTATCTGTCATTAGTCCCGTGGGTTAAAAAAAAACAAGTCAATTACATTCCCAATCTGTAGGAGATGAATGTCAGCATTTCTTTTGATAAAAAAAACAGATAAAACTAAAAATCAGAATTGTTAATTTCACAAGATAAAAACAATCTTACAGTTTTAAAACTAATGAAAATGTAGTATTTTATTTGTATTAATATTTTTTTTTAAATATTATTATCATTGGATCTGTTATTACAATATATATATATATTGACTTCTTGATTCGTCACAGCTTTTATATTGGATATGTGCGTGCGTGTATTTTGATTATAATTTGTGCCAGATTAATGAATCTTAATTTAACCCACGACATGTGATTGAATAAGAAATATATAGTCAAAATCAGTGCTAAAAAATGCAGATTTTTTTCATAATATTATTATAATCATCATTATTATAACTCTTTATTGTTAATATTATTATCATTATCATCGTAACATTTTATTATTATTATTATTATTATTATTATTAAAACTATTACTATTTTTTATTATTATCATTATTATTAATATTATCGTAGAAATTTGCTTTTATTATTATTATTAATTTTTATACTTTTTATTTTTATTATCATTATCATTTTATTGTTATTATTTTATTGCTATTATTATTTTTTTTTTTTTTATTATTATTTTTATTATCTTAGTATTCATCTTCTTTATGATTATTACTATTATCGTTATTATTATTACTATTATAGTTATTATTATTGTTGTTATTTCTTACGTGTTGCCCCTTGTCACAGCTTTTATATTGGATAAATTGTTACTTGCTTACGTGCACGTGGATAGGCGTATCGATTTTGTGGGAAATCAATATATTAACTATTTTATAGGCAGTGAATACATGTTCTTTTTTGTTTATTTAAACCATCCGCATGATCAAAAGCTGTTCCTTTTCTAATGTTCTTAAGGCAATATAAAATTACCTCAAATCACAAATGACAAAAGATCACCTAGAAATTTGGGTTTACTAGTCTTTATTTCCTGTGTCTATCGTGTTATTTCGGCCTGTCGTGTTGTTTTGGCATACATACATTTATTTTACATTAATTTAATTTAGCTTGATTGTGAAGTAAGCTCGGAGCTTATACATATCATTCTCCAGTGCATTCCTTTATTAGATCTGGTACTAAATTGTGTTTCAAGAGGTCATAGGGTAGAGCGCGGGTCAAACTCGCGACTTCTGCCGTCTGAAGCTAGCACTCTATCCAATGCACTACTGACCCACTTTATATTTTAGAATGATATTAATTTGGTACTTTTATTTGCATAATTTAATGAGATGTGCACGAGTATACTGTTTTCATTTTAATTGCAATATGACAGTTTTACGTACATTTTTTTCACAACTAAGCACAGACTCAGTGTAACTATGTTTAGGGAAAATATAAAACTAAACTCCAAATTGAATTGAAAATGGGTAATTTTTATTTTGCCAAAATACTCAAACAAGAAGAATCATAATCATATAATTTTCCGCATATCTATGTTTTGTTTGATTCACAAATGCATTGATTTTTTTGTGTTTAGAGCTGTATACACTTAAATCCAATTGAAATATATGTTCTGTATGTTTTATAACTAATTTATATCGAAATAGCAAGGCAAATAGTGATTTCATATTACATATTTTCAAATTGTTATCTACATAATATATAAATTTATTTATATTTTTGTTGTGCAAACCAAATCATGTTTAAAAGTGCAACTAAACTGGCCTTGAAACCGTAGATAACCATTTATGTGTCGACTATTGTATAATAGGTTTTTAAACTTTATTATATTGATTAGCTAAATGATATTTATGATATAATTGACAAATTGTTGACCAAAATTAGTTTAATCATGCGTTATACCAAAACATATTTATATATACTACATGGTTTATATTTATTTGAACAGAAAATTTCTTATTTATGTCGATTTTGATTATTGACTTCAAGCTCAAATAATGAAGAAAGAGTGTATTCGAATGATCGAGTGCACTCAGTAACGCACGAATAGTTTTGTTATTAGTTATCTTACTGCGCATACTGTGTCTAGTGTATAGTGCATATACTGCGCATCTGAGTGCACTCAGCGTATCTGAGTGCACTCGATCTATTTCATGCGTTCAGGAGTGCGTTTATTATTAAAAATCCAGCGTTCGCTAATATAACGGTCCAGGTCCGCTGTGTCAGCGCTCAATCTGCGCTCCGTTCGCGCTCCGTTCACGCTCCGTCTGCGCTACGTTCGCGCTACGTATACGCTCTGAGTGCACTCTGTTTGCGTGCAATTGGGGTACTTGAGCGGTTTAGGGTATGTACAAGGTTTATGATGTGAAAGATAATCTACGTACTAGAGTAATAAATTGGTAATATTTTGAATAGTGGTAATGACGTGCAACTAATAAAATATTTATTAATGAGAAAACTGTCCGAGAACAACGAGCTCGACTTTTGAAAGCTCAAAAATCATCGTATGATTTAGAATTGGGCAATAATTGAAGCCAATGTCATACAAATTTAAATGTTCTAAGTTCAAAAATATAGTAGAATTATATTAAAATACAACTAACGGTCATGGTTTTTTTGTTGGCCCTCTAACAGTTTAGTACTAAACCCACAAATCAAAACACTATTACAAAATCCTTATATTCGCCTTTATTTATGAAAATGAAAGTATTCTTTAAGGTTAAATCAATGATAAATAGCATTGAAGTGATATTAAAAAGTACAAAAGACACATACATGTATGTTGCAAGATATACAATATCAATATAAATATACATTTTTAAGTTTATATTATACGGTAAACATCATAATGAACATACCAGCCATTTTTTATACGTTCCCGTTTGGAATGTGCCACCAAGGTAATCAAATATATATGTACATATTTCATCATATCATCCACTCAAAACGTTTGTCACGCGCTATATACGTCTAATTATAGAACCAACATAGTATTCTCGATTCGAGGCTACTCGGATTGTATGTTCCAAATCAATTAAAAAAAGTAATAATCATACTAGATTTTGATGAAATGTAGAATGATGTTAAATATTTCTTTAATCGATAAAGAACTCAATGTTTTATTGCTGTGTTGCTGAGTGCTGCGTGTTTAAAGCATTTCGGTGTATTTAACCCTTTACACATATGCAGATTTTGTAATTTGATATGGCATAGAGAAACAAGGTCGGTAAACAACTATAATACTGTTTTAAAATGCGTTCTCTCGCCAACAGAGTATGGTAATATAAGATTGGTCATGAAAATGTGTCTAGCAGTAGATATCAAGAAAACATTTTAGTCAAACTTGTTTGTGCTTAAATGAGTAACTCAATGTTAGAATTGGTAATATATTTTTGGTTTTGTAAATTTATCTCTATAACTCAATTATAGAGTTTATAATATAATTAAGGTCTTATGAATGTGTCTTGCAAGAAAAATCAAACACATAATTTTAGTCAAACTTGTTTGTGTTTCAATGAAAAAATCAATTTAAGAGTTGTTAATATATTTTGGGTTTTGGAAATGTGTCTAGCAAGAGACATCCATAAATGTGTCATTTTAGTTGGTGCTTTAACGAGAAACTCCTTTGTAGAGTTGGTAATATATGTTGGTCTTGTAAATGTGTCTAGTAGGAGTCATCCAACAAACGATTTTACTCAACCTAGTTAGTGTTTTGAGTAACTAAATTTTACATTTAGTAATATAGTTTTGGTCTTTTAATTGTCTCTGGCAGGAAACTACCAACACTATTTTTTAGATAATACTAGTTAGTATTTTAATGAGAAGCGTGTCGACTTCCGGTATCCATCTTGGGTAAAATGTAAACAAAGCTCTCCCAAAAATGTTAAATTAAATCAAAAGTGCTGGATACTTTTCTTTGTCTCTGGATATTCATAAATTGAAAATATTCGGTAAATAAATATCTTTTTCTACGAACAAAAACTCTACGTAAAAAATGAATTATTAACTCAAATACAATGATAGTGTAACTTGAATAGGAGCCAATGTACAGCGACAGTACCAAATAGAACTATCTCTGTATAGTATAACGTATATATAATTCAGTACACCTTTCACATTATGAGAATCACACCGTTAAAGGAATGTTCCCACGCACGATGTTATAAAAGCTACACTGCAGAAAAAAAGTATGCAACCAGAAGATAAAAACACTAACACTGACGAATACAGTGAAAATAAACGAAAACGGTCGGAAACGTCAAGTGCCAGTGAGTTAGAAAATAGTATGAATTGTGAGACTTCTTCTGATAAAACCAAAAAGAAAAAGTCAAAGAAAATGACCAGTATAAATGAAAAATCTGGTATAGTTAAATCCGAAACAATTGATGAAGAAGATAATAGTATTGCAGCCCAACTAAAAGAGTTGAACCTCAAAATGGGAAACGTTCTGACAAAAGACGACAACAGTTTAAAGAATATTATGAAAAGCATCTTTCAGGACATGAAAGAGGATTTCCTCAAATCTGTATTTCATAGAATAGAATTACTTGAAGCGAAGATTTATGAAAAAGATCAAGAGAATGACAAGTTAAAGGGTCATATCAAAAACCTTAACGCTGAAATCGAGGCTCAAAAAGAAGAAAACATGAACCTTAAACAAGAAACAAACGAAGCCCATGTCGAAATCAAAGGCACAATTAACGATTTAGAACAATATGGCAAAAGGAATAACGTTCGTATTGATGGAATAGATAATAGAACTGATGAAACGCCAACAACGACAACACAGCTCGTTATTCAAAAACTTAATGACAACATAGAGGGCCTCAATTTAACCAAAAGTGATATTGATACAGCACACAGAATAGGCAAAGAAAAAAATGGTAACAAAAAACAAATTATTGTCAAATTCGTTTCTAGGATGACGAAGGATAAACTTATGTACAAAAAATACCATTGAAAAACACGGGTATATTTTTCAATGAAGATTTGACATCCATTAATCAACACGTGTTTACATGCATCAGGAAAAAAACTCCAAGATGAAGTTGACAAAGTTTGGTCACAAAACGGCCGTCTGTTTTATAAAAATAAAATGGGCCACAAACATATTGTCTAGTACAAAGAATACCAACATTGGATGGACCTTAACTGGCCAAACGGCACACCAATCGTTAAAACTAACATAGCTCCAGGGAATACTACAACGGAAGGTACATCCGCACATGAAAACATTACATAAACGGCTTGTGTTAATAACACTAACTAGTGTTATCATGACTTATACTTTTATACACATAAAAGTTTGAATTACACATCGTTCATAAAACAATGTCTCCTTATACAAACAAAATATGTAATCGTATATATATACACAACTGACAAATGGAAATGTGCATAAAATGAGATAATACATGAAAAATACTGACTTTTTTCAGCAGTGTAAATCCATTGAAGTATACATACCTATTGATCAATAGTGTATACCAAATCTACCAAAATAAACAAGACAATGGTCAATCGAAACGTATATACATGGCTAGCGGTCAAATACTGAGACATAAAGACAACATTATATACCTGGATTTTTACCTGTCTTAGCCGGTGTACAATGTACAACTATAAACGATTTTAAACTATACATTAAGCAATAAAACTATCAGATTTATTATCTACATTCCTTGAAACAGATGATTTAAAGTTAAAATTATATTTGTTTTAGCATGTGTCTATAGTCTGTAGAACTTGATTTTGACTGAATTAATTGAACTAAACATAATAGGTGTGCTATATTATGAATAATCCTATTAAGCCAGTATGCGTCAATACAAGTTGATTTTCACTATATGAATTGAACTTTACATAACATGTGTGCTATATCATGAATAAGCCTTTATGATCAGTAAGGGTCTGCAAAATTGGATTTTTGACTTTATGAATTGAGCTTAACTGGGTTCATACTATAGATCAATACTGGTTTATACAATATATCAATACTGGGTTCACACAACAAATCAATACTGGGTTTATACAATAGATCAATACTGGTTTTATACAATATATCAATACTGGGTTCATACAATATATCAATACTGGATTCATACAATAGGTCAATACTGGGTTTATACAATATATCAATACTGGGTTTATACAATAGATCAATACAGGGTTCACACATAGATAATTACTGGGTTTATACAAAATATCAATACTGGGTTTATACAACATATAAATTATGGGTTCATACAATAGACCAAAACTGGGTTTATACAATAGATCAATACTGGGTTAATGCAATATATCAATACTGAATTTATACAATATGTCATTACTGGGTTCATACAATAGATCAATACTGGTTTTATACAATATATCAATACTGGGTTCATACAATAGATCAATACTGGGTTTATACAAATAGATCAATACTGGGTTCATACAATATATCAATATTAGGTTTATACAATATATCAATACTGGGTTCATACAATAGACCCATTCTGGTTTTATACAATATATCAATACTGGGTTTATACATTATATCAATACTAGGTTCATACA
This sequence comes from Panopea generosa, assembly GCA_029582155.1. Classification (NCBI taxonomy): domain Eukaryota; kingdom Metazoa; phylum Mollusca; class Bivalvia; order Adapedonta; family Hiatellidae; genus Panopea; species Panopea generosa. The sequence continues at coordinate 58,931,653 of CM055899.1, read as the reverse complement.
ATAGACCAATACTGGGTTTATACAATATATCAATACTGGGGTTATACAATAGATCAATACTGGGTTCATACAATAGATCAATACTGGGTTCATATAATAGATCAGTACTGGATTCGTACAATAGATCAATACTGGGTTCGTACAATATATAAATACTGGGTTCGTACAATATATAAATACTGGGTTCGTACAATAGATCAATACTGGATTCATACAATAGATCAATACTGCGTTCATACAATAGATCAATACTTGATTCATACAATATATAAATACTGGGTTCGTACAATAGATCAATACTGGGTTCGTACAATAGATCAATACTGGGTTCGTACAATATATCAATAATGGGTTCATATGATAGACCAATACAGGGTTCGTACAATAGATCAATACTAGATTCATACAATAGATCAATACTGCGTTCATACAATAGACTAATACTGCGTTCATACAATATATAAATACTGGGTTCGTACAATAGATCAATACTGGGTTCGTACAATAGATCAATACTTGGTTCATACAATATATCAAATAATGGGTTCATATAATAGATCAATACTGGGTTCGTACAATAGATCAGTACTGGGTGTATACAATAGATCAATACTGGGTTCATACAACAGTTAATCAGTGTGGATCTATAGAACTGCATTTTGGCTGTGTGAATTGAACTATATATACTATGTACGATATATCATAAATAAGCATATTTCAGCCATTATGTGTCTAAAAACTTTTTGACTCTATAGTTGAAATACAGGATACATATTATGTGATATTTAAGGCAATCATAGCTAATCAGTATGTATCTATATAAATGTTCTTGATCTGTATGCTTGGAACTTTACATAATAGTTTTTCTAATTTAGAAATAAATACATTTAGTCATTATGTGTATTTTTTTTAACTTTGATGAACTAAATATAAACTTGTTGTTATGTTATGATATTTTTAAAAACAGAAGCCTTTTTAGCCGATACGTGTCTGCAGAATGTGTTTTTGTCATAGATGGTCTGTATAAATTGATTATGATTTGTATGAATTTAAGATATGTGATTTTTCAAGTCTACGCAGCCGATATGTAGGTTCATAAATACATACTTTGCAACGGTTTAGATAAACTTTTTCATGTATAATCTTGTTACTGTAGTAATAGTCTTTATTATGCAATTATGTCATTAATCTATAACTCTAATTGTGTTATTTCTGAACATATTATATAAAACACGACACACAAAACTCATAATACACTTTTCTTTCTGATTGATTGAATAGACATCTTTGATTATTGCGTGTAAATATTTTACGTAGTTAACTGTACATCGACCTCTATGATTACCAAAAATCGTACATCAAAAAGCATGTTTAAATTATATTTTTGTCTTCTTATATCTGTTCCTTGCATCTTTCGTCTTAAATTCTACTCTTTGATATCGCTTTTCCTGTTGTTGTTGAAATACAATCTTATTTATGCATCATGGCCGTAAGTATATGCTCTTTTAATGTCCGGGGGTTAGGGAATAAAATAAAACGAGACCAAATATTAAACTGGTTAAAACACAAGCATACAATATTTGCTTACTGCAAGAAACCCATTTATTAAATTTTAAAATAGATGACATTAAACAGGAATGGGGTGGACGTGTATATTTAAGTGGTACAAACTCTAATAAAGAAGGGATATGCATTTTAATCAACTCAAAACTAAATTTAGAAATAGTTAAGCATGAAGAAATTTTAAATGGAAGATTACAAGTACTAGATATTGTTATAAATGAAAAGGAAATAACTATCATAAATGTATACGGACCTAATACCGAAAATATCTTTTTCTTTCAAGAACTAGACGATTATATCACTAACAATGACGACAAAAGCTTTATTATAGCAGGTGATTTCAATACGGTTTTAAATATTGATGTAGATAAGAAAAATGGCAGGCAAGATACACATAAAAATAGTCGAATCAAAATAAAATCTATAATTGATACAAATAATTTGGTAGATATATGGAGACTTTTAAATCCTCAAAAAACACAATTTACGTGGCATTCAAATACAAAACCAATTATATTTAGTAGATTATATTACTTTTTAATTTCAAATAATCTTGTTAATTATACTAAATCTACTAAAATTGCAGCCGGATATAAATCTGACCACTCGATCGTTGATATTAAATTTGATTTTATTAAAATCAATAAAGGTCCTGGGTATTTTAAACTTAATAATAGTCTGATATTAGATAAAGAATATCAAAAATTAATAATAAATAATATAGCAGAAACTGCAGAAATAAATAAAGGTGCGAATCCAAATACTCTGTGGGAATTAATCAAAGGTACTATAAGAAATGTAACAATTAAATTCGCAACAGCTAAAAAAAAAAAGATAATGAAAAAGAAACTAATTTAAAAAATGAAACAAAAACATATTGAATCTGAACTACATACAATAAAAGACAACAAAGAGATAGAAGATACACACAAATATTTAGAAGAAAAAAAACAAGCATTGTATGAATTAATAGATAGAAAAATTATTGGAATTATGATAAGAGCAAAAGCTTTACATGTTGAGTACAACGAAAAAAACAGTAAATACTTCTCTAGTTTAGAAAAGAAAAACTCAGAAAATAAATCAATAACACAATTGAAAGTAAAAGGTAAAATTGTAACTAAACAGTCCGATATATTGAAATCAGAAGCAGAATTGTATTCCAATCTATACAAAAAAAATCAAGCTGCATTTGAATCAAATTATAATTTTTTTAATCAAACTATGCCAAAACTTATAGATAATGAAAAAATGCAATGCGAAGGTCTTTTAACAGAATACGAATGTGGCATAGCATTAAAACAAATGCAAAATAATAAAAGTCCGGGCTCAGACGGCATAACTACAGAATTTTATAAAATCTTTTGGAGTTATATTAAAACCTTTCTTGTTAATTCCTTAAACTATTCTTTTCAAAATAAAAATATGACCGAGTTACAGAAGCAAAGTATTATTACGCTCTTACCTAAAACAGGCAAAGACATGACGTTTTTAGATAACTGGCGCCCAATAAGTATCTTAAATGTAGACTATAAGATAACAACAAAGTCTACTGCAAATAGAATTAAACCTGTTTTACCTTCTATTATTTCACCTTCACAGACAGGATTTATAAAAGGAAGGTATATAGGTGAAAACATAAGACTTCTGTTTGAAGCACTTGATGATATTGAAAATACAAATTCACCAGCAATCCAGTTTTTTTTTCAGATTTCGAAAAAGCTTTTGACAGTTTAAATCAAAGTTATGTTTTTAAATGTCTTGAACACTTTCAGTTTGGACAATCACTCATAAACTGGGTTAAACTATTTTATACAGATTCAAAGAGTTGTGTAATTAATAATGGTCATTTGTAGCAGTTTTTCCCAATACAATGTGGCGTTAGACAAGGATGTCCCCTTTCTCCTTATCTGTTTATTTTATGCATTGAACTGTTATCTTATGAAATATCACACAACATTAATATAAAAGGCATTAATATATATGGACATGAAATAAAAGAAACTTTATTTGCAGATGATGCAACTTGTTAACTGATGGCTCCAAACAATCTTTTGAATCTCTTATCGAAGTTTTGGATAATTTTAAATATATATCTGGATTAAGATTAAACCATTCAAAATGTACAGCGCTAAAAGTAGGGTCTCTGAAAACCTCCAAGGAAACATATTGTCAAAATAAAAGTTTAAATGGTGCAGTGATAGTGCAAAAGCATTAGGTGTCACTTTCCACACCGAAACAAGAAATATATATACATTAAACTTAGAACCAAAACTCCAAGAATTTAATAACTGTCTAAAAAGTTGGCAACATAGAAAACTAACACTCATGGGTAAAATTACTGTATTAAAAAGTTATTCCATTCCTAAACTAGTTTATCCTCTATCGGTACTTCCAAATCCGTCAGAAGAAATAATAAAACATATTATAAATAAAATGTATCAGTTTTTATGGGATGGTAAACCTGATAAAATTCAAAGAAAAATTATTATTCAAAAATATATAAATGGAGGATTAAAAATGATTGATATAAGATATTTTATGAACGCCCTTAAAGGAAGTTGGATAAAACGAATTTTAAATGACAACAATAAAGGAATTTGGAAGCATATTTACTTAAATAAAATAAAAAAATATGGCGGTAATATGTTGTTTGAATGCAATATTAACAGGAATGACATCGTCAAATTATTTCCAGAAAAAAGGTTTCTTACAGGATATTTTATTAGCATGGCAAGAAATAAAGCAAAACAAAGAAAATGAATATTTAAGTCAAGAAATAATCTGGAATAATTCTAATTTAAAAAGTGATTTAAATATTTTTTACAATAAAAAATGGAAAGATAGAGGTATAACACTAATAGAACAACTTTTTGACTACCGAAGTAAAACATTTTACACTTTTAACGATTTTAAAAATTTATACAATTGATGCTGGAGATTTTCTGTTACATACATCAATAATTAATAGTATACCTAAAGAATGGAAACAAATTTTAAAAACAGAAAGCATAGTTACAAATAGAAAAGAAAGTCTTCTGCAAAGATTATTGAAATCAAAACAAGTCAACAGTTTTTTATACAATCGCCAACCGGATAATAATATAAAACCAGAAATAAAGTCAGAAAAGAAGTGGGAAACAGAACATGTAAATATTGAATGGAGAAAAAATTTAGTACCTTTAAAATCTACAATTGAATGTAGATTAAGGAATTTTCAGTATAAATATCTACTCAGAATTATTCCAACAAACAAATCCCTATATAAATTCAAATTGACTAATTCTAATTTATGCGACTTTTGTAATATGAATACAGATTCCATAAAGCACATGTTTTGGGAATGTAATTATGTTCAGCATTTCTGGAGTCAGTTACAGAATTTCTTAAATAGTAAAAATGATATAAATGTTATTTTAAATTATAAATTAGTAAGTTTCGGCTGTACTGAAAAAGTAAACAATAAAAACAACATCAACTTTATAATATTTTCTGCTAAATATTTTGTCTTTAAATGTAAATGTATAAAAACAGTCCCATTGTTTCATGTATTTGAATAGAACCTATATAAAGGTATAGAAATTGAAAGATTAATAGCTCTAAATAAAGATAAACTGCATATACATAAACTGAAATGGGAAAATTTTTCTATAAATGTTTAAACCTAATAAATGTCGATAAAAATGCCGTTTTAATTTTTTAAACAAAGGAAAAGCAATGTCCAAATTCTATACTTATTCTACATCCCTCTTCTTTCTTCCTCTCTATTCCTCTAAAAAATGAAATTATTTCGTCACAATAATATATTGCGATACAAGTATTACAAATTAAACTGAATTGATTATATGACAATATTGTTGGAAGAATTGTAATATATTTCATTATATGTTTATAATCTATAATATAACTGATGAAATAAAAACAAATTATCACAAAAATTTTTAATGAGAAGCTCAATTTTAGAGTTTGTAATATAATTTTGGTCTTCTAATGTGCCTACTAAGAAAAATCACACAAACGAATTGAGTCTAACTTCTTTGGGCTTTAATGAGAAACTCAATTTTAGAGTTGATAGTTAAGTTTTGGTTGTGTAAAATCGTTTAGAAAGAGACATCCGACAAAATGACTTTATCAACTACATGTATTTTTATCTTTAATGACAAACTTAATTTTAGAGTTGGTAATGTATTTTTTGTCTTCTAAATGAGTTTAGCAAGAAACTTCAAACAATCATTTTTAGTCAAAACTAGTTTATGCTTTAATAAAATACTCAATTTTAGATTTAGTTTGTTTTAGTCTTGTTAATGTGTCTAGCAGGAGAAATCCAACAAACGATTTAGTCTTATTAACTTTGTTATTTAATGAGAAATTCAATTTTAGACTTCGTAATATATTTTTGGTTTTGTAACTTTGTCTAGCATGAAATATCCAATAAACGATTTTAGTCAATCTAGTTTATCATATAAATATTGTTTTTGTAAATGTGTTTAGCTAGAGACATCCAACAAACGGTTTTAGTCAATTTAGTTTGTGCTTTAACGAGAAACTCACCTTTTGGTGTTGGTAATACATTTTTGGTCATGTAAATGTGTCCGGTAGTAGACATCCAAAAATTGATTTTAGTCAAACTAATTTGTTCTTTAATGATAAATATAATTTTAGAATTAGTAGTATATTTTTGGTCTTGTAAATTTGTCAAGAAGAAAACATCTATCAGACAATTTTAGTTACTATATTAATGTTTCAATAGGAAACTCATTATACTAGTTGGTAATATATCTTGTTTGTAAATGTGTCTAGCAGGAGACATCCAACAACGATTTTATTCAAACTACTTTATGTTTTAATTAGAAACTCAATTTATGGAGTTGGTCATATTAAATGTGTTCTTGTAAATGAGATAAACAGGGGACATGCAACATGTGCTTTATTAAGACACGCATATTTAGAGTTGGTAATATATTTTTGATCTTGCAGTAGACATCCAACAATTGATTTTAGTCAAACTAATTTGTTCTTTAATGATAAATTCAATTTTAGAGTTGGTAACATATTTTTAGTCTTGTAAATATGTCTAGCTAGTGAAATCCAACAAACGATTTCAGTCAAACCAGTTTGTGCTTTATTGGGAAACTCAATTTTCGAGTTTGTTATATAATTTTGGTCTTCTAAATCTGTCTACCAAGAGAAATCAAACAAATGAATTTAGTCAAAATATTTCGTGCTTTAATAAGTAACTTAAGTGTTGGTAATATATATATGGTGTGGAAACTCACCTTTTAGAGTTGGTAATAAATTTTTGATCTTGTAAATGTGTCCGGCAGTGGACATCCAACAATTGATTTTAGTCAAACTAATTTGTTCTTTAATGAGAAATTCAATTTTAGAGTTGGTTATGTATTTTTGTCTAGTAAATGTGTCTAACAGAACACAGCCAACAAACAATTTTAGGCAAACTAGTTTATGTTTAATGGGAACCTCAATTTTAGAGTTGGTAAAGTAGTTTTGGCCTTGTAAATGTGTCTAGCAGGAGACACCCAACCATCGATTTTAGTCAAACTAGTTTGTGCTTTAATGAGAACCTCAGTTCTAGAGTTGGTAATATTTTTGCTGTAGTAAATGTATCTAGCAGGAAACATTTATCACACGATTTGAGTTATACTATTTTTTGCTTAACTGAGAAACTCAATTATGGAGTTGGTAATGTATTTTTGGTCTTATATTTTGCCTAGCTGGAGACATCCAGCACATATTTTTAGTTAAACTAGTTATTGCTTTAATAAGAAATACAGTTACTTTGATGATAGTTGACACACACAAGAAGAAGTGTCACCGAGGGTATTTTATGAGATAAGTATGCTTTTAATATAGTTTACGAAAGACATCAGGTATAAAGCATTAACAGGTGTTCCATCAATCTAGATTTAGAATAATTATCTGCAAGTAACAAACATCGATTTCAAATACATTGTCTTTACTATTAATCTTGAACACGTCTTATACACGCAAATCAATAATTTTGATATGAAGTAAAATTAATATATATTGTAAAATAAATACATGTTGTAATAAGCAATGGTATTGATATCAAGTTAGGTATTAAAACATAGCAGTATTTATCTGATTTAACATGTTGAAACTTAAAGAAATTGTGTTCTTTGAATGTAAAAATATTATCAGAGTTAAATCTTTACAAAATTTATTAGACATATATGTTTGTGCGTTTGTTTGTCTTCTCGCCTTGATTTGTGAGAATCTTTTTTCATAACTCTGAATCTATCCTACATGTAAATTTACAGTCATGCCACTCATTTAATTTATTGACACATCGTGGCCCAGCTTATATTAGCCAAATTTTATTAATGTAAGACATTCTTTTTCAACGACAGGTCAAATATTAAACCGTTGATTAATATTGTAATGTTACCACATGGTTCACGTAATGCTGGCATAGCTATTGGTCAAATGAATGTCTTCTCTTACCTAGGCTTTAGGTTATCTGGTGACCGGTGGCTGAATAAGGATTAAATCCTTTACATAAATCATATTATGAATGATCAGCCGGAAGTGGTCAAAACTGGCTAGGTCCAGTTCACATTGATTTTATGTATTGCCACTGGTCTAATATTTTGATCCAATGATTATCCTGTTTGCAAAAGGTGCAGGCCTAGATAGCTGTCCGATGACCGATTGTTGAATCGGGCTAAAACCACTTACTTAATGAAAATATTATGAATGATCAACCGAAATTGGTAAAAACTGGCTAGTTCACATTGATCTTACTTATTGGCATTGGTCCAGTTTTTTTTATTTATTATAAGTGTATTCCTTTGTTTTGTTCTAATATGTGAATTGAATAGATGTGAATATTGTTTTTCCTTTCGGTATTTTTTTCAGGTGTTTTTTCAGTATTTTGAAGAATACTATCTCCTTTTGTTTAGTCTTAATGTTGTTGGTCATGTTTTTTGTTTATCTGCCCGTTTCTGTTGTTTTTTTTAAGATCTGCCTTATATTGAAACTCGTTTTTTGCGTGAAAGTAAACTACTGTTGCGATTCTTTTCTCCACTATTAGTACTTTTTTATCTTAGTGATTTTATTCCCCCCTCCCCACCCCTACCCCCTTTTTTAACTTAAGTATAATCGATGTATTCACATATTAAAACCGGTTATTGACATAATTCTGCATATGTATTAAAATGCTCATGTTTTGATAAACAAATGGAAAATGACATTGTTGTTTTTTTTTCTCGAGAAAAATATTACTCTGTTAATTGCCTCGAACAATGGAAAAAAGATTGGGGTATTGACGTTTTGCCAGTTGTAACAGCGATGAAGTAGCAATTGTTTTAATAAATAAAAAATCATTTAACAGTGTTCATTATACGGATATAAAGTGAGTCGTTTGTATGCGTTATAACTAAATTTAAATATCACTGTCATACATTATTTGGTCTAAAAAAGATGATGTGAAACTTTTTAAATGTGTATAATGTAAGCAGACTACTCATTTGGAGCAGTCGAAATGTAAATATATTATTTGTTTACATTGGGTATAATACTGCATGAATGTGCAGCCAACACATTTCATACTGCATGAAAGTACAGCCAACAAATTTCATACTGCACGAATGTACAGCAAACAAATTTCGTACTGCATGAATGTACAATAAACAAATTTCACATGCAAATAAAAAACTAACATCAACCTATAATATAATATGTTACAACGGTCATGCAATTTGAACTGAAATGCATGTTATTGTTAACATGTCCTTACTACTGTATTAGATAACATCTTCAAATGTCATATACGTCGAGTAAATAATTTAAAACTATTTCTCTGCTTTTTATTCAGACAAGTGTCCACGTAAACGTTTTAATGAAAGTGTAAATGTAATGCTGAATTAAAACCAGTAATGGATAATTTACATCTATACTGAAATGACCTTAAAACCACACATTGTAAGGACGTCGAGAGGATAATAAGTATGGTACAGGGACGGGGTATAAAGCAATAACCGACGTGACGTTTATAGAACGTATATAGAATGTATATAAACACATTTATATAATCATTCTGACGCTTTTTGCCTTTGGAGATCTGTGAATCAATTGGAACTGATTATGGGTACTGTTTTTAACCTATCAACGGAAACACTGAGTCATTTTAGTTTTATTCCATCTAAATATATTCATTTTTGAGACAGCATTGTGCCTTTTGGGCTGGAAGACAGTTGACAGCGAGATGTTTAGTGTGTTTTTTTTACAACAGTTATTGGAAAGTTGTTTACATGATCCATCATACTGATCCGGTTTATCGAAACTGAAACTTCAGTTTTAAGCAATAACATTCAATAACCATTTAGACATCCACGGAGGACTGAATGTATCGTACGTAATTTTACTTATATTTTATTGCTTATCTTATGTGTATATATATTCAATGGAACCATCTCTGTTTGATTTCAAAATGTCAAAGACTACTGTTGTTTTTCTTCTAAAATATAGTCAATAATATTATATCTTTGAATATCTGATAAAAAAAAAGTTCATAATATTCGGATCATAGTACATGTAACCATATTAGATAGATAAAGATAGATAATGATATACTTGTATTAGTTATTATGTTTATGTGTGTACAATACTTATATATATATATATATATATATATATATATATATATATATATATATATATATATATATATATATATGTATATATATATATATATATACTCAACTGAATAACAGAGAGACAATAATAAATTATTCATTTAATATATCTCCTTTTTCTGTATATAAATATATATACACATTCCTCTTCCTCTGTAATTGCATGTGAATATTAAGCGTGGTCCTATGGTAGAGCACCGAACCCATGATCGGAGGGTCGTGTGTTGGATCCTCCACCACGGCCATGTGTGATGTCCTTGAGAAAGACACTTTCCGCATATGCATAGTACTGGTTCTAACCAGCAAGTCTTCGAGCGTGATTTGCCTAAGTTATAAGAACTTGTTTATCTAATTGGATGTATAGTTTTTATTTTATAAATTCTCTGTGGGAACAGGTTGCAGGGAAGTTCTATTTTACACATCTGTAATCAAGAGCAATGTTTAAAACTCTTTACTTAAGTTTCATAAAATGTTAACATATTCATAAATATGTTTAGACATTTCTATAAACAATAGCATACTCTAATACACTCACATACATAATAGTTTGCTAATCTGTAATTTTGTCAGGCTGTACCTAGTCATTCTTATAGTATTTATGTGTGTGTGAGAGAATTGTGTATGTGTATTAAAGCAGTGTGTTAGGTTGTTTTCCAGTTTGTTTGTCTGAATGTTTAAATATAATCATGAAAGTTGAAAAGTTTTCATACTTAGAATATGGTTACATAATCAACATATTCACTGAATGGTACATTGAAAATCAAGACAAAAATGTACAACTACACTAGAGTGTTTAGCACTTCTATTATAAACAATGTTTTTGATAACATCATATAAAAGTATCAGTAATTATACAACGTTGATAATTATTGTTGAATCCGGCACACATATTGTTTTCCATTTATGTATACTACATATAAACAGCATCAGAATTAGCAAACACACATGTATGTTCCCAAGCTACATCGTTATTATGACATTTAGAATTAATTATCTTGAGACATCTAGCACAACTTTTAAAACGAAAGACAAGATAGATAGTCCCACAACAATTCGAACTGATAGCTTAGATTCCAATATTTCTTTAATAAAGACTCACACAAAGAACTAAAAACGCAATAACATTTTCAGATCAATTCCAAACAGTAGTTTAGCAAAACAGTTCCTCTTAATCATACAGGTATTATATTTCACTCATACCGATATCAATTCTTTTTAAACTTAAAAAGTACGCTGAGGTCACACAAATTGAATAAAATATGAAAATATACAACTAATGTAAGATTTTAATTTAATCTTTGAAAAAGGAAAATTAAAGAGACTATAGATAGCCACCATATACACAAAACAAATTCACGAATTACTCGGTTTGAAAATGATTACATTGCTCACCAAAGCACAATATTTATTTATATCACATATATGTCTACATAAAACTTACACACATTTTAAAACTTCAAAATCGAAAGTAAAAAAAAATTGTTGTTTTTTCGCATTGATTCTTGTACAAAACAGAACATAGAATACATACGTGCTTCTATTATAACACCGTTATTTCTTACGCAAATAAAATATGATTATATAGACAGTTATTTATTAATATGATTTCGAACACAATTTCTTCTAATGTTTCCGTGCACATCGATTTAACACACAAGGAACGTAATTCTTAGTACTTCGGAGGACAGTGTTTAATACTTCGACAATTGATATGTTTTGCTAAATTTGTTTAGATTTGATGGGTGAAACAAGACTGGAACAAGAGAAATCGTTCGTTCTTGTGCATATAATATATAAACAAATTGAAATGTTCAGCATCGTCCGCCGTGGAGCTACATTTACAAAATAGATTTAATTTAAGGGGATTTAAATAAAGATCATTATTAAGGTTGCTGCTATTATGTCGTATTCTAGTATGATGCACAGCTAAATCGTTTTCCATATGAAATATGAAGGTATATATGTATTTCTATTGATGATATACATTCTTCTATCTTTACACATAGAAAATTTAAATAAAGATCAATATTAAGGTTGCTGCTATCATTTCGTATGAAGTCATATATGTATTTTCATTTAGGATATTGAAAATGATGTTCTACAATATGGAATAACAAAAGTAGCAATATTATTTCTGTTTTCGAAGCGTAATGTGATAATTCATTCACTAGTGATGGTAACAAATATTCGAGATAACTTTGAACATGGGTAATATTTACTTTATAGATGCAACATTGTTTTTCGACATATCTTCCTTGTTTAAGTGACTCCCAACCACATTCCTTATGTGTACTTTTGCATTTAGTACAAATCTTGTTAATCATTTTGCGATACAGGCTTCTTCACATTGTGTCTAAATTCGGTAAAATTTGATAAATTCACAGAGCAACATTCCCGACTATAGATGAATATTCTAAACTTATTCGATGAATTAAGTAAACAAACATTCTATAACGTTCCTGTCTACCCATTGAAAATTTTAGTTTAGGCATAATACCAGTGAAACAGTGATGATGTTATCAACATGAGTACCTCAATGTCCATTTTGTGTTATAATAACACCAAGATGTTTTTGGTTTTCTACAAAGTTTATCTTAATGATTTGAAACGACATGTTGGGATTATGTTCGTAATGTCTTCGAGAGAAACATTGCAACAGTCTTATTAGGATTGTGTGGTCGAATTTGAGATGATTGTAATGTTAAGAGGTGCTTTGGGTTATAAATAAAAACGACACGTATGTGCTCTAACTAATATATTGACTTCGAGATCTATATCGTAAGAGAGTCTGTACAAGACTGACCAGCAGTGGTATCAGAGAGGCTTATCAGTGAATTGACTCACATGAAGTAGGCGGAGCAACAATACTGTTACATCTTCCTTCTTTTCAAAATAAACTACGAACTAAACATCCTGTCAGTGAATTCCCAGAGAGGATTATACTTTAACCAATAGGATTTATTATGTAAGGTTAATGGTAAAATAACACATTTCATTTAAACTGACGCCTATAAATGTATTCTAACTGCAGCAACTGGCAGCTGTATTAGTTTTTTTACACACGATCTGGTCAAAGATTAAGTTCATGGCAGGGTTAATTCATCTTTCCCATGTTTTTATGTTTTATGAAATGACGCATGTTACAATTTATAGTTATATTATTAAAGTCATCTGCTGGTCATTAACAATAACCAGTGTTATACAATAAACAAACATTATTATTGCAACCAGAAATGTTGCCAAGAAATTGTCTTGTAAGTAGTGCAACTATGTACTACTTAAATGTTGTTTATTATTATTATTGCAACCAGAAATGTTGCCATGAAATTGTATTGTAAGTAGTGCAACTATGTACTACTAAAATGTTGTTTATATAAGCATTTCCTATATATTGTTTGTAATAGTCCAATGCTATTTTGACATATCTGATTACATCCAGTCAGGTTTATTTATGTCGAACCTTGCGTCCATAAACAAATTGGTGGAACCGCTCGCACCCAAATACAATGTTGTACATTTCTTTTTCTTTTTGAGCATAGTTAATTTTGGATGCTGTGAGGGATTTCGATGCGCAAGCAATGGGTTTGCCGTCCTGCATTATGGCCGCACCCAGGCCAAACTTGCTTGCATCTAATTGAAGTGTTAATGATTTCTTAGGGTCATAATAGGACAAGATACTACCCGGTTGTGTTATAACCTGTTTAACCTTGTTAAAAGCTTCTACCTGAGGTTTGTCCCATGAAAATTCAACATCCTTTGATAACACCTGTTTCAAAGGACTTGTTATTTCGGCCAGATTTGGGGCATATCTCTGGGTCTGCTTTAAGACCCTCAGATGTAAGCAAATGACCGAAGTACTGTACTTCCGTGACACCTACTTGGACTTTTTCTTCATTAAAGCGGATGCCTCTCTCAAGTGATCGGTCTATTACTGCCTTTATATTAAGGTCATGTTCTTCTCGCGTTTTCCCATACACAAGAATGTCATCGACAATTGCAACTACCCCACTGAGACCCTCAAAGCTTTCATCGACTTTGCGGATGAATTCATCACTAGAACATTCCAGACTAAATGGTAGTCTTAGATAACGATATCTGCCAAATATGGTGTTAAAGGTAGTCAGATAGGAGGACGTTGAAGCTAGTTTGATGGCCCAGTAAGCGGATCGGGCATCTAGTTTGGTGAAATATTTTGCACCAGTGAGCTTGGGCAAAATGTCATCCAAAGTTCTCATAGGGTTATGTGGTCGGAGGATATTTGAGTTCAAGTCTTTGGCATCAATACATATTCTAAGTTTGCCAGAACCTTTCTCTGCTACGACCATAGAATTGACCCAGTCAGTAGGCTCGTTTACTTTTGCAATGGTCCCATCACTCTCCATTCTAGAGAGTTCTTCCCTAAGCCTATCATGTAACGCTACCGGGACTTTTCGGGGAGGGATGTTACCTGACCGTTCCCTTCAACAGAGTATGTTAATTTAATAAGTCTGAAATCGATACATGACTTGAGACCAAATAAGGGTTTTGACTTAGTGTCAACAACATGAAATGTCAAAGGAACCGTGGGACCTGTCGCCGGATGCCTGCACTGTAGTGTGACACAACCCTTAACCTTAAGCTTACTACCGTCATATGCAGACAGAGTGGACAGAGTCTTATCTAACGTATTCTTTAGACCCAAATTCTGACACACATCAAATGGTATGATATTTACATGAGCTCCAGTGTCAAGCTTGAATTTAATTCTTTGTTTTGTCGGTCCCACGTCTATCTCTGAAAATACCTGGCCATTCACCACTTTGGACTCGACGCTATCAACAAAAATGTCTGAGTTATCTGAGTGTCCATTTTCGACCTCGTGAACCTTGGCGGACTTAAAAACTGACATAAAGTGGTTCCATTTTGAACATTTGTGGCACTGTTTCCCATGTGCCGGACACTGCTGCTTTGTTTTGTGCTGTGAGCCACCACAGTTATAACACTTATGTTTGTTGTATCCATTCTGTGTCACTGTTTGTTTTGGTCTTGAACCGACAGCGCCCTCTCGAATATTGGTCGCACCCTGATATAAATTCCTGGCCGGACCTCCCTTGTGCCCTCCTCGCTTTGTTCGCGATCTGTTGATTGTGTTAACATTACCAGATGGTTGACCGGGCTCCATGGAACGTTACTACTCTTGAGCGTACTCAAACGATTGACATATTCGAGTAGCTCTTTCGAGAGTTAGTTTTTCTCCCTCCGTCAATAACTTCTCCCGAATTTTGTTTGACTTGACGCCAAACAGTGCGATCCCTAATCAGTTCGTCTGTATAATCGACCCAAAAGCACAATCTAAAGCTAGAGACTTAAGTTTTGTTATGAGCTGTTCTATTATGTTTGTTTCTTGAGTTTCATTATTAAATTTGAATCTGGCAAACACGGGATTGGATTTGGGCTGCACGTGCGCCTGGATGCATTGCATGTTAAGTCTACTGACTTTTTCTGTTCATCTGACAAAACGAGAGTGTTATATATTTCTCTGCCTGTCTCTCCAATCTAGAGAAGTAGATATGTCAATTTCACCTCTTCGGTTTGCTTTACCAGGGCCCCTGAAAAAATTCGTTCCGAATGCTATCAAAATTTCTTGAATTGCTCTGAAAGATTCCCACTTTCCCAATTCAATGATGACATCGGCATACCAGCTTTTTCCATTTTGTGTGGATGAGTAGATATATTCAATATTCCAAATAATTATTTATGAAATTCCGTCACTTCACTAAGAATTTCCACTAATAATGTCCATGAGTTATTGAAATCCGTAACTTCTGATACCATGTAATGTAAGAAGGTGATTTGAGTTATAAATAAGAACGACACGTATGTGTTCTAACTAATGTTTTTACTACGAGATGTATATCGTAAAAGAGTCTGTACAAGATTGACCAGCATTGGTATCAAAGAGGCTTATCAGTAAATTGACTGACATGAAGTAGGCGGAGCTACAATACTGTTACAATGATAATTAGGTTATAATTGATAATTTCTTCTATTGAAGTTTCAGAATAATATAAGGCCCAGTCATCTGCATAGATGCTTAGAGTCTAATCAGGACGAATAGGATACTTTGCAAAACCATTAACATTAATTGTAAACAAAACTGACCTGGGAACAGAGTCTGTGTATATCCAGATTTTACATGTTTAGTTTTAGATTCTGAAGATTGAATGACCATGTGCTGATATATATTAATTAAATAATGAGATAACCATATCATTGGAGTACATGGTTTAGAATCAAAGCATCGGACCTAGGGCCGCATGGTCGTGGATTCGATACTCCATCACGACTATGTGTGGTGTCTTTCAGCCAGACACCTTAATCGCATTATGCTGAGTACAGGTTCTGCCAAGGAAGACATCGAGTGTGATTTGTCTATATTGTAGTAAGTTGTTTTACAATCGAAATAAAATAAATTATTTAAACCAATCAATGAACCAAATATTTCAGAAATGTTCCATTAATTCCAACATAATGTAATACAGTACTTTTGTTATGTGGTGTGGTAAAATTGTCTTGCGGTGCAGTACTTTTTATGTAATGCACAAATATTTCATCCAACTAACGACTTTAATGAGAAACTCAATTTAAGATTTTTTGGCTTGTAAATATTTCTAGTCAAACTATTTGGTGGTTTAATAAAAAACTCAATTTTAGATTTTGTAATATATTTTTCGTCTTGTAAATATGTATGTCTAGCAAGAGATATCCAACAAACGATATAATTCAAATCAATTTGTGAATGAAAGAATTACTCAATGTTACGATACACTCCATTGTAGATTTGGTAATATATTTTTGATCTTGTAAATGTGTCAAGTAGGAGTCATCCAACAAAAGATTTTAGTCAAACTAGATTGTGCAGTAATGCCAAACTCAATTTATTTAGAATAGGTATGTATTTTTGGTTTTGTAAATGTGTCTAAATAGAGAAATCCAACAAACGGTTTTAACATTGTTTTTGTAAATGTGTTAAACAGGAGACATGCAACAAGTGCTTTATTAAGAAACACATATTTAGAATTGGTAATATATTTTTAGTCTTGCAGCAGACATCCAACATAGATTTTAGTCAATTTAGTTTGTGCTTCAATGAAAAAGATTTTATATTGTGAATTTGTACATATTACATTTTTTATGTTTTATGGTATTATTTCAATAAATTATTATTGAAATATTATATGATATGTTATTTATATGCGTGGAGCTCTAAATATTTATTTTTATTTAATATATTATAAGATTATAGCATTACATAAGTTGGGATATAAATTTCAGTTATCATTTTTTCCCTAACAACAACGACAACAACAACAAATCCCGATAACATTAACGTAGTTCAGAACAAGAGAAACAAACTGTTCTGAAGCATATTAAGTGCAGTTCTGCTGCTGGACATACGTTTTAAGCAGTGAAAGACCATTAAACGATAAGTTTAAGCCCGCCATTAATTTTTATATTGTATTGTATAGTAAATAAATAGTTTGCATGCTTGTCATTTAATGAAGGACCAAAATGAAACAAGTCAAAAAGACATGTTATTATTTAACACTTTACTTCATATAGACGCCTTTGGACACCTCTAACATAGACGCCTTTGGACACCTCTAATATAGACGCATTTGGATACCTAATATAGACGCCTTTGGACACCTCTAATATAGACGCCTTTGGATACCTCTAATATAGACGCATTTGGACACCTAATATAGAAGGCTTTTGAATTATTGGTCGAATTATGTTTATATTAACTGACAGAGTGGAAAACAGTGCAGGAAGTGTTTTCAAAGGCCTTCTATGATTGGTGGGGGTAAACGTGTATCTATGGAGTAAAGAGTTAATAACCTCTGCACTACCACAATATGATACAAAATGTAGAAGTCATGTAGCATCCAATTAGTTGTTCTGTTTAGTGTGTACACCTTTGACAAAGTGAAAGTAGACGTCAGAAAGCATGTCTCCATATCCCGATTTCAAAGCATCACTTTTTTTCTAAATTCAAGATTCAAATGTGACAATGCTTTCAAAATGTTCAACAAATTGTGGCATTCGGATAAGAATGGTATTATGTATAACCGCCTTCGAAGCATTTTCTGTTTCAAATGGTGCAGAAAACGTAAACCCCATTATTAGTTTTACAAAACTGGTGCAAAATAGGACATTTTTAAGAACTATAGTAAAACAAATAGAAATATGATATTTCCTATAAAATAATACATGAAATAATCAAGTGAAAAAATTAGTTAAAGGAGTTGTTAAACTGGAAATACAGAGAAAAGAAAAATCTGACCTTTGTTTCATGAAAGTGGGCGGGGTAATAGATGCAGTTTAACCACTGGCACTAGCCTTTCAAGTTTTGTTTTATTAATTAACGTGTTACGTAAAGGTACAGAATATATCTCAGAGATCCATCAATGGGTTCATCATTCTTTGCTACTAAATTCACTTACATGTAGTAACCATAATTGATGGACACCATCCCTGTAAGTATATCGTTATAGAGGCTTTCAACGGTTTGATACACGATTCGGTATGTATCAATAGTTGTGCTTTATATAAATCATTTTATAATTTTTTCCCATTGATAGAAAATGAGTCACTTTGGTTATATTCCATCGAAATATATTCGATATGAGACAGCAATACGCATGTTGGGCTACAGGACAGTTGAAAACAAAATACATTTTGGAGTTAATATGACAATGTTCAGCGTCTTCTTTCTACAACTGTAACTGCAAAGGATTTGTTTAACAACATACTATTCCGGTATACCGAATTATAAACTTAATCTGCAGTTTTAAGCAATAACATTCGTAATTTCCATGACAGGCTTGGCATCCAAAGAGAACTGAATATATTGTACGTAATTTTACATAAATTTTTGTTGCTAATCTTATGTATATGTGTATTTAATGGTACCATCTCTGTTTGATTTCAAATTGTCAAAGCATACTGTTGTTTTTTCTTCTAAAATAAAATCTGCAATGATTATGTGTGTACTCCAATACACAATTGGATAAAAGAGAGACATAATAACTGATTCATTTATTATATCTCCTTTTTTCTATATGTAAATATATCGTTCCCTCTGTAATTGACTGTATAGCTTTTTTGTTTTATACATTTTCTATGGGAACGTGTTGCAGGGAATTTCTACTTTACACTTATAAATTTATATAAATATATATATATAACATTTTAATCAAGTTATAGTTACATGACTATTACCAATGTTGCTATAGGTGTTAACTACTTACATGTACTTAAGCAGAACATGTACTATTTGAACGGATTTATTATCTATTATAGTCTCATCATGGTTACAACATAAAACATACATAAACATAACCATTATATATACAGAATCATGCCATTATATTTAGAATTACAAGAGACGATTTGCTAAAACGCATTTTAGCTACGACATGACAACATCACCGTTTTTATGCATACATTTTTACATGTTACATGTATTTATAAAAAGGAGCTTTGAAATTTTAATGTATATGTTATGAACAGTTTAGGCAATGTATATAGTCAAAATTGTAAACCTGATCAGTTGTATAGCATGTTATAGATTATAAGTAATTATGAGAGAGCAATACTACGTTTCTGTCCAACTTTTTTTAAAAAAAGAGATCAGGAACAGTGTTTAAAACTAGTTGCTCTTTACTTTCATAAAATGTTTACATATTCATAAATATATAGACATTTCTGTAAACAATAGCGTAATCTAATACATAATATTTTGCCAGTCTGTATGTTTGTCAGACTGTACCAAGTCATGCTTAAATTGTGTGTGTGTGTGTGTGTGTGTGTGTGTGTGTGTGTGTGTGTGTGTGTGTGTGTGTGAGAGAGAGTAGTGATTGTGAATGGTACATTTCTTCTCCTATTGTTGGCACACATGACACGAATACAGCGTAAAATAAGTTAGAACGTAATGAAAAATGTATTTATATAATGCAAATTAATTATTTTTTCAATATAGTATAAGAAAAAATGTACAATAACACCAGTGTGTTTAGCACTACTATCATATACATTTTAATAACATCATGTAAACCTGGCAGTAATTATACAACGTTGACAATTACTGTTGAATCTGGTACATATGTTGTTTGCCGTTAAGTATACTACATACAAACAGCACCAGTGTAAGCGAACACACTTATGTTCATAAAGCCCACGCTACATCATTAACCTGGCATTTAATATTTATCATCTGAGTAGGAATCCAAGTTTTAAAATGAAAGACAAGATGGATATGTTCAAGACAATTCGAAAGGGTAGCTAGATGTCACTTTTCTCCTAATAACGACCCACACAAAGAGTTAAAAACGCAATAGCATTTTCAGACCAATTCAAAACAATAGTTAAGCAAAACATTTGTTCTTAATCATACAATTATTTTATTTCACTCATACCGATACCAACTCTCTTTATACTGAATATAGTACTCTGAAGTCACAACAATTGAATAAAATATGAAAATATACGACTAACATATGACGTAGAATTCAAAGAAGTTATCTCTTAAAAGGAAAAATAAAGTGAGTAAAGATAGCCAGCATATAAACAAAACAAATTCACGAATTACTCGGTGTAAAGATGATATCATTGCTCACCAAAGCATAGTATTTATTAATATTACATAAAACGACTATCAGACCACCCCGCCATTACCCAGTCCTGGTATTTCAATGGATTCATCTATGGAAAGACATCAAATGAAAGACGATACAGAATTGATCTATTCGACAAAGTGGAGGACATTATTGCAAAGTAAAACACAAAATGAACATAGTATGATTAATCAACATAATACTGTTGGGAATTTTTCATTATTATGTGCTTTTTGTGTTCCGGTATATTAACTGATTTTCCATGACATATATCAAACTGTGGATTTCCTTGAAATAAGCTTAAAATAAAACAAAAAGAATTTTGCTATCTAGAACAGTGACCATTAAATAATAGTATATAAATAATTGTGTGAAAGGTGTATTTTTTATGTATGTGTGTTTAAGAATAGAAAGGGTGATCTTACTTATAATTACACAAATATACAGCTTTTAAACTAAATAAGTGTGCTTCAAACAGTTAATTGTGGAGTAATTTAATAAATCACTCAACCTTGCTGATAATATCTGTGACTTACAGTAGTATTGATAAGAGACAATGCTACTTATTATGGTGACATGTTTTTGAAACATTGTATGACAATATTGCTGGATACAATTATGGGATTATGATCTTTGGACTTTTATTTATTTATTCTTGGATATTCATAAGATTGGTGAGTGGGCAATTAACAGTAAACTTCATTAAATGTGCAATATGAAACATGGATAAGTCCATTTAAAAATATTGATTGCAGCATCTTTTTATTGTCTGTCTGTCTGTCTGTCTGTCTGTCTGTCTGCCTGCCTGCCTGCCTGCCTGCCTGCCTGCCTGCCTGCCTGCCTGCCTGTGTCTGTCTGTCTGTCTGTCTGTCTGTCTGTCTGTCTGTCTGTCTGTCTGTCTGTCTGTCTGTCTGTCTGTCTGTCTGTCTGTCTGTCTGTCTGTCTGTCTGTCTGTCTGTCTGTCTGTCTGTCTGTATGTCTGTCTGTCTGTCTGTCTGTCTAGTATAAGATGTCTGCTGTAAAGATGTGGATGATCTAAGCACTTAGAAGCTATGGTATACACAGATGACATCATGTAGGTGTTTGACTGTATGTCTAATATTTAGTACTTGATTGTGTACCAATTAATAGTTATAAGCTCAACACATAGAATATCATTTATGTGTTATTATGTATTCTCAACATTAGATACAGTATATGAATAAAAGTAAACATTTATATCCATTTTTGCACATGTAAGCTATGATAAATAAATAATAAGACAGCAAGTAATATTTTGCAATTAAATTCTAAGTTTTATACATTATTAGGATCTATTTTTCCTTTATTACATATATTTTGTAATAGTAGAATATACTATTAAGAATTATTCTTTATAATTAGCTTCTTTATTCAAATGACTAAATTGTAATTCTAAAATACTGAATATGAACAACAATGGCATTTATAATTATCAGAGTTTTGTGCATTTCACATTTACGATGAGAGTGCACGCTTCAAGTGAATATTTTTTTCATATTTTTTTTCATTATATTCTATTTTTTTAATGACTCCTCTGTGTGCAACGGTAGTTTACAATTAATCTGTATTGAATATGGAACTTAAAATATTATCGGTTAACTGTCAGGGTCTTGGTTCTGTGGAAAAACGGAGAGATGTTTTCAATCACTTAAAGTCGAAAAACTGTGATATATATTGTCTTCAAGATGTTCATTCAACTCATATATCTGAAAAATTTATTGAATCACAGTGGGGAAGTAAATGCATTTTTTCTTTTTATTTTTCAAACTCAAGAGGAGTAGCAGTCCTATTTAATAAAAATGTTGATTTTAAAGTTCACAATCATATAAATGACCCTGGCGGTAATTATTTGATAATCGATTTAAATGTTGATAATAACAGATTTACACTTGTTTCAATATATGGCCCAAATAGTGATTGCCCTACCTTTTTCGAAAACCTCATTTCACAGGTTAATACCTTCAATAATACCTCAATTATTTTCTGCGGTGATTTTAATGTGGTACAAGATCCAAAACTAGATTGTTTTAATTATAGACATATTAACAATATTGCATCACATAATAAATTACTTGAAGTTAAAGATCAATACAATTTAGTTGACCCATTTAGAGAATTCAATCCGGATACAAGGCGATATACATGGAGAAGGAAAAACCCTTTAAAACAAGCTAGGCTAGATTTCTTCCTTGTAACAGAATCACTATTATCATCGGTTAGTAATTGCTCAATTACATCAAGTTACAGATCAGATCAGTCTATGATTACTTTGAATATCATGTTTACGCCTTTTAAAAAAGGTAAGCCATTATGGAAACATAACAATAGCTTGTTGCAAGATATAAATTACTTAAATACTATAAATGAAAAGATAAATGACATAAAAACTCAGTATGCATTACCAATATATAATAAAGATAACATAAAAAATATACCAAATGATGAAATTCAATTTACTATAAATGACCAACTGTTTTTAGAAACTCTATTAATGGAAATTAGGGGGAAATCAATTTCGTATTCATGTTTTAAAAAAGAAAGAAAATGAAAGAATTGAAAAGGAATTAATAGGTGAAATTGAAAAAATTGAACAAGATCTATCACATAATAATATTGAACGATTAGAAACATTAAAAGATTCCTTAAGAAATATAAGAAAGCTAAAAATGCAAGGTATATTAATTAGAACACATGCTCAAATAATAGAAGATGATGAAAAACCATCCAAATATTTCTGCAACTTAGAGTCTCATAGTTATTCAAGTACAATAATTCCAAAAATAGAAAAAGAAAATGGTACATTTATTACAAATCAAGATGAAATTTTAGACGAAGCAAAATCATTTTACCAAACGTTGTACAAAAATAAAGACCCTGAACTTTTAGATACAAATTTAGAAATTGAACTGGAAAATTGCACAGTGCCCAAACTAAGCAACCAAGAATCCTCTGCCATTGAAGGGCTTCTACCATATGAACAGGCTACTATTTCGCTTAAATCTATGGCGAATAATCGCAGTCCCGGTACCGACGGATTTAATGCAGACTTCTTTAAAGTTTTTTGGAGTCAAATTGGTTACTTTGTCATAAGATCTATATATTATGGTTTTAAAAATAAAGAATTATCAATTACTCAAAAAAAGGGAATAATAACATGCATCCCAAAAGAAAACAAATCTAGATATCAAATGAAAAACTATAGACCAATTTCTTTACTAAATTCCATATATAAAATAGCATCAGGAGCAATAGCTTATAGAATAAAAACAACATTAAATAAACTAATTCATAAAGATCAAACAGGTTTCATGGCAGGCAGATATGTAGGGGAAAATACAAGGATTTTATATGATGTAATGCATTATGCAGAGGAAAACAATCTGCCAGGCTTACTTTTATTAATTGACTTTGAAAACGCCTTTGACTCACTCTCTTGGAAATTTATAAACAAAGTTATGAAACTTTTCGGTTATGGTAATTCTATTATATCATGGGTTGAAGTCCTATATAAAAAGGCTACGTTAGCAGTCACTCAGGGAGGCAATATTTCATCTTTTTTTAACATAGGAAGAGGTTGTCGTCAAGGCGACCCTTTATCTCCCTATATTTTTATTCTATGCTCTGAAATACTATCTATTATAATAAGAAAAAATAAAAACATTAAAGGAATTAAAATTAACAATACCGAATTTAAGATTTCTCAATATGCAGATGACACATCCACAATTCTTGATGGATCTGAATCATCTCTAAACGAAACACTGAATGAGCTCACACATTTTGCAAATATCTCGGGGTTATGCGTTAATTTTGATAAAACACAGGTTGAATGGATTGGAGTTAAGAAATACAGTAGTCAGACAATCAAAACAAAATGGAAACTAAATTGGGGAAAAAACGAGTTTAAACTATTAGGAATAAATTTTCATGTTGATCTAGACAAAATGAGTAATATTAATTATAAAGAAAAAAAAATATTATAAAATCTAAAATTAAACAATGGTCAAGAAGATATCTGACTCCATTAGGAAAAATCACTGTTATAAAAAGTTTGATATTGCCTATTTTGAATCATATATTTGTAGCATTACCAAATCCTAATGAAAATGTAATCAAAGAAATAAATTCATTTTTTTACGATTTCATATGGGGTGGGACAGCCAAAATAAAACAAAAAGTTATCACCAAACAATACATTGAAGGGGGATTAAAAATGATCAACATTGAAGCATTTATTTTAGCACTTAAGGCAACATGGATTAGGAGACTACTACGTATAGGGGGAACCTGGAGTGGAATAATAGAACAAGAAATTAGTTTATCAAATCTTAGCAATTTTGTAAATATATATATGTATGTATGTATGATGATGTCTGGAAGGTCCAATGTTAACTTATCACTTGACAATGGAGATAATTAAAGGTAATAAAGGTTCTAGGAAACTTCTGTATGAAGGTTATGGATATACTAAGAAGTACGAGACGAAATCTGCTGTTCGCTGGGAATGCTCTAAGAGAATTGGTTTTGACTGCAAAGGAACTCTGAACACCGATCTGTCAGTAAGTACTACTTTATTTTTACTGTTTAAATGTTCATTAATTTATCCTCTGATCTAAGTCTATACTGGATGTGTATGCAGTCTAGACCCAGAGCAGAGTATACTGTCTATACTGTCTGCATAGAAGTCTGTTTCACAAATCCAATGGTTAATAATGATAAACATGTGATAGATGAGCCCTCTGATCCGAGTCTATACTGACTGCATAGAATATATATGTGGTAAATGAGCCTTCTGATCTGAGTCTATACTGCTTGTTTATGCAGTCTAGACCCAGAGCAGAGTATACTGTCTAAACTGTCTGCATAGAAGTCTGTTTCACAAATCCAATGGTTAATAATAATATACATGTGATAGATGACCCCTCTGATCCTAGTTTATACTGACTGCATAGAATATATATGTGGTAAATGAGCCTTCTGATCTGAGTCTATACTGCTTGTTTATGCAGTCTAGAACCAGAGCAGAGTATACTGTCTATACTGTCTGCATAGAAGTCTGTTTCACAGATCCAATGGTTAATAATGATATACATGTGATAGATAAGCCCTCTGATTCGAGTCTATACTGACTGCTTAGAATATATATGTGGTAAATGAGCCTTCTGATCTGAGTCTATACTGCTTGTTTATGCAGTCTAGACCCAGAGCAGAGTATACTGTCTATACTGTCTGCATAGAAGTCTGTTTCACAAATCCAATGGTTAATAATGATATACATGTGATAGATGAGCCCTCTGATCCCAGTCTATACTGGCTGCATAGAATATATATGTGGTAAAAGAGCCTTCTGATCTGAGTCTATACTGCTTGTGTATGCAGTCTAGACCCAGAACAGAGGGCTCTGACCCTAATAAAATATAAATTATTTCCCTTCTGCACATTTTTGGTCTATACTGTCTATACTGTTTGCATAGAAGTCTGTTTCACAAATCTAATGGCTACTAATGATATACATGTAATAGATAAGCCCTATGAGCCGAGTCTATACTGATTGCGTAGAATATATATGTGATAGATGAGCCCTCTGATCTGAGTCTATACTGCTTGTGTATGCAGTCTAGACCCAGAACAGAGGACTCTGATCAGGGTCTGCGATACCCTACTAAAATATAAATTATTTCCCTTCTGTACGTTAATACCCTAATAAAACAAAGTGTATACAAAACGAGATACAAAATACATACGAGACCAAAACCCACTGATTGGTATTAAGTCACAGGTGATAAACAAATTAAGGTGATAATAGCCTGAAAGTGATAATTTCTTTAAATAATAGCAATAAGTTTAATTTTATTAATCCATCTGTTTGTCACAGTTATTGATTGTGCTAATCATAATTACTATGATATAATTAAGTACGACCTTGAGATGTCCTTTGTTTACCGCTTTCAATAATTGAAGATCTACATTTACTATATCTTAGCAAATGCTTACAGAGCAAAAAAGATAAATAAAATTAGCAATACATTCTGGCGAGATGTTCTTAAATCACACAATAGCATAATTCAATTAAACAAAATTACAACCTTAGAACATCTACTTCAGACACCAATATTTCAAAATAATAATTTGCTGGTAGGTGGAAAACCCATAATAAATAAGCTATGGAATGAAAAGGGTATATATTTTATTAATGATATCGTGTCAGAAAAAGGGGAGTTTTTGACAGAAAATGAATTTAAAACAATATACAACATAAAAAAACAACTATCTACAGTTCCATGGAATAGTACAAGCAATAAAAAAATTAGCAAAGAAATATGGCATAACCATCAACAATAAAAAGATGCCAAATCCACTTTAACCCACCAATATAAATGTATACTTTAAATCTATAAAGGATGCCAACATTTTTACAATATTTTAAATAATAATGATGAAGTACCCACTTCAAAATTTAAATGAAAGCAACTCTATAATATCTCTGAGGAAACGTGGAAAGACATATTCTTATCACCTTTCAAATATAACTATAGCTCAATTTTACAATGGTTTCAAGTCAGGATCAACCATAGAATTTTACCAACAAAGAAATATTTAAAAATAATTAAAGCTGTCCCAAGCTCACTATGTTCTTATTGTAATCAAGAGGAAAGCATTATTCATTTATTCTGGACATGTCCTTCAACAAGATCATTTCTTCAAAAAATACAAACATGGCTTATAAGGAACAGTATAACTTTACCATTTATAGAAGAATTATTTATATTTAATATAGGAGAACATTATATAATGGCTGATATGCAGATCATATTAGAGATTAAATACTATATATTCTCAGCCAAAAAATTGACTTCTCCATTATCTATAACTGCACTTCACAGCAGACTTAAACATTCCTTTAGGGCAAACAAATATATAGTAGTTAAAAAAAATACCATAAAAACTTTTGAAAAAAAATGGAATAAATTCAAAACTTTACTTCAAGATTAATTTGATAAATACTGATTTTAATTTCCTTCCATACAACTTGTGTTTTTATCCAGGTTCTGGTAAAAAATGTTTAAAATGTTAATATAGACACAATTAATAAGCAAGAAATGTTTTATTAAAACAAATGAAACAAGTAAGTAGACCCTGAAAATAACACCAACCATAATGTAACATATTATTTTTATTATTATTTCTGTATCGTAAGTAACCGTGCACATAGAGTTGTTCTTTTTTATTCTCTATTGTGAGGTCCATTATTTAAACTAAATGCAAAAAATATAAGATTGACATCTGAAAAAATGAGTGAAAGAGTATGATCGAGAAAGAGTTTTTATGGAAATATGGAATACTTGTATTGATATTGCTCAGATTTGTTTATTCCCGCTCAAACATATAATTATCCATGTTGTTAATTGGAAAATAAATGGGCCACTACAGTGTAGAATGGCTGAAAAAAAAAAAAAAAAATAAATAAATAAAAAAATAAAAAAATATTACATATATGTCTACATAAAACTTACTAACTTTATAAAACTGTGCTTCGTTTCAATCATTTAATGTTATCAAATGTGTGATTGTATGTATGCAATATTGGAAAAGACAATTCAAAATCGAAAGTTAAAAAAGGAGTTTATAAAATAAGCATAGAATACATACTTGCTTCCATTGTAGCGCCTTTATTTTTATTTCTAACGCAAGGGGAAAATGATTGAACAGACAGTTTTAGATTAAACTGATTTGAAGACGGCTTCCTCTTTCGTTCCTTGCTCTTATGCCGTTGTGCCCATGCGCACACAAGGGAAATAATTTTACTCCGAAGGACAGTGTCTCGATATTATAAAAATGAAATGTTCAGCATCGTCAGCTGTGTTGCTACATTTACAAAATGGATTTGATTTAAAGTGATTAAAATAAAGATAGGTATTAAAATTGCTGTAATTGTTAGCATGTGTTACAGACAAATTGTTTGCCATGTATAAAATAAGATGGTCTCACGACACAGTTGAATTTTCCAACAAACGATTTCAGTGCTAGTTTGTGCTTTAATGAGTAACTCAATTTTAGAGTGGGTAATTTATAATTCGTCTTTTAAATGTGTTAAGCAGGAGACATCCAACAAACGATTTTAGTTTGAGCTTCAATGAAAACCTTCATTTTAGAGTTTTTATTACATAGATTTGGTCTTAAAAATGTGTCTTACAGGAAACATCCAACAGATTATATTGGTTAAACTAGTTTCTGCTTAAATGAGAAAACAATTTTAGTGGTGTTAATATATCTTTTTTTTTTGTTCTTGTGAATGGTTTGAGTAGGAGACATCAAACAAACGATTTTAGTCAATTTAGTTTGTGCTTTAATGAGAAACTCAACTTTATAGATGGTAATATATTCATAGTCTTGTAAATGTGTCTAACAGGAGACATCCAACAAAGGATTTTGGTCCAATTAAATTGTGCTTTAATGAGAACCTCGATTCTAGAGTTTGCATTATATTTTGGTCTTGTTAATGTGTCTAGCAGAAGACATCCAACAAACTATTTTAGTCATCTTTAATGAGAAATTAAATTTAAAATTTGGTAATGTATTTTTGGTCTGGTCAATGTGTCTAGCAGGATACATCCAACAAACAATTTCAGTCAAAATAGTTTGTTCTTTAACCCTTTACTTCATATAGACGCCTTTGGACACCTCTAATATTGAAAGCATTAATTCACCATGTATCAGCACTGGGTGAATTATGTTTATATTAACTGACAGAGTGGAAAACAGTGCAAGAAGTGTTCAGATTGCTTGTTACACTGTTTTCAAAGGCCTTCTGTGATTGGTGTGGGAAAACGGGTATCTATGGAGTAAAGGGTTAATAAGAAATTCAATTTTAGAGTTGGTAATGTATATTTGGTCTTGGAAATGTGTCCAACAAACGATTTTAGTGAAATTAGTTTGTGCTTTAATGAGAATCTCAATTCTAGAGTTGGAAATAGTTTTTGTTCTAGTAAATGCGTCTAGCAAAAAACAGCAAACAAACGATTTAAGTCTCACTAGTTTATGTTGAATGAAACCTCAATTTTAGAGTTTGTAATGTAGTTTTGGTCTTGTAAATGTGTCTAGCATGAGACATATCAGTTTGTGCTTTAATTAGGACCACAACTTTAGAGTTAGTTATGTTGTTTTGATCTTGAAAATGTTGGTAATGTATTTTTGGTCATGCAATTCCGCCTAACAGGAGACATCCAACAAACATTTATAGTTAAACTAGTTATTGCTTTAATAAGAAGTTTTGTTTCTTTGATGATGTTTGACACACAAGAAGAAGTGTCACCGAGGGTATTTTATGAAATGAGTATGCTTTTAATATAGTTTAACAAAAACATCAGAAATACAGCATAAACAGGTGTTCCAATAATCTAAATTTGGAATAATGATCTACATGTACATTGTCTTTACTATTAATCTTGAACACGTCTTATACACGAAAATCAATAGTTTTGATATGAAGTAAAATAAATATATGTTGTAAAATAAATACATGTTGTAAAAAGCAATGGTATTGGTATCAGGTTAGGTATGAAAACATAGCAGTATTTATCTGATTTAGCATGTTGAAACTTAAAGAAATTCTGTTCTTTGAGTGTAAAAATATTATCTGCGTTAAATCTTCACAGAATTTATCAGACATATTTGTTTATGTGTTTGTTTGTTTTCTCGCCTTGGTTTGTGAGAACCTTTTGTCATTACTCTGGATTTACCCTACATGTGAATTTACAGCCATGCTACTCACTTAATGTATTGACACATTGTGGCCCAGCTTATATTGTTCATTAATGTAAGAAATTCTTTTTCAAATGTTCTGTTCTGTTGGTCAAATGAATGTCTCCTCTTACCCAGGCTGCAGGGTTTCTGGTGACCGATGGCTGAATCAGGGTTAAATCGTTTACATAAATAATAGTATGAATGATTAACTGGAAGTGGTCAAAACTGACTAGTTCCTGTTCATATTGATCTTATTTATTGATAAGATAATATTATGATCCAATGATTATCACGTTTGCAAAAGGTGCAGGCCAAACTATAATTGTCAGTTCATCATGAATTGGCTTTTAATCTTAAACGTTTATTCCGTAGATATGAAATAAGACGTGTGCAAGCCTTTGTTAAATATTACGATTTCGTTTTTTTTAATCATGGCAATGTAATTTTAGATCACCCTTAAAGTTTGCATATAGATATGATTGAACTATATTCCCCTACAAATAAGCAAAATTGTATTACTAAACATAAAAACAAACATAAAAACGATGTTATCAGTCATATTTCACAAAGATTTTATTTTGTGAATTTGTACATATTACATTTTTTATGTTTTATGGTATTATTTCAATAAATTATTATTGAAATATTATATGATATGTTATTTATATGCGTGGATCTCTAAATATTTATTTTTATTTAATATATTATAAGATAATAGCATTACATAAGGTGGGATATAAATTTCAGTTATCATTTTTTCCCTAACAACAGCGACAACAACAACAAATCCCGATAACATTAACGTAGTTCAGAACAAGAGAAACAAATTGTTCTGAAGCATATTAAGTGCATTTCTGCTGCTGGACATACGTTTTAAGCAGTGAAAGACCATTAAACGATAAGTTTAAGCCCGCCATTGATTTTTATTTTGTATTGTATAGTAAATAAATAGTTTGCATGCTTGTCATTTAACGAAAGACCAAAATGAAACAAGTCAAAAAGACATGTTATTGTTTAACCCTTTACTTCATATAGACGCCTTTGGACACCTCTAACATAGGCGCCTTTGTACACCTCTAATATAGACGCCTTTGGACACCTAACGTAGACGCCTTTGGACACCTCTAATATAGACGCCTTTGGATACCTCTAATATAGACGCATTTGGACACCTAATATAGAATGCTTTTGAATTATTGGGTGAATTATGTTTATATTAACTGACAGAGTGGAAAACAGTGCAGGAAGTGTTTTCAAAGGCCTTCTATGATTGGTGGGGGAAAACGTGTATCTATGGAGTAAAGAGTTTATAACCTCTGCACTACCACAATATGATACAAAATGTAGAAGTCATGTAGCATCCAATTAGTTGTTCTGTTTAGTGTATACACCTTTGACAAAGTGAAAGTAGACGTCAGAAAGCATGTCTCCATATCCCGATTTCAAAGCATCACTTTTTTTCTAAATTCAAGATTCAAATGTGACAATGCTTTCAAAATGTTCAACAAATTGTGGCATTCAGATGAATTGGTATTATGTATAACCGCCTTCGAAGCATTTTCTGTTTCAAATGGTGCGGAAAACGTTAACCCCATTATTAGTTTTACAAAACTGGTGCAAAATAGGACATTTTTAAGAACTATAGTAAAACAAATAGAAATATGATATTTCCTATAAAATAATACACTTCATGAAATAATCAAGTGAAAATATTAGTTAAAGGAGTTGTTAAACTGGAAATGCAGAGAAAAGAAAAACCTGACCTCTGTTTCATGAAAGTGGGCGGGGTAATAGATGCAGTTTAACCACTGGCACTAGCCATTGAAGTTTTTTTTATTAATTAACTTGTTACGTAAAGGTACATAATATATCTCAGAGATCCATCAATGGGTTCATCATTCTTTGCTACTAAATTCACTTACATGTAGTAACCATAATTGATGGACACCATCCCTGTAAGTATATCGTCGTAGAGGCTTTCAACGGTTTGATACACGATTCGGTATGTTTCAATAGTTGTGCTTTATATCAATTATTTTATAATTTTTTCTCATTGATAGAAAATGAGTCACTTTGGTTATATTCCATCGAAATGTATTCATTATGAGACAGCAATACGCCTGTTGGGCTACAGGACAGTTGAAAACGAGATACATTTTGGAGTTAATATGACAATGTTCAGCGTCTTCTTTCTACAACTGTAACTGCAAAGGATTTGTTTAACAACATACTATTCCGGTATACCGAATTATCAACTTAATCTGCAGTTTTAAGCAGTAACATTCGTAATTACCATGATAGGCTAGGCATCCAAAGAGAACTGAATATATTGTACGTAATTTTACATAAATATTTGTTGCTAATCTTATGTATATGTGTATTTAATGGTACCATCTGTTTGATTTCAAATTCTTCTAAAATAAAATCAGCAATGATTATGTGTGTACTCCAATACACAATTGGACAAAAGAGAAACATAATAACTGATTCATTTATTATATCTCCTTTTTTCTATATGTAAATATATCGTTCCCTCTGTAATTGACTGTATAGCTTTTTTATTTTATACATTTTCTATGGGAACGGGTTGTAGGGAATTTCTACTTTACACTTATAAATTTATATATATATATATATAACATTTTAAGCAAGTTATAGTTACATGACTATTCCCAATGTTGCTATAGGTGTTAACTACTTACATGTACTTAAGCAGAACATGTACTATTTGAACAGATTTATTATCTATTAAAGTCTCATCATGGTTACAACATAAAACATACATAAACATAACCAGTATATATACAGAATCATGCCATTCTATTTAGAATTACAGGAGACTATTTGCTAAAACGCATTGTAGCTACGACATTACAACATCACCGTTTTTATGCATACATTTTTACATGTTACATGTATTTATAAAAAATGAGATTTGAAATTTTAATGTATATGTTATGAACAGTTTAGGCAATGTATATAGTCAAAATTGTAAACCTTATCAGTTGTATATCTTGTTATAAATTATAAGTAATTATGAGAGAGCAATACTACGTTTCTGTCCGACTTTTTTTAAAAAGAAAGATCAGGAACAGTGTTTAAAACTAGTTGCTCTTTACTTTCATAAAATGTTTACATATTCATAAATATATAGACATTTCTGTAAACAATAGCGTAATCTAATACATAATATTTTGCCAGTCTGTATGTTTGTCAGACTGTACCAAGCCATGCTTAAATTGTGTGTGTGTGTGTGTGTGTGTGTGTGTGTGTGTGTGTGTGTGTGTGAGAGAGAGAGAGAGAGAGAGAGAGAGAGTAGTGATTGTGAATGGTACATTTCTTCTCCTATTGTTGGCACACATGACATGAATACAGCGTAAAATAAGTTAGAACGTAATGAAAAATGTATTTATATAATGCAAATTAATTGATTTTTCAATATAGTATAAGAAAAAATGTACAATAACACCAGTGTGTTTAGCACTACTATCAT
Organism: Panopea generosa; assembly: GCA_029582155.1. Taxonomy (NCBI): domain Eukaryota; kingdom Metazoa; phylum Mollusca; class Bivalvia; order Adapedonta; family Hiatellidae; genus Panopea; species Panopea generosa. The sequence continues at coordinate 58,897,499 of CM055899.1, read as the reverse complement.
ATACATTTTAATATAATCATGTAAACCTGGCAGTAATTATACAACGTTGACAATTACTGTTGAATCTGGTACATATGTTGTTTGCCGTTAAGTATACTACATACAAACAGCACCAGCGTAAGCGAACACACTTATGTTCATAAAGCCCACGCTACATCATTAACCTGGCATTTAGTATTTATCATCTGAGTAGGAATCTAGCACAAGTTTTAAAATGAAAGACAAGATGGATATGTTCAAGACAATTCGAAGGGGTAGCTAGATGTCACTTTTTTCCTAATAACGACCCACACAAAGAGTTTAAAACGCAATAACATTTTCAGACCAATTCAAAACAATAGTTTAGCAAAACAGTTGTTCTTAATCATACAATTATTTTATTTCACTCATACCGATACCAACTCTCTTTATACTGAATATAGTACTCTGAAGTCACAACAATTGAATAAAATATGAAAATATACGACTAACATATGACGTAGAATTCAAAGAAGTTATCTCTTAAAAGGAAAAATAAAGTGAGTAAATATAGCCAGCATATAAACAAAACAAATTCACGAATTACTCGGTGTAAAGATGATATCATTGCTCACCAAAGCATAGTATTTATTAATATCACATATATGTTTACATAAACCTTATTAACTTTATAAAACTGTGCTTCGTTTCAATCATTTAATGTTATTAAATGTGTGATTGTATGTATGCAATATTGGAAAAGACAATTCAAAATCGAAAGTTAAAAAAGGAGTTTATAAAATAGAACATAGAATACATACTTGCTTCCATTGTAGCACCTTTATTTTAATTTCTAACGCAAGGGGAAAATGATTGAACAGACAGTTTTAGATTAAACTGATTTGAAGATGGCTTCCTCTTTCGTTCCTTGCTCTTATGCCGTTGTGCCCATGCGCACACAAGGGAAACAATTTTACTCCGAAGGACAGTGTCTCGATATTATAAAAATGAAATGTTCAGCATCGTCAGCTGTGTTGCTACATTTACAAAATGGATTTGATTTAAAGTGATTAAAATAAAGATAGGTATTAAAATTGCTGTAATTGTTAGCATGATTTACAGACAAATCGTTTGCCATGTATAAAATATGATGGTTTCACGACACAGTTGAATTTTCCAACAAACGATTTAAGTGCTAGTTTGTGCTTTAATAAGTAACTCAATTTTAGAGTGGGTAATTTGTAATTCGTCTTCTAAATGTGATTAGCAGGAGACATCCAACAAACGATTTTAGTTTGAGCTTCAATGAAAACCTTCATTTTAGAGTTTTTATTACATAGATTTGGTCTTAAAAATGTGTCTTGCAGGAAACATCCAACAGATTATATTGGTTAAACTAGTTTCTGCTTAAATGAGAAAACAATTTTAGTGTTGCTAATATATCTTTTTGTTTTTTGTTCTTGTGAATGGTTTGAGTAGGAGACATCAAACAAACGATTTTAGTCAATTTAGTTTGTGCTTTAATGAGAAACTCAACTCTATAGTTGGTAGTATATTCATAATCTTGTAAATGTGTCTAGCAGGAGACATCCAACAAAGGATTTTGGTCCAATTAAATTGTGCTTTTATGAGAACCTCGATTCTAGAGATTGCATTATATTTTGGTCTTGTTAATGTGTCTAGCAGAAGACATCCAACAAACTATTTTAGTCATCTTTAATGAGAAATTCAATTTTAGATTTGGTAATGCATTTTTGGTCTTGTAAATGTGTCTAGCAGGATACATCCAACAAACAATTTCAGTCAAACTAGTTTGTTCTTTAATAAGAAATTCAATTTTAGAGTTGGTAATGTATATTTGGTCTTGCAAATGTGTCCAACAAACGATTTTAGTGAAATTAGTTTGTGCTTTAATGAGAATCTCAATTTTAGAGTTCGTAATAGTTTTTGTTCTAGTAAATGCGTCTAGCAAAAAACAGCAAACAAACGATTTAAGTCTCACTAGTTTATGTTTAATGAAACCTCAATTTTAGAGTTGGTAATGTAGTTGTGGTCTTGTAAATGTGTCTAGCATGAGACATATCAGTTTGTGCTTTAATTAGGACCACAACTTTAGAGTTAGTTATGTTGTTTTGATCTTGAAAATGTTGGTAATGTATTTTTGGTCATGCAATTCCGCCTAACAGGAGACATCCAACAAACATTTATAGTTAAACTAGTTATTGCTTTAATAAGAAATTAAGTTTCTTTGATGATATTTGACACACAAGAAAAAGTGTCACCGAGGGTATTTTATGAAATGAGTATGCTTTTAATATAGTTTAACAAAAACATCAGAAATACAGCATAAACAGGTGATCCAATAATCTAAATTTGGAATAACGATCTACATGTACCGAACATCGATTTCATATACATTGTCTTTACTATTAATCTTGAACACGTCTTATACACGAAAATCAATAGTTTTGATATGAAGTAAAATAAATATATGTTGTAAAATAAATACATGTTGTAAAAAGCAATGGTATTGGTATCAGGTTATGTATGAAAACATAGCAGTATTTATCTGATTTAGCATGTTGAAACTTAAAGAAATTCTGTTCTTTGAATACAAAAATATTATCAGCGTTAAATCTTCACAGAATTTATCAGACATATTTGTTTATGTGTTTGTTTGTTTTCTCGCCTTGGTTTGTGAGAACCTTTTGTCATTACTCTGGATTTACCCTACATGTAAATTTACAGCCATGCTACTCATTTAATGTATTGACACATTGTGGCCCAGCTTATATTGTTCATTAATGTAAGAAATTCTTTTTCAAATGTTCTGTTCTGTTGGTCAAATGAATGTCTTCTCTTACCCAGGCTGCAGGGTTTCTGGTGACCGATGGCTGAATCAGGGTTAAATCGTTTACATAAATAATAGTATGAATGATTAACTGGAAGTGGTCAAAACTGACTAGTTCCTGTTCATATTGATCTTATTTATTGATAAGATAATATTTTGATCCAATGATTATCACGTTTGCAAAAGGCGCAGGCAAAAATATAATTGTCAGTTTATCATGAATTGGTTTATATCTTAAACGTTTATTCCGTAGATATGAAATAAGACGTGTGCAAGCCTTTGTTAAATATTACGATTTCGTTTTTTTTTTAATCATGGCAATGTAATTTTAGATCACCCTTAAAGTTTGCATATAGATATGATTGAACTATATTCCCCTTCAAATAAGCAAAATTGTATTATTAAACATAAAAACAAACATAAAAACGATGTTATCAGTCATATTTCACAAAGATTTTATTTTGTGAATTTGTACATATTACATTTTTTATGTTTTATGGTATTATTTCAATAAATTATTATTGAAATATTATATGATATGTTATTTATATGCGTGGAGCTCTAAATATTTATTTTTATTTAATATATTATAATATAATAGCATTACATAAGGTGGGATATAAATTTCAGTTATCATTTTTTCCCGAACAACAACGACAACAACAACAAATCCCGATAATATTAACGTAGTTCAGAACAAGAGAAACAAACTGTTCTGAAGCATATTAAGTGCACTTCTGCTGCTGGACATACGTTTTAAGCAGTGAAAGACCATTTAACGATAAGTTTAAGCCCGCCATTGATTTTTATTTTGTATTGTATAGTAAATAAATAGTTTGCATGCTTGTCATTTAATGAAGGACCAAAATGAAACAAGTCAAAAAGACATGTTATTGTTTAACCCTTTACTTCATATAGACGCCTTTGGACACCTCTAACATAGACGCCTTTGGACACCTCTAATATAGACGCCTTTGGACACCTAATATAGACGCCTTTGGACACCTCTAATATAGACGCCTTTGGATACCTCTAATATAGACGCATTTGGACACCTAATATAGAAGGCTTTTGAAATATTGGGTGAATTATGTTTATATTAACTGACAGAGTGGAAAACAGTGCAGGAAGTGTTTTCAAAGGCCTTCTATGATTGGTGGGGGAAAACGTGTATCTATGGAGTAAAGAGTTAATAACCTCTGCACTACCACAATATGATACAAAATGTAGAAGTCATGTAGCATCCAATTAGTTGTTCTGTTTAGTGTGTACACCTTTGACAAAGTGAAAGTAGACGTCAGAAAGCATGTCTCCATATCCCGATTTCAAAGCATCACTTTTTCTCTAAATTCACGATTCAAATGTGACAATGCTTTCAAAATGTTCAACAAATTGTGGCATTCAGATAAATTGGTATTATGTATAACCGCCTTCGAATCTGCAGTTTTAAGCAATAACATTCGTAATTTCCATGACAGGCTAGGCATCCAAAGAGAACTGAATATATTGTACGTAATTTTACATAAATTTTTGTTGCTAATCTTATGTATATGTGTATTTAATGGTACCATCTCTGTTTGATTTCAAATTCTTCTAAAATAAAATCAGCAATGATTATGTGTGTACTCCAATACACAATTGGACAAAAGAGAGACATAATAACTGATTCATTTATTATATCTCCTTTATTCTATATGTAAATATATCGTTCCCTCTGTAATTGACCGTATAGCTTTTTTATTTTATACATTTTCTATGGGAACGGGTTGCAGGGAATTTCTAATTTACACTTATATATATAACATTTTAAGCAAGTTATAGTTACATGACTATTCCCAATGTTGCTATAGGTGTTAACTACTTACATGTACTTAAGCAGAACATGTACTATTTGAACAGATTTATTATCTATTAAAGTCTCATCATGGTTACAACATAAAACATACATAAACATTACCATTATATATACAGAATCATGCCATTATATTTAGAATTACAAGAGACTATTTGCTAAAACGCATTTTAGCTACGACATTACAACATCACCGTTTTTATGCATACATTTTTACATGTTACATGTATTTATAAAAAATGAGATTTGAAATTTTAATGTATATGTTATGAACAGTTTAGGCAATGTATATAGTCAAAATTGTAAACCTGATCAGTTGTATAGCATGTTATAAATTATAAGTAATTATGAGAGAGCAATATTACGTTTCTGTCCGACTTTTTTTAAAAAGAGAGATCAGGAACAGTGTTTAAAATTAGTTGCTCTTTACTTTCATAAAATGTTTACATATTCATAAATATATAGACATTTCTGTAAACAATAGCGTAATCTAATACATAATATTTTGTCAGTCTGTATGTTTGTCAGACTGTACCAAGTCATATTTAAATTGTGTGTGTGTGTGTATGTGTGTGTGTGTGTGTGTGTGTGTGTGTGTGTGTGTGTGTGGTTTGACACGCACAGGACAATGTGGACGTCTATCAGTAAGAACAGCAACGACTGAGGACTTGATGGACATTTGAGGCCGCCCCCACTTGTCAACAAAGCAAATAAGCTTGAATATAGTTATTTTTTGATAGTTCGCGTAGTTTATGAATTGCTGTCTGTCTGTCTGTATCTGCTATTGTATGGTTCTACCACAATAACTTAAAATTCAGACGAACCCACAGATATTTAAAAGATATTTAAAAGCCAAGTTTACCAATTATTCAGTGCCTCACTGCCTGTGTATTACCCCACCCGCATCTTTTACTGTATGCTTTTTTTCCGGAAGTAAACACCGGCAATTGTAAACATAGTCATTCCAGAAAGGCTTTCGCATTTTCTGATTTTACCTTTAATATTCATTTTTCACATTTTTGTCTATTGGAAAATGCGATTTGGATTTTCTGATAGGTGAAATTTTTGTTATTGTTCCAGCATTTTAAAAGAACATGAGAAGATCAAGAAGAAAGTCCCCTTTAGAAACTTCCAGAGAGTGGGTAGAAGCAGAGAGATATCCTTTGGTTTTTTTCTATTGAAGTATATCCCACTAAAGGTACGAGGTTTTAGTGCTAATGTGTTACTTTACTTTAAACATACTTTATTGCCAATAATGTAACTGTTAAACAGAAAATGGTTAGGTCACAAGTGCTTGCCACTTATATGCTAGCCTTCCCCAATACAATTTATTACAAAGACAAAATTATGGTTTCAAAATAATAACATGCTAATGTGTTCTTGCAAGGCTAAACATGGAGACCTCTGGATCTGTACGTTGTAGGGCCTTTCAGCGTTATCACAACGGGAGAGAGAGTGGGCGTCTTTTAGTCCCAATGATAAACAGCTTTTTTGAAGCTGTCTACTGTTGTTACACACACAGCACTGTTATCTAGTGTATTCCAGTCTATTGTGGTATTTGGAAAAATGATTGTTTGAAAGTTTGGGTTTTACAATGCACTGGTATAAAGCACTTAGAGTTATTTACTGCTTGTCTTTCTATTATGTTCTGTGCGTTGAAGTCACTGAATGTCTTAGGTGTTATTTTTCGTTTATTTGCGCGGACGGGTCTTATATGGTCATGGCATGGCAGAGCTGGCACCAGCCCCTCGACCACTTTATAGAAAAATATCAGACGGTTTGCCTTCCTTCGGTCCTGCAAAGGTTGAAGTTTCAGGTCCTGTAGCATCCAGTGGACTTGGTTGAGTAGTCTCCGGTGATAAATCTTGCTGTGTGCCTCTGTACTTTCTCTAGTCTATCTATGTCTTTTTGATGGTAGGGATCCCAGTCAATACTGCTGTATTCTAAAGGTAAGCTGATCTTCTGCAGTTCTGGGGACAATGCTTTAAGTTTCTGCGCAGGAATCCAAGTGTTGAACTGGCTTTCTTCGTAATCTTGGCCGCACTATTGACTTCACGGACTCAGGGAGGTCGTTGATATGGCAGAGGAAGAGTAGCGGGCCCAGCACTGTGCCTTGGGGTACACCCGAATCAACAGTGGTTGCTTTGGATTCTTCTCCATCAACGACGACCTTCATACTCCTGTTGGTGAGGAAATCCTTGAGCCAGTGGTTTAGGTTGCCTGTGATGTCGTGCTTCTCCATTTTGTGTAAGAGTTTTCGGTGGGGGACGGTGTCGAAGGCCTTGCTGAAATCCAGTATGGCCATATCTAGCTGAACACCTGTGTCAGTCTTGGCAAGTAGGTCATGGACTGTTGTTACTAATTGGGTTTCGCAGGAGTAGCCGGAGCGAAAACCATGGTTTAGTGATGTAAGGATGTTATTTTGTTCAAGATGTGAAAGAATATGTTTGCAGATGATGTGTTCCAGTATTTTGCAGGTAACACAAGTCAAGGATACAGGTCTGTAGTTTTCGGCTAGACGTACATTGCTCTTTTTGAAGATTGGTGATACGAAGGCACTACGCCAATCTGTAGGTAGCTTTCCAGTGTCAATTGATGATTGAAAGATGGTCCGTAGTGCAGGTGCTAGCTGTCGAGCGCAGATCTTTAGTACCATGTTTGGAATCATATCCGGACTTGTGCTTTAGATGTGTTGATCGCAAGCAGAAGTTTCTCAACGCCTTTGGTAGTGATGATGAGAGCCTGAATGGTAGTCCTACTTTGCTTGGATGTGTCAGGGAGAGGTGTATTTCCATCATCCTTGCTGAATACAGATCTAAACTGGTCGACCAGGATTTGAGCCTTGTCCTTACTGTTACTGACAAGTCTGCCCATCTTCTTGAGAGGAGCCAGACCAACACTATCCTGTCTGCGTGACTTAACAAACCTCCAAAATGGCTTGGTGTTGTTCTCGTCGAGTCCCTTCTGGATTGTGTTGTTGATGTGGTTTATCTCAGCTTTCTTGAAAGCCCTTTTGGAGTCCTTCTGGAATAGCTTGAAAGGACTTTTAACATACAAAAAATAATAACCAAATGGCACTTTAATGTTTGTTTGGTTATGTGGGGGGGGGGGGGGGGGGTATTTCTACTTCAATTTCATATTTATGCAAGGTAAAAACTGTAGATAAATTACATCTCACATTTATTTATTTATTTTCAGGTAGAGGTATCATAACCACTACCTTCAGGAGTAAGGGTGACTTCCTGCTTCAGTATCCAGGAGACGTCATAACAGCAGAGGAGGGTGAAATCAGGGAGGCATTCAACAGCTCTGGTTTTAGGTTCTTCTTTCAAAGTGGTGAGAAAAAGTTTTGGTAAGTTCACTGTTATTAAACTATTGTTCTGCTGATGATTAAGAAAACCAAGAAAAATGTACAGAACCGAATTCACTACATACAAAAATAAAATGATTGAGCATTCCCTTCCTTTATTAATTTTGTGACACAAATTGATCAAAACTAATGAAGAAGTCGTATGTGGAACTGTGCTCGAGATTGTAAACAAACTATTGTTGATTCTGGTCAGAAAAAGCCCCCGATATATAGTGGACTAAAGCAGACCTGGGGTAATTGTTATCAGCTGTAATTCATTACAAAATCTGAAGTTATTGGATGTAACCAGTAATCAAGATTATTTTTGATTAAATTAATCATATTGTAATCAATTACATTGTGAAAACAGGTGTAATCATGATTTCATTTTGATTACTTTATGATTACATTCATGTATTAAATGTTCTAAAGAAGGGAATAACTGACAAACCATCAATTAGACTATATGTGATAACAGATACATTTATATCTTACAATGTAGTCCTCATCTTTCGTGGTTGATATTTTCAAATCTTTATTTCTTAATGTAAGCTAACTTGGAATGAAGTTACCGAAAACTTTTTTAACAGACATTTTTAAATGGCTAATAGTTGAAGATTTATATACTGACATTCAATGTGATATATATGATAATGGGACACATAATCCATAGATTATTGAACAAACATGCGTTTTTTTAAGATTTGTGTGTACTGTATATGTTTAATGACTCCATTGGCTTTCAAGAAAGCTCATCAGTGATAGTGACTGAGGTAGAGCATTGGCTTAGGAATCAATGGGGTCCACAGATCGAGGCTTCTGTCCATAATTAGTACCATTTCTTTCAAGGAATTCAGCAGAATTATGCATAAACAATAAGTCATATTATCAACATGCAACATGCTGTACATGTCACTGTATTTGTGAATGTCTTCATTTGAAGGTTGCACTGTCCTCAGTGTGAAGTCACACTGTCCTCATTTGGTGTCAGTAAGATAAATCAATACTTTTTATTTACCCAGTGCTGGATAACCTCAGTGACAATGATAGTGATGTTAAGGCAAATGGGCGAGAACCTGAACATATGGATGCTCAGAAAGGTATGGAGCAATGTATTTTCTGTTATGAAACCTTTTGAAATGTTGAGTTTTACACCATGTTTTTACAAAAAACATATTAGCTCACCTGGGCACAGAGTGCTCGTGAAGAGCTATTGTGGTCGGTGATTGTCTATCGTCTTTGTCAACATTTTGCTTCAAATGTCATCTCCTTAACCACCTGGCCAATTTTGAAATTATTTCACAGGATTTTTTCCTTAGTTGGTGGTTTAATGCAGATTAACGGAAAGGAAAATATTTGAAAATCTCATAATTTCATAATATGTTTGGGTAATCCTACCAATGCCTTCAGGGCATGGATGCTCGTTAAAAAATGACAGACAGGGGGGCATGGCAGGTTTTCCTTAAATGGCTATAGTTGAATTGTCAAAAACTGCTGGCCAAACTAACAAGTAAATTTACACATATGTGTTTTGGATGGCCCTCTACCAAATTTCTCCCTGCAATTTTGATTCGTAAAAAAATATGTCACTTTTTCTTATATGTATTTAATAGGAAATAAAAATCTTAACAGAAACTGTCTGTCTGATTTCAAAATGATTTTATAAAATTGTTCCTTGGGTGATTTTCTTTCAAATTTTATCAAATAAATAGTATCCATATAAAACTTTGGTTATTATGGCAACAGAAAAACTTTGAAAATCTTTTTCAAATCCATAAGGTCTAAAGATTAGATATTTAGTACATTGCATCGTCTAGTGATCCTCTACCAAGATTGTTCAAATTATGCCCCCAGGATAAAAAATGAACACACCCTAAGTGTTGTTTATTTTACATAGACCCTACTTCCTTGATTAATTTAAAGCTACAGCAATGAAATTTTTACCAAATGTGTCATTTTTCAAATATTTTGCAACAATTGCTTAGGATGACCCTGGTCATACTTTGTATGTAGTGGGACCTTCTTGCCAATAAGAGTGATAATCAAGGAAAGGTTACAGTTAATAATAAAAATCCATGCCAATGTTGTCAAAAATGTCACTGTATTTGTGAATGTCTTCATTTGAAGGTTGCACTGTCCTCAGTGTAAAGTTCACACTGTCCTCATTTGGTGTGAATAGGATTGATGAGTTCTTTTTTAGCTCAGCAAAGCACAAAGTGTTCATGGTGAATTTTTAGGATCGTTGAATGTCTGTGTCATCCATGGTGCATTTGCCGGTGAACAAAGAGGCCACATTTTTTAACTGATTTTCATGAAACTTGGTCAGGGTGTTTGTCTCAATGAATCTCAACCAACTTTGAAACTGGGTCACATGGAGTCAAAATCAAGATCTCTGGTCAAATCTTGTAAAAACCTTTTGAACATCCTAGAGACCACATATTAGATTAGAGCTTTGTATAACTTGGTCAGAATGTTTGTCTCTGAAATCTTTAAGGAGTTTGAAATCGGGTCATTTGGAGTAAAAACTAGGTCACTAGGCCAAATCTTAGAAAAATCCTGTGAACACTTAAGGTCACTAGGTCAACTGTTAGATATGAATGCTCTAGAAGACACATTTTTAATGGGTTCACAATAAAACATTGTCAAAATGTTTGTCTTTATGAAATCTTGCTTTTAATAATTAGCAGATTTCTCATGTGAGTGCTGTAGAGCCATAATGGTCCTTATTTGTTTATTTACACAGTAATGGTTGACCTTAGTGACGATGATAATGATGTTGGTGCAGATGGGCAAGAACCTAACCCTGATGGTATGGATTCACAAAGAGATACAGAGCACTTTATTGGTATTTTTTGTTATGAAACTTGTAGAAATGTGCTTAAGTACAAGTGTTTACATGTATTTTGAGCTATTGTACTCATGACATTCTATGTCCATCATTTATTTGCACATCAAGCTTTTGAACACTAGAGCTCACTCTTTTGGCTCAATCCTTAACAATGTTAGAATATTTGTCTTACTAATATCTAGCTCAAATTCAAGACTGCCCTATGGATTCAAGAAATATGTAACGGGATAGAAGCAATATTTTGCTGATTGCTGCGAAATTAGTCAAGTCATCAAGCCATATCAAACAAATACTAGTAATAGAATTGTAATATTAAATCGTCATGGACATTGCCAGTGTTTATTTGGAAGACATTTAAGACCAAATAATTCTTGATTAACTGGAGTGAAAAATTGATTTTTAGCTCGACTTACGAAGAAAAGTAAAGCTATTGCACTTGCTCTTAGCCTGATCATGTTTACAAATGGTTTCAGATGAAGCTTGTAGTGAAATTGAGGAAATGGACAGTGGTGATGAATGGAGACCAGCTAAGAAATTTAGTATGTGGATTTACTACAACTTTTCTGATACTTTTACTGTGACCCATTGTTCTTCTTAATAGTTTGCAGTTAATATTCTGCCTGTGAAAATAAGTTAAGTAGCAGAGCTGGGGCCAGTTTTGTTATTGGTAAACCATCTGCTTAAAAACCTTTTTTAACTTGAATGTTTATTGTAGTGACAAGCCTGTCCCCATTTGTAGGTTTACACTGTCCTCGGTATGAGGTTCACACTGTTCCCGCTTTGTAATTTTGGCTATTACAAGTGGTTTCTCTCAGTAACTAAATGTATTGGTATAACTTCCTTGAAACTTAATAAAAGTATTTATCTTAATTGTGTGCATGCCAGATTTTCAACATGATGGGTCAATTATTGTTAGATTTATTGGCCTTGAATAGTATGAATGAAGAATTTAATGTTTGTTAAGCCATCTAATTAAATATAGTTTTAAAAAGATTAAATAACTATGTAAGGCTGGAGCAGTGGGTTTGTCGTATGATACAAACCACTACTTTTTGGATACACTCTACCAAATTTAAGGAAAAAATTGATATTTAATTTTCTTCAGCTTTTTTTGAACCTACAAAGAAAGTGTAGCTTTGTAGGGTATTGCTATCATTATCCACAGAAAGCATTAACTTTATCTAATAATATTGCCATTGTCAGAAATACATGTCGGGTGCATATTTTATTGTTCATAAAGGGTGGCGTGGTGGTCTAGTGGTAACGCACTTGACTGTCAAAGAGGTTGTGAGGTCGAATCTCGGCTCCGAAGCATGATATTTCAGGAATGCTTTTTCTGTGTTCTCCACCCACACAGTCCTTAGAATGAGACTTAAGACCGAGGTCACATGTATTGGTGCTAAACACTGAGCATGTTAAAGAGCCAGGAGGTGTATTTTAAGAGAGCAGGGATGTAAATGCCCGGATTCTTCTATATCCACGCCCCCTCTCTCTGGGGCGACTCATGTGACCTTAGTTGTTGATCATTTGAAATAATTTAGTTCTCGCTTCCAAAACTTTAATATGCCGAGCATTAAAGTTTTGGGTCAGCCCTATAATAAAATCTAACCAAAATGACAACAGACTATTTATTATGAATTACACAAATACAAGTAGCTTTATTGGATTACAAGTTGCGAGTGAAAAGTTAGTCACTTGGTCACGTGATCAAACTTTTGGGAACATGGCGGCGAAGAGATAGCATTAACATACCGAGTTGAAATTAAAGCTAAAACATCATGATTTAACCAAGATTTCTGCATGCACACAATCATGTGACAATGAGCTTTGAAAAGATTTAATGTCAGTATATCCATGCATCATCGGTGAGTATCCAAGTTTTAAGTAGTCAAGAAATGCCATCGTGTCAGATTTCTGGAACGAATATTGGTTAGCTTTCCCAACGGGAGGACTTCAGCATACCCATACTAAATTGCATGTATATACATTTGTTGTATTAATACCTGTAGGGGCTGCCTTGCTGCATAGTGATAGTGACAGTGATAGTGAACATGAAGCTAGACCACCTGTTAGAAAACCAAAGTCAAGTAAGTACTAAACATACTAGTTTTTTTCCACTCACACAAAAATGTAACTGAAAATATCCACTGAATAGCAGGAGGACATTTTGGAGTCGGACGAGAGAAACAAATACATCAGAACAAAATGTTAATCAAGCAAGTTTTAAGTTCAAACCTCATTTATTATCAGATAAGTCATTTCTTTACTAGTAGCTACTGACCAACACAGTTGTAAAAATATACTGCAAACATCAATAGATATTAACAGTATTTAAGATACAGCATTGGTCAAGAACTGTAGAAGTTGGTTGCTGTATTTTCAGTTTGCAGTGGCAGAAGACCGTGGACTGAAGGAGAAAAGCGTATTGTGTTGTCAGGGATGAAGAAAACCCTATTTCTGCAGAAACTCCCTGGAAAACTACAGTGTGAGGAGCTCATACATAAACATGAAGAGCTTCAACAGAGATCATGGACAATGATAAAACATTTCATCAGAAACCGTATTTTGGCTGAAAACAGGAAAAAAAATGTAAAAGCATAACGTTGCAGTGCCCTCAAACAATGCTCACAAAAAGAGTAAAGCAAGACACTTAAGACATGCTTTCTATTACCATGGTACCCATTTTTAGCTCGACTATTCGGAGAATAAGGAGAGCTATTCTACTCACCCTGGCGTCGGCGTCACACCTTGGTTAAGGTTTTGCATGCAAGTACATATATCACACCATAGCTCAGTTAATATTGGATGTATTGCATTGAAACTTTCTACAAGGCTTCCTTGTCATCATACGTATATGAATAATCAAGTTCGATAACTCTATCCTGCATTTAATGCAAATTATGGCCCTTTTTCGACTTAGAAATTCTGGTTAAGGTTTTGAGTGCAACCACATATATTACCTTAAAGCTCAGTTACTATTAGATGTATTTATTGAAACTTTCTACAAGGCTTCCCAACCATCACACCTATATGAATAATCAGGTTTGATAACTCTATCCTGCATTTAATACAAATTATGGCCCTTTTTCGACTTAGAAATTGACTTGTTATGGTTTTGCGTGCAATTAACTACAAATATTACACCATAGCTCATTTACTACTAAATGTATTGCATTGAAACTTTCTACAAGTCTTTTATGTTTCATAAATAACTTTGCAAACCTTAACTTATAAGCGGTGGAATAGTCGACTGGCTGTCTTACGGACAGTTCTTATTAGAATTTTTGTCCTAATATTTTACTCACATTTTAAAATTACCTAGCAACCAGGAACATGATATTTGTCATGATCAAAATTTATACAGTAGATTTGGAATATAATATTTCATAATTAACCTACTTTGAATATGTTAGAGTTGATCATGTGAGGGGAATGTAGCATGCAGTTCATTAATACAATGGAATGTTTTAGCCATTTCAGAGTTAGCTCAATGGTGGTGAGGTGAGGTTTTAGTACCAGTATTGAAGCACCAGCTTGCACATTAGTGCAGTCTTATAAGGCTCTATGTTTTTTTGCTACTCAAGTTGACAATAACCCTAAATTTCAAATGGATTGTTCCAAAACTAAATTTGGATCTGTCCATTGTTGAAATTATTATGTCAAGTGTTCAACAAATACAGTGGAACTTGTCTAATCACAACTCCTCTTATCAGGAATGCTGTCTAATTTGAAAACCTTTACAATTCACAAGCTGTCTTCATGTTACTGACCTTGTCTTAAACACCTTATCGAAAATAATGGATAAAGTTGTAATGTATGCAAAGTGGAAATATTTGTGAATTGTTTTCTTTAATGAAATTTCCAGGCTTGCTTTTGGAGGAATCTTTATATTGAAATTTTAAATGAACAGATGATATTGAAATCTCATTCTTTGATAGTTGTATAGTATCAAGTGTTTAGATTTGTTTTACTGTATTGGACTGCATCAAGCAAAAAAGGATCTTATTCTGAGTTTTAAGAATTTTCGAAAGTATATGAGGTTCTGAACTTAAAATTAATTTGTTTGAAGGAAAGAGAAGAATTTCAATGCAGGGAGCTTGGCGTGAATGTTAATAAGCCTGAATAAATCGGGATCTTTTGTTGCTTTATTGATTATTTATCATATAGGGAAACGTTTGTATTATTATAAATAAAATCCTAGAAATTCCATGCTTGCAAATATAAATATATATATATTAATAACATATCCTAAATGATCTATACTTTCGCCTATGTTGAAAAAAATGTGCACTGCTATTTGTTGAAATGTCAAACTGACTTGACATCACTTTCTCAAAACAAAGTCATTTATGATAAAACATTTTTTTGCTAAGGATGCAATATAATATTGATATTATGCATCACTTTCTCTAAAGATGTAATTCATAATAAAGACCATTTTTACTCGACATGGTTCATTTCTTTTAATGCCAGTGCTTTTTTTCTGCAAGCTGATATTTTTACATCTTGTAAAAATATTTACTGGAATTATTCAGAATTTAGTTTCTGCAACCTTTTATATTTTTGGTAAAAACAAAGGAAATTAGTTTAACAAGATTTACCAGAACTTTGCCCTGTTTTGTAAATATTACATAGGATAGGTAAAGCAATAGAAATTCTTGAAGAAACCAATTATTTCCTATAACTTTGTTTCCTATTTTATTCTATTTTGATGAAGTATACTCTTCCTAATGAAATATTTATGTGTTAAAGGAAGAACCGGAACATGCGCTCAGGCAAGGTAAAGATAAGCAATAAACAGCCTGTTTTAGTCTTAATGATGAGATAACTTTGCTTGTTACAGGTCTTACTCATAATAGCTAGAGACTGGCTTGATCTGAACTTGTGTTTGTATCGATGATTTCAAGCTATATCAGTCATTGCCGAGTGTTGTTTTTTTTTTTGGGGGGGGGGGGGGGCTAAATTGTATTTGACATTTTTGGCCTCAAGACAATTTAGTGTATCTTTGAAAGTTGAGATGTTTACCAGATTTGTTGCCGATAACCAGCCGTCCGCACCTACATGTACATTGCTGACTGACAATGATCTGTCATTCTTGAAAGGCTTAATAAAATTATGTAAATATTTATGCATATTTTAAATAAACACTGAGTGTTTCAGTACAGTGTTAAAGATTTGGTAGCGAACAGAAACACTTAAAGTATCTGTTTTATGTTTGCACACTTAAGAATTGATTTTCAGTTCTCAGGTTGGAGACAAGACTTCTTCGGGTTCTGTTGCAATCAAACTATTTTGACATGAAAAAAAAAGTTAATATTGGCATTTGATTTATTTTCATGAATACTATGGGCATACCAAAAACTTGCTAAATTTATTTCTTCCAGTATATAATCATTATCTTTACTTTTTTTCTTTATGTTACTGTTTAATAAGCCATAGAGCAGTATTAAGTTGGAATCTGACCTCTTAAAGGTGAAGGTCAACAAAAATAGTTACTTTCTAGGTTATAGCTTTTTTGGCTAGTTATTTTATCTTGAATACGTTTATAGGCACTACATTGTAATTAAAATGTTTGCTCACCATTATAACAAGGTGATTGATTTTGCCTCAACCTGAATTTTTTTTTAACCTTTTGCACACCATGGTGAATAGTTAGGGGCTTTGCCACCAGTTTAGCACAAGGACAGCCGGTTCAAAGTAACACATTCATCTTGATATCCCTAAATTGTATATTAGAATATTCCAAAATTGAGCTTCGACAAGACTGTTATTAATATTCAGCAGATATTTCTTTTGTGTCGCAAATGTTTTGGATTATTTTTACTCTTGTATGATTTTTGTTTAATTTCAAATTTGTTCGAATCACAACTTTTAAGAAGCTGTATTACAGTTTGGTATCAAAATAAATTCTTTCAAATTGCTTGATTTCATCATAAAGACTGAAATGTCAAATTAAACTGTGACAGAATGGTTTTATTTGGATATTTATGAAAGTTACTGAAATTCTATACACTCAAATTAAAAAGAGTATACAATTGATTCTTGCGATCAATAAACATTATGGTACTGCAAAGTCAATGACTTTCCGAAGATCATTATTTATTTATTTTTACACAGATTTCACATTAACAAAATCAATGTAGGTTATATTATTATCACATCCGTTTGCGATATTTTACTTTTTGATTTAAATCTGTGGAATGGCAGACATGTGTAAATATCTTGCTATATACTGTTATTAGTTGTTGTTCTACTATTTGCTTGGAATATAAAATGTGTATTTACAATAGATCTATTTTGATCATGTCTCACTGTTTGTAGATTATATTTTTGACAAATGAAATTCTGAATAAAACATTACAGTTACAAGATTGTGTTTATCTTGAAATACCTTAAATTACTTTAACGAGCCACCCGATGACAAAAACCAATAGTGCATTTACTACCATCATGGATCCAGACCAGCCTTCACATCCGAGCAGTGTAATCAGGCCACATGCTGTTCGTTTTTAGTCAGCATTTACCTTGCTTGAGGTTATAGTACACAGTATGGCGCGTGATCAGACTGGACGGATTTGCAGGCTGGTTTGGATTCGTACTGGTCACATTGCCATACAGGTGACATTTAAAACCCAATTATCATGTGAATTGGTCAAAAGGTTTGCGTTATCAATGTCAAACAGAATGTTTGTGTTTATGATCTTTAGTTTAGAGTTGAAGTTTGGTTACATATTGTCATAAGTCCCAGGTGAACGATATAGGGTCATTATGACCCTCTTGTTTTTGAAAAAATAACCTGTTTTTTTGTGTGAATTTGTGTGTGTCCTCATTGTAAGGTGCATAATGTCCTCAATGTCTGGTGATAGCTGTCCTCACTTGGCAGTAAGAAGATGCACTTTTCTGTTATAAGATATTTGTTAACAAGTGGAATAAGTTTTTGATGGACAGGTCTTGTCAAAACTAGTTGCATTTGAAACTGTTTCTCAATACTGTCACTATCAGTTACAAAGAAAAACTTTCTTCTTTTCTGTGGACTATTAAGAACAATTCTGATGAATCAAAACTGTTGCTCTTTTATAAACTGCAACTAATTCTGATACCAATTTTCCCATTTTAAGTGACTCTTCTATTGCACAGTGTTCAGTAGTTCTAATCTATGTCTCTGATACCAAATTTAAAATGTATGTTGCAGTTTTTCGTTCAACTAATGAAATAAACACTTAAATTCTGAGTTTGACTATTTGTTTTCAGTTTAGTTATTTCCTACCAGTGGTAAACTGGTTTGGAGATGCATCTGACTGCTTGATTTTGTCAAGTTTCTGCCTGTCTACAATTAAGTATTGGTTAAAGATTGGTCAGTATGATTGCCTTGATGAAATCTAGGTCGATTGCGAACATGGGTTATCTAGGGTCAAAAACTAGGTCATGGGGTCAAATTATAGAAAAACCTTGTGTTTCATCGGAGCTTCATGAAACTTGGTCAGAATGATTGTCTTGATGAAATTAAGGTTGAATATGAATATGGGTAATCTGAGGCCAAAACCTAGGTCACCCGGTTAAAAACCTTATGTATGCCAGCCATACAGGTGACATTTACAACCCAATAATCATGTGAATTGGTCAAAAGGTTTGTGTTGTCACTGTCAAACAGAATGTTTGTGTTTATGATATTTAGTTTAGAGTTGAAGTTTGGTTACATATTGTCATAAGTCCCAGGTGAGCGATATAGGGTCATCTTGACCCTCTTGTTTTTGAGAAAAACAACCTCTGGTTTTTTGTGTGAATATGTGTGTGTCCTCATTGTTAGGTGCATATTGTCCTCAATGTCTGGTGATTGCTGTCCTCACTTGGCACTAAGAAGATGCACTTTTCTGTTATAAGATATTTGTTAACAAGTGGAATAAGTTTTTGATGGACAGGTCTTGTCAAAACTAGTTGCATTTGAAACTGTTTCTCAATAAAATAATTGACTGAAAATGTTGACGAACACCACAGACGATCTAGGAATAAATTTCCCGAACCCCCTAGAACATTTTCTCACTCTAACGTTCGTTTGAGCCTTGACAGAGCTCTTGTCAATGGGCTGGCTTAACATTTTGCCAGTGAATCATCGATTGGTCATTCTTTCACGAGACGTGTGAGAGATTGTACAGTAAGTTAGAAATCGTAGATTTAACATGAATTTAAATGAGAATAGATTGCAAATTTATATGCATTGTATTGGTGGAGAACTTTGTGTTGGAAGAACAAGCCAAATCATCATCCTTTGTTGGATGACGTACACTTGGTCTCGCACTTTGAAGAAAGCATAGTTTATATTGGCATAGGCAGCAATGACTTGACACATTTTTCAGTAACACCTTAGAGGCTTTCAAGAATGATTATTAGATTTGCAGAAAAATGCCAACGCTGGATTGAGATTCCATTGTATTAACCACTAGGTCACAGATCCGCCTCTTGTATATACGCTCTTTAATCTTGGAACTAAATAAATATGTGTGAAATATTACTGATTACAATATTATCTATGATTACTATCTTAAAGTGCAATTTTGTTCAGTTACTTATCTTCAGGTACGTGACGCTTCATTTTCGCAGGAAGTGCACACTTCAACCCTACTCAACAGAACGGATAAAAGAACTCAAGACATGGTTGTCCTGAAGTGATCATCTAGCAAATGAGAAAGGCATATTTCAAAATGTAGTAAAACCTGAAGATATATTGATTGCAGACGGAGGCTTCCTTGTAAAGATATTTTACAAACAAAATACTGACTTTAGAAGCGCTTGTCAGAATACATGCGAAACATGTTATAGAACGCATGGAAATATTTAAAACTATTAAAACAGCAATGTCACTTAGTTTCAAGCCACAAGCTGCGGAAATAAGTGGTCTCCAGCTGAACTATCAAGAGCCGTTAGTTGTGAATTGTGAAGTGACTTCAATGTAATTTTTTCGTTATATATGGCAAGGAAACTGAAAATATGAAGAACCATGTGATTTTAATAAATTCTTACAATAGGCGGTCCGTCAAAAGTAACCGTTGAAATCAAACGAAAACATCAATAATTCCCTGACATTATCCTTCATGCTCGTTCAACTTTCTGATGACATAGTGAACATTCAACCGCGTTTTATATCAACTGGGTCATGAAATAGTACGTACTTATTTGTGTTATATATACTTAATATGTCGGATATTTGAGATTTTGTACGTAGCAACAAAAATAATTGATGTACATTCATTGATGTACGTGCTTTCTAGTTTATAATCGCGATTTTGTGACGATTAGTTACTTCTATATATGTTAGTGTAAAGGTTGGAAAGTGGAGATTTTGTATATTTTTTCGAAAATATAATGTAGTTAAACTTTGATTTTATGTGTCTGCTACAACATATAAATTCAACGCATTTTATGAACTTATATTAAAAATATAAGGATGGTCAATATGCGTTTCAACGGAAGCGTATACTGGTCCCCTAAAAACTTTTATAAGGTTGGAAAAAGTGCAGGAGTATCTAATAAAAACTAAATTTGGATTTTTTTAAACACTTGTATATATTTTGTATTGACTTGCCAATTTAACAGCATTAGTATTTTTAAAATAAGAGTTTCATGCTTAACCGCAACATGTGTTTTCTTCTTTTAATAAAAAAATCTATTGATATACACCGTATATTAAAGCTCGGAATTTTCTGATAAACTTATATGTTATTGATGACTGCATATGGAGAAATTTTGATTGTAATATTATTCATCTGATACAGGTTCAAACAATTTAAATTATATTATAGACATCGTATATTTAACAGTGAGTTGGGTATTCGAATTATATTATGGCGAATATCCAGCCAGAGATGAATACCCAGCCAGCTGGGAGGTGGGTATTCAACATACACCAGGTAAGCGAATTCCCAGCTATGTTCGAGTACCCAGCCAGCTAGGAGATAGGCATAGAAATTTCATTATGGCGAATATCCCACCAGAGTTGAATACCCAGCCAGGTACATTAATTTTAAATGTACGAATCAAGAAGGTGTAATCCTGCATTTGGTGTTTGTATAACCATCTGAACTCCGCTCCAGTATAATGGGATGAGTATTGATAAGCGGATTTTTTTAAAAGCAAGAACGTTGATATTGCACATTGTCAAATAATTCTTTTAACATAAGCAGAAAAATCCGTTTTATGACAGCTTGTGGAGGATTATATGAAATACAAATGATGTTGCAAATGCAGCATTGATTGGCGATAACAGGAAAAAAAAGGCTGATTTTCGAACCGGGCAGGCCTTTTAATTATGTTCCCAGGCATCCTGTCCTCTGCGTGCATTCGATTATGATTGAATTACACACCATTGTAGTAATTATGTTGTTTAAAAGGTATGCCTATTCACTAAGTTAGACTGATATTACTAAACTAAAGGCAAGTTTTGCGATTGCACGAGACTTCGAAAATCACGTAGGAAAGTATTAGATAAGAAGGGATAGTTTTCGTTTTCAAAAAAATAAATATTGAAGGACACTAATTTGGCACCAGAAGCATACGGAAATATGCTGCAGTAGGCGAAAAAATACTTTTCTCTCAACACTTCATTCCATTTTCTTTGCCGTAAGATATAACGTCACAAAACGTAATGCCGAGGTCACACATTCACGGATCACCTCGCCAGTTCCACTACGGATTAAATCTCACGGATGACCCCGGAAATGTCAATTTCAATAGTCCGATACGGATGCACAACGGTGTGACTACGGATTCTGACGTATCTTTGATGTAACGTAGTAAACCGTAAAAGACTTTGAGAAACCTGGCAGATCCCTACCTATCCGTAATGCAACGTAATGAGATCGTGCCGTTCCGTGACAAATCCGTAACAAACCGTATTGTATCCTAAGCAAATACGTGGTGTAATCCTTGACGACTTAGGGCCTACGAATAAGTACGGATTAATACGGTTTTAATAGGGACTAAAACAGATCAGTACGTTCTAATACGGTTTAGTAAGGATATACTACGGTTGTTTGATCCGTGTTCAATTTTTGAACATGTTCAAAAATTGTCACGGATATACAAGTTCTACTACGAATGACTACGGTTACAATACGGAAAGCTACGGACCAATACAGATTGCTACGAATGATGCCGGATCGTATCCGTAGCTAATCCGGCGTCAAATCCGTGAATGTGTGACCTAGGCATAACGTCCAGAGTACTCCATGATTATGAACACGGGTTTCTTTTGACCGCTGGATGACAAATTTATACGTGACAGAAGCATACGAAATATGTGTCATCAGTCATTTCCTACGGCACTTATTATTGTGAAGATATTGTAAGAAATTTTAATTTTAGGAGTACAGTTCGGAAACTTTATGAACGACCCTTATATATGTCCATTTTCGTTAAAATAAATAATCATCGTTGGAATCTGTGTGATGTGTGTGCAAAGTGAGGACTGAGTAAACCAGCCACTGAGGACAGTGTGTACCAACATCTGAGGACATTTCCCATGTAATATTTTTTTTAGTGTGTGTGTGGGGGCGGGGGGGGGGGGGGGGGGGCTTGTGAGGATGCATAATTATACGAGATATTCAATTTGTATTTGTTGGTAAGAACACACAACGCTTAAACACTTAAGCAAATCGAATGCTATCTCTGACTTAAGTAAATGGGGATCTTTGTAGTACACATTTCGGTCAAAGTAGAAACACAAAATAGGGGTTGAAGACTTCGCAAATCATGTTCCAAACCTAACACGGTCTGAAATGTAAAGAGCACATGATGTGCCGTTCGATGTGTGCTGTTTGCCTATTTTATATTTACGTTGTATGGAAAATACTGTAAATGGACTTTCCAAAAGTGAATGATAATGTTCCATGCTATAAATTTGGCGGTGTAAAGATTCGTGATCTAGTCGTTTCTCAATATATGGATCACGAAATCGACCCCCGCTCCTCTCTAACATTACTAACAATCTTTCTGATGGAACTTTAAACGGAAGTCCTGTGTACCCGTGCTTAACACGGGCACCGAAACATCTGTACAATCCAAACTATCAGTCCTCTTTCAAGAGATCGCCCGTAGGCGAGATAAATAAATGCAAATTTATACACACTTAAAACTGACATTTTTTTCTGTTTGTACTATCAATGTTAGTGGAATTATCTGAAAACACCTGCATCTGATTCAGTTTTAAACCTTCTGAATTTAGGTAGAAGAATTACTACATAATAATTGTAACTTAATCGAAATGTTACCACATAAGAGTCAAAAACCCACTTAACTTGAACGGTATACTGGTGATATACCAACTTCCGACTATCTGCGACTTGCCCTTGTATGGCTATTAGTACTTTGCGGAACGGAACGGAACGGAACAAGTGATGGGGCACCAAACAGGGAATACTTGTTTCCATACTTATATATTCTACATACGGTTTAATAAACATGCAGACCAATTGAGGGTTTGTATTTACTTACTAAACCATTCAATCATAAATGCGGGTTTAGCAGGGCAAACTTCTATTAACTGTCTCTTTTATGAGACGATTTGATGATAATATAAATAGATAAATAGTAAAACATGTGCGTCTTTCTTCATGATGCTGTAGGATATAAATATCTATAATGTGCCGTGTTGTATCTATAGTGAAAGCTAGTGAGAAATAATCGGCAGATATTCATTAAGAACTGGTCAAACTATGTCTAGTATATACATTTTTAATTTGGTGAAAATAGATACTTTATCATATTAAAATTACATAGCTCGGTTTTATTGAACCTGTTATACTGCACTATCAAGCCAGCATTGCGTATAACTCAATATTTTCAGTGGTTTAATGTTATACAAGAAGAACACACGAAGTATGTTTTTGTTCCGTTCCGTTCCGCAAAATACAGATACCCAAACAGGTAACTGTATTTTGCGGAACGGAACAATTTGCGCTTTATATATTATATTTGTTATTGAATAAATATATACACTATCAGTAGTACATTATCAAATGAATATTGCAAAATAATACGAGGATAAAGCAGGCAGAATCAATTAACGAAAGCGTTATTATACGTGTGTTTTGTGAATGCATTTTTTCGGCGCCGCCGTTTGTATTCGCTTTTATTCTCATAGGTGTGTGTCCCATTTTACCAATGAAAACTATATTTGAATGTGAAACTCAAATACTGCGTGCTCAATTGATTTTGTAACGCCTATATTGATTGGTCGATATGATCTTACTAGGCTAAAGGAATAAATTCTAGTGATGTTCGTTTGAAACCAATAGCTAAATTTGACGTTCAAAGTGCGCCGATTATCTTTTTTTTATAAATCTTTCTTGTTTTCTGGTGGAGGTGGGTGGGGGGGGGGGGGGGGACAATTAAGACAATTATGGTTATGGCTTTACTTAGCAAGATGCCAAAAGTCTGATACCAAGCTTTCAGAGCTGCGCACCCAACACAAGTAAGCATAACCCAGCGGTACAACAAAATTACGTACGTACTGTTGTCAGAAGTTTAGGGATGTCAAAGATTAGAATTCACACTGAATGACACATTTCTTTCAAAAACTCACACATAGCATAATTGCTGTTTACGTGGAATTATTAACGATGGTTTTATTTTAGCTATATTGGCGGTTTTCATGTTTCCATCAATTTCCGCCATTTAAATAACAACGCATATATTTCTCAACCGCAATTTATTGTACTCGACAAAAGGAGCTTAACATTTGATAGTGAACGCACGTAGTCTGTATCAGTAATGCATTTCCATCGGAACGGTGGTTGTTTGTTCCCTTGTATCTTTAAATATTAATGGACATAAACATGATTCCTTTTCTTAAATACACTTTATTGATATGTTTACATGTATTACTGCAGGATGCAGGGAGGAAAACGCTAAAATTCTTTCACATGTTCATATCATAAAATGCTGATTTGCTATATGCGCAAACAAATTATAGTGACAATTTTCTTTAATCAGACTACAATAGGGTAATACAGTTTGATTGCGTACAATTATGTTAAACTTATTCAAATTCGTAATAAAAATAATAAGAACAGAACAGAACACAGAACAGAACAGAACATTTGTTTTTACCCAGGTATAAACATATACAACATGGAATATAACAAAAAACACGTTCAGTTGTGAATAATATAGTGTTCCAGTACAAGAGAGAATATAGAATCAGTTATTTTTGTATAGAAAATACTATCCATATAGTTTTGCATACAGTACACCATATTGCTCTAATATTTACTATGTTTCAAATAGGGGGTAGATAGCTCATTTTTGCATCAGTCTCTTGATATACCCCTACAAAACTGCGTGTGAGCCGAATTACACAATAATACGCTCTGTAAAATAGTTCTTCCAAGTAGATAGATAGATAGATAGATAGATAGATAGATAGATAGATAGATAGATAGATAGATAGATAGATAGATAGATAGATAGATAGATAGATAGATAGATAGATAGATAGATAGATAGATAGATAGATAGATAGATAGATAGATAGATAGATAGATAGATAGATAGATAGATAGATAGATAGATAGATAGATAGATAGATAGATAGATAGATAGATAGATAGATAGATAGATAGATAGATAGATAGATAGATAGATAGATAGATAGATAGATAGATAGATAGATAGATAGATAGATAGATAGAACCTTTATTACAGTGACGTTTGTACATCATAACAAATAGAACAATATCATACAAATGAGATATGATAGTACAACAGTCCCTCACTTTTGTTTTACAAACATTAGAAATTGCTGACCTGTAAAGCAATGTATGGACAACTTAAATAATCACTGAAAACAAATGTAATATATTTACATAATATTTGGAA
The DNA here is from genome assembly GCA_029582155.1 of Panopea generosa. Classification (NCBI taxonomy): domain Eukaryota; kingdom Metazoa; phylum Mollusca; class Bivalvia; order Adapedonta; family Hiatellidae; genus Panopea; species Panopea generosa. Next base: position 58,871,770 of record CM055899.1, on the reverse strand, counting down.
GTTAATTTAGATTAACGATGAGTTAATGACCTTCGCCATATAAACGCACTTAGCAGATATTTAGCTGTTCTACTCGAAAAGTTCAACAATAGAGTCTTCCTAAATGTAGATCTAAATGTGACACGGTGTCATCATAAAGTCTCTGTCTTAGATCCTATACATATCACATTTGAGTAAGAAATGACATCACAGCAAAACTGTGCCATAATTGAGCGTTCACTTCTTGATAGATTAAGCTTCACATACATTCAGATTCACATCCAGTTATTAAAGCATACCTTTACATGTATATGCAAAAGGTAGAATAGAAAGGAACCCAACTCGACAAAAATGAAAACGTTGCATGCTCGGTTTAATTAAACCTGTTCATGGGCGGCAGCGGAAATGTTTGCTACCGTCCACGCCCTCTAGCCACACGTTGAGCAGAACTCAACATTACCAAATGTTAAATGGCAGAAAATACAATTTTCATAGGAAATCTTCAATGCGATACTGGAAGTCTTTGGGTAAAACGATGGGTTTGCCCTAAACGAGAAAACATTGAACTAAACAAAATGGAACTTAGAGCGGGGATCTGCGGTTATTGAGCCCTCGTATAGTGCTTGTGTGTGAGAGAAATAGTCCCCGAAGGACGGAACCGTCCTAGGTGTATAAGTGTGTGAGGAAATGTCCCCGAAGACTGGTACAGTCCCCAGTGCATAAGTGTGTGAGGAAAAGTCCTCAAAGACTGGTACGGTCCCCAGTGTATAAGTGTGTGAAGAAAAGTCCTCAAAGACTGGTACAGTCCCCAGTGCATAAGTGTGTGAGGAAAAGTCCTCAAAGGTTGGTACGGTCCCCAGTGTATAAGTATGTGAAGAAAAGTCCTCAAAGACTGGTACGGTCCCCAGTGCATAAGTGTGTGAGAAAAAGTCCCCAAACTGGTATGGTCCCCAGTGTATAAGTGTGAGAATTGTCCCCATTGTACCGTGAAATATCCACATACAAATTGCCATTACAGAGACAAAATAAATATCAAATGCCGTAAAGTAAATCGTGGCGAACAGCCAAACACCATTTCAAAGCTAAAGGTTAATTGGAAAGTGATGTCCTCATTTGAAGGTGGAAATCATGTGTCCTCAGTCTACACCCCATGCACGTGTGTGTGTGTGTGTGTGTGTGTGTGTGTGTGTGTGTGAGTGTGTGAGTAATGATTGTGAATGGTACATTTCTTCTCCTATTGTTGGCACACATGACATGAATACAGCGTAAAATAAGTTAGAACGTAATGAAAATGTATTTATATAATGCAAATTAATTGATTTTTCCATATAGTATAAGAAAAAATGTACAATAACACCAGTGTGTTTAGCACTACTATCATATACATTTTAATAACATCATGTAAACCTGGCAGTAATTATACAACGTTGACAATTACTGTTGAATCTGGTACATATGTTGTTTGCCGTTAAGTATACTACATACAAACAGCACCAGCGTAAGCGAACACACTTATGTTCATAAAGCCCACGCTACATCATTAACCTGGCATTTAATATTTATCATCTGAGTAGGAATCCAAGTTTTAAAATGAAAGACAAGATGGATATGTTCAAGACAATTCGAAAGGGTAGCTAGATGTCACTTTTCCCCTAATAACGACCCACACAAAGAGTTAAAAACGCAATAACATTTTCAGACCAATTCAAAACAATAGTTTAGCAAAACAGTTGTTCTTATTCATACAATTATTTTATTTCACTCATACCGATACCAACTCTCTTTATACTGAATATAGTACTCTGAAGTCACAACAATTGAATAAAATATGAAAATATACGACTAACATATGACGTAGAATTCAAAGAAGTTATCTCTTAAAAAGGAAAATAAAGTGAGTAAAGATAGCCAGCATATAAACAAAACAAATTCACGAATTACTCGGTGTAAAGATGATATCATTGCTCACCAAAGCATAGTATTTATTGATATTACATATATGCCTACTGATGATAATTTTCTCAGCGCAAGACTATTCTAACTTGAGTTAGAGTTGTCTTCTAACTTTTTTTTAAACATTAGAAGTAATTTGTTTTAATGCAAAACTATTCTAATTCAAATTAGAATAATTTTACACATCAATTACATTTGAAAACTCTATATTTGAAGAACAGAACTATTCTAATTTGAATTGATGACATCATAATTTCATTTTGTGATGTCATTGTCAATTTTTTAAATATTTGTACATAATTTGGGAGTTGTTAGAGACAGTTTAGATAGTTTAGATATAACTGTCATTGATTATGTGAAGTTTTATAGCTTTTGCTATTATTTTTCAGTTGATACTCATTGTTTCCCAAACTGGAGCCTAACAATTTCATGAAAATGCCTTCTTGCACAATCATTTGTGACAATATAAAGATATAATCATTTGGTAAAGTTTGCTACAATCCCAATTGCATCAAATGAAAAAGATCTGTATTTGTTTCACACTGTCTACCAGAGCAAATATATGGGTTTTAGGGGCTAATAATAGTAAGTTTAAGCCTAATCTTATTTTATAAATATGACTGTTGGTTCATTGACTTGGAAACAAAAAACAGTATAATTTTATATAGGATTTTCTGCAAGAGAAGACTGAAACCTTAAAGGTTATGAATAACTTGATAAGAATCTGGTTTGAATATGAAATAGTGTATATCAAACCTTTGTCTAAGGGCTGAAATCAGTTTAAATTCTGGAAAAGGAAAAAAATGATACCAAATTATATAAACACAATGTCCATGTTTCCCGTTCATTTAATCTCCAGCTATCTATTTTTTACTATGAAATTGTCATTTGTCTGCATGTCTGCTCACCCATTTGTTAGTGCATTGACAATACAGTGTCCAGCCTGTATATACCATCTCACATTAACATGCAAACCATTGAGAATTTATTAGATACATCTATCATTCAAGGATATGTTTTGCACAAATTCCAAATACTTTACTTCAATGTTGAAAAAACAAATCACTTAAATGTACTGAAATGGGCGAAAGACAATGTTTATTATTTCATGTCTGTCACAACTTTGTAACCACTTTGAATTATTTTGTGAAATTTACAAAGCTTCTTTTAGACCCTTTTTCAACTAGGCGTTATGTCTTCATTAATGATCAACATAATTATTTCAATTATTGTGCCAGGTTTTACTGGCTCAGTCGTTAAATCATATTACTGTCACTCCAAGGATTGGAAGTTTAAATCCCTGTCCAGCCGTAATCTCTGTGATGATTGTCAAAGAATTTTGTTCTTTTGGGACTGTGACATCTTTGAATACGTTGGGAAATGATCAGTGACTTGCAGAGATTGAATTTTGTATGTCATATTGCAGCTGTCATTCAGTTGTCTTTTTCATAAATCCTAACACACTGATATATTTTTCACAGGTAGGTTTTTTAATAGCAAAAATGTAATTTGTATCTCGATGTATATGAATTATCAATTCAGAGTAATAGTCCAAAATAATATATCACAGACAGGGCTATGCCTTTTAATGACTCTTATAATGGACTGATTAATAATAAACATACTATTACTATTGGTTGAAAAGCTAATCAAATCCAAAAGTTTCAATTTTGGTCATGAAGTTTTACATTGATTCTGAAACTTATTTCCAATTATCATTCTGGTCCCTATTAATACTTCCAATCTAAAATAGTTTGACAAGTTCCAAAAGGTAAATAATAAAGGTACATTCTGAAAACCGTGAAGAACCTTTTATTTTAGTTTATATTTTCGCAATAAGATGACTATTTTAAATTATACACATAAACTGTTTTAAAGTAATATTCAAACTAAAGTTTTTGGTCACCTATTTCAGATATATTGAATTATTATATAGGAAGTATATTTGATATTCCATTCTAGTGCATAGATGATGCATTAAATTCCCTGAAAATGATTTGCGCTGTAGCAATTATGAAACTAGATAGTTGTTATCAGGTCTTTGACTCTTGGAGATCATACTTTTGGATGTTGTGTTCTGATGATAAAGGATTATTGACTAGCACACATGTTTAAAAGCTATGATTGATAGTGGAACATTGTGTGGAAGTTTCTTAAGAAAATCAGTGAGTATGATTGGACGAATTGAGATTTCATGGCATACCACTACGCACAAAGGTTAAATGACACCAAAAAAGAAGATACCAGAGTCACTCTCCATGTACAAAACAACAAATTAACATACATCAACAAATGTATGCAGAATGAATTTTAAACCTTGACACATGCAGAACTGCAGAGTTTCATTAAATTCTATTAAATATTTAATGTATTAATGCTTCTAATGCCATGCATGAGCTCTAGTGGTCCTATTATTTCATCATTATTAGCTCGCCGGGACGAAGTCCAAGGAGAGCTATTGCCATGACGCCGGCGTCGTCTGTAGACACCCTGGTTTAACTTTTTGCTTTTAAGTTTCAGATATCTATGCAACCACTCATTGGATGTGAATGAAACTTCGCATGTGTGTTAACCATCATCAGTGGAACACACAGAGACAAGAATCATAACTCTGGGTTGCATTTTGGCACAATTATGGCCATTTTTGGACTTAAACATCCAGGGGCGAGCTTTGTTGTCTTCTGACAACTCTTGTTGACACCTTGGAATCACACATGTGTACCACACATATGAACAAAATCTGATATAATGGACATGACACCACTTTGTTATCTGAAAAAAGCACAAGAAACTCTGGACACCATTGTATCCATTGAGCCTGAACTAAGCATGTGATCGAAGACTCAGAATCTAGTGATAATGTACCAGTATCTTTGTTAGAAAACTTTATATAAATTATGACATTTTAGAACCTGATGACTCGGTTTCAGATATATATATCAAGATATATATATAAATGTTTGTTTACTCTTTATAATTCACAAATTTCACCTAAATCAGACATTATCATATTTTTATCTAAATTAACACTTGTGGAGCATTTCGAGTTAAAAGGGGTGGATAAAATAGCAAATAAAACTGCTGGATATTATTATCCATTGTACTACTTATGTTTGATTCTAAACAGGCATTAAGATCAGGATTGTTCTACCTTATTAAGAATATGGAGATCAAAATTCAGATACTTCACAATTCAAACATTTTACCCCAAATGAAAAACAAATTATTTGAGGGACATTTATACTTCCATTAGGGGATAAAAAATTCTCAGGATATGTAATATTGTTGTAATATCTGATAATTAATTGTTAGAACATTATCTTTACAGTCCTGCACTTTATTTCCCAGTTTGGTCAAACCTTAAAAAATCCAAATTTCCACTGACAATCACCTGTTATTTCCCTGAAGGCTTCCCAATATCCAGGATAAAAGCTCTGAAGATAAGCAGGCTTTTACTATTGTGGCACCACCTACTCTACCAAGACCATCATCTACCCTACCATTACCACTGATTGTACCATCACCATCTACCACACTGTCACCACCTACCATGCCATCACTACTAATGTACCATCACCACCCACAATACTGTCACCACCTACCTTACTATTATCACTGGCATCATCACATACCATACTGTCACCTTCTACTCTACCACTTATTATACTGTCACTACCTATGAAACTGCCACGACCTACCCTACCATTACCATCTACAGTTCCATCATTATTCACAATAGCATCGCCAACAATTATACAACCATCACTTACGCTACCATTACCACTGATTGTACTATCACCACCTATCACACTGCCACCACCTAACTTACTGTCACAATTTACTATACTTTCATCATCAACCCTACTGTCACCCAAACCACTCCTTCATTACATACTCACAGTACAATCACCACCCACAATACCGTCACATCTACCTATCTTTCTATCAAAACTTATCATGACCTCATTGCATGTTACTTGTCAAACCATCAAGCCCAACCATACCATTATTGCAAACTAACCCTTCTCATCCACAGTGCCATCCCTTACAACAGTGTTATCTACCACCTTCTAAGCAATTACCATCAACAAAAGTATCACAACCAACCATACTCAACCACCTACAGTACCATTGCCTACTGCTATCACTTAAATTACCAACACCAACAATGTCTTCAATATCTGCGATACCTTTATAACCAACCCAACCTACTGTATCATCACCACTCATTATGTGATAACTAACTAGCTACCAAACTGCCACCATTTACCCTACCATCACTACTTACCAAGCAATTGTCACTCAGAATATTACCACATATACTGCCACCATCCACATCTACAGTACCATCACCATTTATAATGTGATTACCACCCATCATAGTTTCTTCACCAACAATGTTATTACCACCTACCCGGTCTTTCCCGCCATCTATCATACCTACATTCAGTCTTAACAGCATTTTATTTCAATCTTGGTCTATTTGTTTTTGTTCTCTTGATTTTAATAGAATTGTTTTTATACCCTTTTGAATCTGATTTTATCAATGTGGATACATAAAGATCATCATCATGGTTTAGTTTTCTTTCAAATGAAGTGTGTTTATATTCAGGTCACAAACTATATATATATATATATATATATATATACTTAAGTTAGAATAGTCTTGCATAACAATTGCTGTAGAATAAGATACTTTTCACTTGCAACACTATTCCAACTTGATAAATGTGTTATAAAATCAAAATTAATTACATTTGATGACATACTGATGTTGTTGTTTATTTATATGGTGTTTTAAAATGTGTATATGAAAAGACAATATTATAAAGCCAATATTGAACTAAAAAAAGGTTTTTTCCACCTCCTGTAACATTTCTGAAATGTCAGTTAGAATAGTCTTGCGCCGAGCCATCGATATATGTCTACATAAAACTTACAAACTTTATAACACTTTGCTTCGTTTCAATCATTTAATGTTATTAAATGTGTGATTGTATGTATGCAATTTTGGTAAAAAATATCAAAATCGAAAGTTAAAAAAGGAGTTTATTTTCGCATTTATTCTTGTACAAAATAGAACATAAAATACATACGTGCTTCCATTGTAGCACCTTTATCTCTAACGCAAGGGAAAAATGATTATACAGACAGTTATCGATTGAAACTGATTTGAAGACGGCTTCCTTTTTCGTTCCTTGCTCTAATGTCGTTGTGCGCATCGATTGCGCACACAAGGGAAATAATTTTATAAACTTCGGAGGACAGTGTCTCGAAATGCTCAGCATCGTCAGCTGTGTCGCTTCATTTACAAGATACTTTAATTTAAAGTGATTAAAATAAAGATACGTATTAAGATTGCTGCAATTGTTAGCATGATGTACAGACAAATCGTTTGCCATGTATAAAGTATGATGGTCTCACGACACAGTTGAACGGTTAAAAAATCACAAACAATATTTTTCAAAGTATTTTTTTCCATAGCAAAAATGCACAATAACTGGTACGTTGACCAGCTGGTTTCTTTTTTGGGTAAAGACACCTGCTTTTTAAAAAACGAAGTATTCAAATGCCCATCAATACATTTAACACCAGTGATGTCTTATTGCAGTAATTTCTATGCCAGCATTTCATTTGATTAATTCATCTGCAGCAAAACACCACAGCCCCTATGAACTATTTTGAAAATATTTCAAACGAGATTACATTTTATTAAGTGCAAGAATCTTACCGTGAAAAAGGGGCGATACCATAATAAAAAAAGGGCGCAATTGTGTCGTAAGATCTTAATATGCACATGTTTTCAATTAGGATATACAATCTATGTTTAAAAATTGAAAATGATGCAGATAAGTTTACACCGCAATCTAGTTGATTCCATAAGGAGACTGCTGAGGGAATACATGATTTATTTTCATAATATCTGTTCCATAATTTAAAATAACAATGACAATGACAATGTCAATAGTAGCAATATTGTTTCTGTTTCCAATTGGGTACATTGATAACTCACTTACTAGTGGTGGTGATATATGTTCGATAAAAGTTCTTATATTTCTTATTTATGATTCCAAACCACATTCCTTGTGTTTAATATTCCAGTTAGTACAAATCTTGTCAGTCAAATAACGTTACGGGTTTCTTCACTTTGAATATATTCGATCAATTTCGATAAATTCACAGTGTAATAGTCCCAGACCATGGATGACTATTCTAAAATTCGATGAATATATTATAAGTACATTAAATATCGTTCCTTTCTACAAAATGACAGATTTAGATAAGAAATAACACTAACACCTTAGAAACTGTAATTATGTTATTAATATGAGTATCTCAGTGTTCACTTTGTGTAATAGTAACATCAATATGTTTTTGGTTTTTTACTAAGTTATCCTAATTTTTTGAAAAGATATGTTGGAATATTTTTCGTAGTTACTTAGAGAAAAGCCAATACCACATCTTCTTTGGTTTGTTCGTTCCAATTTGAGGTAATTTAAGTTTTAGTTATTGATAATCCGATCTTTTTAAGATGCAGAATAATATAAGAACCGGTCATCTACTTAGAGTCTTATCAGTACATATAGGATTACTTCGCAATACCATTTACATAAATAATTAACAAAAAATACCCGATAACAGAGTGATGAATGTTTAGTCATGAAACCAAATTTATATTTGTATAAACATATGTTTAAAGCAATCCTTTCAAGATCAGTTTTATAATGAAACGGGCTTATATGTTGATATCTGTTGTGTCGCTTATTTATATAACATCGGCAATTTTCCAGATGTCGCGGTAAATACCCTCAATTAAAGAACGATTACAAAGAATAGCTAGTATTTGACATTTTCTGACAGTTGCCCTTTTATTCTTTAGAAATATATAGTGTTTTTTTTTTTCATTTTGCCAAAATTTAGAAAAGCACCAAACTTGGCTAAAACATAGAACAAGGTTAACTGATTATTTTAACACCGATACCCACTTTCAAAATGGCGGAAACATCAAGATGGCCGCCAAAATGAACGGTAAATTTGACAATATCAATATTTGTCTTCATATTTAGTGTAGTTGATGATATTTGATAGCCATCTATGAATAATGTTATCAAAACATATGTATACATGTTGATTTTAATTCTTTTATTGCGAAAGAATATTTTAAGATATAAAAATGTGCAAAGTATAGGCTTAAAATCTTAAAACATAGCACCAATTTCTGTAATTTGAATATTTTATTATTTTGCTCAACATTTTCATGAATAATTTACAAAATAACAGATACCACTTTATAAGCACATAAAACATTATTTTTTATTAAAATAATGCATGAAATAGAGCAAATTATTGTATCTATATGCAATTAAGATTGGTGGGGTAAATCAATATAAAATGTATCTACGTACTGATGTGACGTTATATTTCCATTACTTAGTGTTCTTTATTCCATTAATCCAATTGCAATGAAATTTATTGAAGGTTCAAAATTAAATTTAAAAAAAATGTAAGATTTGATAGTATTGAAGTGGGTGATATGAAAAGATAGACATGTATATTGGCTTTGAATTAAAAAAAAAATACTAATAATGCCGGTTATGTTTGTACTGTTCTAATGGTTTGCTGTACTGATTCATATCATTTGTATGCAATACAAGTATCAAAACTCTAAAGATAAATACAGCAGACGCATGTGTATATATACACATATAAGTTAAGGGGATGTTGATGCTAATTGTGTTTGTTGTCTTGAAACTATCTGTTATTGCTTATTAATTATTTCATAAATTTAGGATTAAAAAATATCATTAGTTCCATGACAAATGTTTTTAACAGAATGCACAAAATCATTGTTGTTCTGTCACGTCAATATGTTGAAAGGATCAGCTGCATATTTAATCACTGTCAAATGCGCCCTTCTGTCTCAATCTGTTCAGTTTGTTGTCATGATTAGTCAGTCAGTAAACATCACAGGGCATATGTAAACTTTTTAAATCCCCAGAAAACAGCCTTTGTTGCTTGTGACCAGCCTCCAACAAAACCAATAAAAATAGCCGGGTACATTCGAAGATACAAATAGTAAGTATTGTTTGGAGGGCTCCACATTGGAAGTGCTTCTTTGAACAATCTTGATAACTGGTTAGGTGGTACTGACTGCATTAATTCTGTGGAAAATGCAAATAATATATCGGAGTGTCATGTCGGATCTCTAGGTTTCCCACATAAACGTACACCTTTCGCCTACTAGATGACTGCTTGCGCATTTCATATAGATATGTTAAATGATTTTTGATTAAGTACCAAAATACAGATTATGACAGCAGTACACGTTTTCATTTTGGTGTTTTCATTGCCGCAGATTTTTAACTGTTCTGTTACCTTGAAGTTTGTTATGTACGAAGACAACTTCAGCTTAACAAATGACTCTTGTTGAACTGATACTTTGGTTTCTTGTTGACATTTATGACATGATTTTGGTGGACGAGATAATAAAACAGTATGCAAATGGCAAAATTGTAGTGAACAATAAACACTTAATTATTCTCTCGAGTACCAAGAGACCAAGCACATAAATGAAATAACAAACTTCGCATATGGTTGGTATTTGGATCTGATATACAGTTAATGAATTGAAAACGTAACTGGAAAATAACATAGAGAAAAGGAGCAAATGTTCAACATCACAAACTGGTCAAAAATGTTCCAATTAAATCAAGGCTAGAAGTAAATTACCTCTGTGTGACTATGAAAGCAATGGGAAATCCATTTGTTGGGCACTCTGGAGATATTTTGGTAAAGGACTGGTAACAATATAGGTTTAATTTGTATGAAACAGTTCGGAGTCCTTTTTCAAGGTAGAGTGAAAAAAGCGCGTTCGGTCAAATCTGACCTTAAAATTCACCAAGTGAAACCACGATAAAGATGTTATTCTTGGTGGCACAGTCTAAATGAAAGCCATAACCTGCCAGACATCCTAAAACTATTGTTAACATGTGTTAAAACCATACCTATAAGAAGATAACTCTCCGATGTAAGCAGATTGGTAGGGATGCGTATGTGTATGGTAGCTTTAACGTGATCTTTGATAGGAAACGGGATACATAGAAAGATATATGCAAAGCTCCGAACTTCCTTGCGGCCGGGATACATTTCCTTTGGTTGATGACAACAAAAAAGAAATAGTTCAACATCTTCTTGTCAGTCTGTACAACAATAGGCAGTATATTGGTTTAAAACAAGCACAGCTATGGACTGCCACTACATATATGAAAGGTCATGACAAAAAAAACATTAATACGTACGTTCTGGTATAAGCCATTGATTTAAGTTTACAAACTAGTGTGAGTGTGCGTGTAAATTGGATTGGGTTTGGGACTGGAAAATATTTCATGTATGTATACCGTTTCATATCAACTTAATAAAGGGAGGAAGGGGTCCCTGAAAACATTTCATTTATTGACTGGGTATGACCAAACGTCATCATTTAGTGGGAAAGAACAACTTTCAGGGTAGATCGGGAACAATGAATGATTTGAAACTATATTCCCTGCTTCCTCTAAAGAATCCATGAAGGTGTAACGCCAATTATAGAGCAATTTGTGTTTGTGACAACTTCTTTAAATGTAGATGAGACCTTTAAGTAATTGTTTACACATAAGAGTGACAAACCTTTGTATCGACAGTTCAGCTATAACGCACCAAACGAACAGCTTATCGAAATGGATTTTTCAGGGATAGAGTACTTTTCTCATCACCATTCCAAGCCAAACAACAGATAGGGAAAAAAGTCTCTCTATATGCTGATAAAAAGTATTTCAGAAGATATAAATGTACAAAGGCTAAAGTTTTGTGTACATCATAGAAATAAACCAATAGCTGTTGGATATATCTTTCATCTAATCTTTAATTTGTTCTAGCATTGAATGATGTGTGTTTCTAACATCATATTGATTTCCCCCACCCATTTTAATTTGCAAATAGATACAAATCTTTGCTTTGTTTTAAACATCAAGTAATTTAGTAATATCATATCGTACGTGTCAAAGCATATCTTTTGGTGAAAACGTTGAGCCATATTGGCGGCCATCTTGGATTTTCTCGCTCTTTTGAAAGTCTCACGGTTGGTCTCGGTCTTAAAGTAATGAGTTGACCTTGTACTATGTTTGTGCCAAGTTTAGTGCTTTTCTAAAACACCACAATTCTCTCAATATACTGCACGATATTGCTCCGCTTAAAGTTACATTGATATATAGATAGTGGTTACTAAGATATATGCGGATGACTTTAACATTAAACCAAAATCATAAAACGGTCAATAACTCTGCCTAAAATCAAAATGGAGTTGTTCAATATGTCCCATTGAGTCCACCTTATGGTAGTAAACGAACAAATGAAGTGTCATTGGGTAAGTAGTGGTTGGTGACATATGGACATGCCTAAAAAATCTAACAAAAAATAAACGTCGAAGCCTACCCCGGGGGCAAGAACAATATCGCCTTTTTTAAAGGTCGAACTAAAAAAAAACTGTCAAAAATATAAACGGGATGTCTATGGAACGACACTTTTGTTATGTGGCAAAATAAAACTAAAAATAAATTATAGACAAGGTTCGACGTTGGGAAATTTAAAAACTGACTGCGCAGCGTAGACTTGGCTGTTCATTTTAAAGAAATGACACCAATTACCGTGAGTATGGCCTAAGTCCGGTTTTATCTGATTATAAAGAAAAAGAACCATTCTGAATACGAGCAAAATACATTCAAGTCACACCAGTCCAGTATACATCGGTACCTTCAAGACCACGATGACCAATGGAATATTATAAAGGACGCTTCGTTTTTACGCTGCATTCATGAGATCAAAAATGAAATCAGTGAAACAGACTTGGAAACAAGAGACATGGGGCTGACGCATTTACAGATGACAAGGTTAACACAATAAAACGGAGGACTTGTTAGAACATGTATGTTGTAAACCAGTTTTGTTTATTAATTGTTATTGCCGATTAAATGAAGTATCAATAAAAAAACAAATACATAACAGGCTTAGTATGTATATGTATTTGCATACAATCGGCACCGCAGTCTAGCGATAGAACATTCGCCTGGTAATCTGAAGATCCGAGTTCTATTCCCTGACCAGAAAAAAATATTTAGCATTGTTTATCTATTGTTTATTCTTTCCTTTTGAAAAAAAAAACAAAACTTTTTTTATCACGGAAATTAAAAGTCTTCAAATACGCATATATAGGTATAAATGTAATAAAAAGGTTACAGTATAGTAGACGTGTGCCTGTTGGTCATGTTGGCCCTGCTCTTCCACATTGGCCGTAGGTCCAATATGGAACATCAGGGCCAATATGACCAACAGGCACACCTTTACCATACAATAACAACATCACATAACTGATGTAAAACATCACATTACTAATATACAAGATCATATAACCAGTAAACACCATCACATAGCAAATATACAACATTATATAACCAGTATACACTAACCCATAGTAAATATACAACATTATACATGTATAACTAATATACACCATCACAATGCAAATATACAACATTATATAACCAGTATACACCATCACATAGCAAATATACAACATTATATAACTAGTATATAACATTGCATAACTAATGTATAACATCACATAATAAATATACAACATCACATAAAAATATACAACCTTATATAACTAGTATACCATATCGCATGATAGATATACAACATCACATAACAAATATACAACCTTATATAACTAGCATACAACATCACATAATAAATATACAACATCACATAATAAATATACAACATTATATAACTAGTATACAACATTGCATAATGAATATACATCACATTACAAATATACAACATTATATAACTAGTATACAACATCACATAATAAATATACATCACATTACAAATATACAACATTATATAACTAGTATACAACATCACATAATAAATATACATCACATTACAAATATACAACATTATATAACTAGTATACAACATCGCATAACTAATGTACAACATCACATTTCTAATTTACAACACCATATAACCAGCAAACACCATCACATAGCAAATATACAACATTCTATAACTAGTATATAACATCGCATAATAAATATACATCACATTAAAAATATACAACATTATATAACTAGTATACAACATCACATAATAAATATACAACATCACATTACAAATATACAACATTATATAACTAGTATACAACATTGCATAATAAATATACATCACATTACAAATATACAACATTATATAACTAGTATATAACATCACATAATAGATATACAACATCACATAACAAATATACAACATTTTATAACTAGTATACAACATTGCATAATAAATATACATCACATTACAAATATACAACCTTATATAACTAGTATACAACATCGCATAACTAATGTTCAACATGACATAATAAATATACAACATCACATAACAAATATATACAACATTATATAACAAATACACAACGTGACATAACTTATAATCGATGATGATTGACAAGTGATCGATAACAGTTCAGCCACACTGCTGCTACTCCATGAACACCAACAAAAAGCTGCTGTATTTCAACTCTAGAAACTGACATAGACTCTTAACTGTAACCAGTATGCATTTAATAGAACTTTGTAAAGTGTTTGATACAAATATATCATCTATAATTTTATATTGTTACGCCTCATTGTCATTAGGCTCTCACTGCTGGTTCAAGTGGGCAAGTTATCAGTTTCCTGCGGAGCCGGTATGCTCGGGTAAGAATGGTCAAGAATCGACAATTAGCTACCAATGTCATAAAATACGTTAAACCAATTGTAGTGTACATGCCTATTATGTTTGACTGCAAATGTGACATTGCAAACACTATTCTTACAATTACCAATGTATATAACACTGCGTTTGTTTCATGCAAAATATGAAAACACATAGCATTTCATTTTAAGTTTGTCGTTTAAAAAATTCCAGCTATAAAACATTATATTAAAAAAAGATTATAAAACAAAAGTACAGCATCATATTACAAAAGTACCTCATCACATAATGCAACTCAAGCATCTTCTAATAAAACTCCATTACTCACGTCACCAAAGCATCATATAACAAAACGACCATTTCACGTTATGAGTGTACTGCACCCTATACCAAAACTACATCACATAACAAAAGCATAGCCTCAATTAACAAAAGCACTACATCACACTACAAATGACCCGCATCATGAGACAAAACATTCCCCTCACATATCTTATCACTGCATTACTGTATATAATAAGAATACTGCATTGCATGAAAACTCGTCACATATGACAGTCATCGTTCTGTGTATGTATCGGTGTAAAATTACACATATAGTTGTGTTAATTGGTGTAAATGTGGATGTTGATGTCGATATCAACCTAGCATTGCTTTACGAAAAAATTATATCAACTACATTACATCGAAAACTATAAACAAAATTGATCAACAGAATCATGTTGCGAATGTAAAAAATATCGGTGTAGACAGAGAGATAGCAAGATCATTGAAGATGGCATGTATCATATGTGGTCTGAATATTGTTTAAATTAGATTTGGAATAACAAAACTAATTACTCACAGTCTCACATGCATGATGGCATAGTGTGGATTGACGTTGTTACTCCATCTGTAAAAACGAAACAATACACTTTGGTTATTCAGGAGTTGATCTACTTTGCATTAAATTTAACAACAAAGAAGCATGTAGATAAAGGTGATTTTCAAAGCCATATTGTTGTTAGTATCTAGATTGTGTATATATTGATTGGATACACATTTGCGGTTTCATCTAGTTTCAAAAGTTTACGTAAAATGCATCAATATTATAGTCTCCTAAACTAGTATATGCCCATTACTCTGTGTTTATAAGTATAAAATATGATTCAAGGGAGACAATACAAATGTAGTATTGCAATAATCCACCGTGAGTTGTCTGCAGTGTATGTATACACAATAACTTTTATTTATACCGGTAGATCCTAGTTGTAAAGTATTGGATAGTTAGTAAGCATGTTTCTACATGTTTGATTTTATTGAAGTAATTTAGTTTTGGAGTTTTGATTAACAAGTGATCGATAAGAGTTAACGACACGGCTGCTGCTCCCTGAACACCCAACTACAAATCTGCTGTATTCCAACTCTAGGAACGGACATAGGTAGTTCACTGTGACGTTAAAATTAATGATTAAACTGTAAAGTTAAGCAAGACACTAGAGTATTGAAAGCAATAACGAAATTCCCTACCGGTTCACTAATATTGTTGCCATAACAACCACATTGTTTATCGGACTGGAAACGCATTACAATGACATGCATGATCTTCTTATTGTCTTCTATCTACAAGTTTCACAAAAGTAACATGGACACATTTTGTCTTACCATAGGGCACGAGTTGTATATATAAGTTTACCTATTTTGTTGCCATAAATCACCATTTTTGTCCGACGGAAAAAAATAAAATGGCCGGCATTATTTCACTATTGTCTATGAACATGCTACGTTTCGCAAATGTTGCTTGGATACTTTTTGTGTAACTACAGGCTCCAGGTTGTAAATTTAATTTAACCAATGATTTGTCACAGCCACCACAAATTTTGTTCAAATGAAAAAATAAATCTTATTAATGTCCTCTATCCATATCCTAAGTTTCACAAACGTAGCTTGGATATTTTTTAGTAATCTTCCCGGATAGAAGGACGGACGCCGAAGGCTGGACATCTGACGATTGATAGGCAGACGGATAGTAAACCTTTATCTACTGAAGTTAAACCAGTAGTGGACTAATAAAGGCACAAAAAGAACAATCTGATGATAAAGGTACTTAAAGGACAATTAGATAAGGTATTACCTGCGTTAATATTAAGTGTAAAATATTGAGAAATTATTTTGTCTAGTCGTATTGTTATTTTTAATTGCATTGTTAGTTTGTCTAATTGTATTGTTAGTTTGTCTAATTGTATTGTTAGTTTGTCTAATTGTATTGTTAGTTTGTCTAATTGCATTGTTAGTTTGTCTAATTATGTTGTTAGTTTGTCTAATTGTATTGTTAGTTTGTATAATTGCATTATTAGTTTGTCTAATTATGTTGTTAGTTTGTCTAATTGTATTGTTAGTTTATGTAATTGTATTTTTAGTTTGTGTAATTGCATTGTTAGTTTGTATAATTGCATTGTTATTTTGTCTAATTGTATGTTAGTTTGTCTAATTGTATTGTTAGTTTCTCTAATTACATTGTTATTTTGTCTAATTGCATTGTTAGTTTGTTTAATTGCATTGTCATACATGTTACAAACTTACAATAAAGAACCATGGAAATATGCCATCTTGCGTGTTAAACCCAATTCCCTGCTATATGCATAGTGTTATACATTTAATGAAACGTTTTAAAATGTTTTGATACAAATATATCATCTTTGATTTTATAGTGTTACGTCACATTGTCATTTGGCTCTAACCGATGATTCAAATGGCAAGTTATCAGTTTCCTGTGGAGACGGTGTTCTTGGGTAAGAATGGCTAGGTTAACTGAACGTCTAATAGCCATCGATTACATAAACATTAGGCTAAATATTCAAACGAAATCAATTATAGTTTACATGTCTATCATGTTTGATTGTTAATGTGACAGTGTAAACACTTCTTCTAATCTAGAATCATAAACTAATAATTCATGCAAAATATGAAAGCACCTAACATAACGTTTTAAGATTGTGATTTAAAAAATCCAAAAACATTAAATGTTAAAAAGGGGTTATAACGCTAAGTTAACCTGTAAAATATTTCTGAATGGATTATTTCCCTTTATATATAATTTATTGACTCAAAACTATTAAGCTTTGAGTTTTCAATCGTTATAATCAGCTTGAGTTATACTCGCTTTATATATAAACTACATCGAAAAATAATAATATGAAGACATAACATAACATATATTTTATTTAAGTCTCATCTCTATCATTACAATTATATATATATATATATATATATAACATTTACAAATACAAATAGACAATGAATGAATGTTTTATTAATATTAAGCGTTATCTATGTGTCATATAGAGCTAACAGACGACTAGTTAACCAAATTGCTATTTCCTCATATCATTTTATGTTAACCCGTTATCGTGCCCAACTATCTCCGTATGTAACTGATAATTTTCATATAACAACCATTACTGATTGTCAGGCAGGGGATTCGAACACACGACATCCGAATTTATAGACGCGCTACTGACAGAGCATACCGGGCCTGACTATGAATAAAATAATTAAGTTATCAAATTATTAAGTAATTAATTTACAAGGTAAGTGAGTAAGTATAGGCGATTGGTAAGTTCATTAATTAATTTTCAGTTAACCGCTCAATCAATATAGAGAAACCATTCCAGTCTGACTTTAAACTTACAAACATAAACATTCAAAATGCAACAAAGTCAGTCAAAAATCAAATTATAAAATGATACCCGCATTTACCTTGTCTTTGTCATCTCAGCCTCGAAACCACGCGGTTTGTTCAGTTGGCCACAATAATCAGTATAAACAATCTGATAGCTGTGTTGAAAAGGTCTAGCGGTAGAGCATCGGACCTGTGACCAGTATATCAGAACAGTTCTGTTCTGTTCTGTGACCAGTATATCGATACACGAAATGCCCAACAATCCTCCTAATGGTTTTGGAATTGCTAATTTATATCAATAAACACAGCAATAAGATCTACAATCAGGAGTCGGTCAGTCTTACATACGACTTCATCACACTTACATCCTTGCTATCTTTGATTGAGATTTCGTATTAAATATGAATGTTAAAAAACAACATTTAGCATATGATAAATATATACATACTTCTTAACGTAGTATTTTAAAAGATTAACATGGTCTTAATCATATTATAACGATAGTCAAATTTAAAACTTTAAAAAGTAAGATTATCACACAGTGCACTCATATACCAAATAAACACTATGTGTTCATACTTTCCAAAATATCTGCTCGTTTGTCATTTATGGACCACGTCTGCCACATCAACTTTTTTAATTTCCGAAATATCTACTCGGCCTGTTTCTGCCACATATTCATGAACTTTCATACTTTCCGAAATATCTATTGGGCCTTTTCCAGGCACATATTAAATATCTACTTAGTTTTCACGATTTATATATATATATTCCCCTGTTATATCGTATTCATTATTCTGTAATCCTTTCCGACTTAGATATGTAACTGTATCAAAATCACAAAGTACAATGTACACCTCAACCATGCAAAGGATAGTTCTTATTTCCACATTATGTAACTAAATCGAAAACGAAATACTATCCTTTGAAATATGAACCTGGTTCGCTAACCTCCTACTGATAAATTGGGTTCAGGCATTTACTAATAATGAAGTTACAACTTTAAACATGTTTTATTTCAAATACATGTATTTGAAAATGGGACCGGGCAACAATGTAGGCTGTTTCCCTGTTTTAAAACTAAATAGTTGATGTATAAATAGTTGACGTGGGAAATGACTGAGCGCATATGGCGTACGTAAGTAACAATAAGGAAGGAACAACTATATTTAATGGTCGTAACTTTTGAAAAAAGCGTTCCAATAAAATTTGTTGAGTAAAAAAACATTTGCGTTGACTATTTATCAGCAAAGTAATTTTGTAATGGCATTTTTGGATCGATAAAGATTATACCCTAAACACATTAATGTTTGTGTACTATTTTGCATTGATCAACATAAGGGCCGCGTACTTAGTTAATTATGGTTCGATTGATGTGCCAAGTGCATCATACTCTGTGCGATTATAACAGTATGTTAACTGTTCGTCAACAAGATCATTTGATAATGTTTGGATCATGTAAAACAAACCTAAATAGTTACCTTGAATGATGCCAGTAGCGATTTAATAATAAAATAAGGTATGCACTTTTGACTATTAGCTACTCTCTGATGCATGCTAACCTACATGTCACTCACTTATCTAAAACATATGAGATGACATCAGTAGGAATCTATCGGAATAATAAAAACGTGGGTCACATTGTTGTAACATAGCCTCAACGTAAATGGTTATTGTACAGACCATAAAGGCCATTAATCTGGCAACCTCATTACAGGCGGACCAAGAAATTCAGATTAGCATGTTTTTTTACTATTGCGTTTCTTGTAAACAGGAACAATTATAACGAAATGTCAGTGACCCATTCAGGGGATTCTAATCATACCCTCCTCCCATACCATTTGTATTTGTACCAATAAAACACTCCACCAATGTCATCATTTTGAACATAAGCATCTTTCCTCAATATCGCATTTATTTCCGAAATGCGTTTTATCGATATTCAAAATTAGCATGTATCACATTGCGTGTATTTGTATCACATTGCTACAAAGTGCAAATTATTACCGCCCTTGATTTGTGACGTCACTCACGAAGCTTGCACTATTTTACTGACTTAGATTACGCCTGGTAATCTCCCAAACCATTATAAAAATATGATGCAATAAAATGTTCGGTAGCATTTCCGGTGATGGTTTGGTCACAAGAAATATGGACATTAAAGGTGAGTCGTCTGCAATGTTTTCGTATTTTTCTTGTGTTTAAGACAGACAATAAAACATCGGGGAATTTAGTACGATATATTTATGCATACCATATTCACTCATATCTTTTCAAATACAATGTACGATGATTTGTTTGTCTGTATTGTCTGGAAATGAAGCGGCCGTGGCGAATTTTGTCAATTTTCGGCATGACGAGTCATTACCTAAATAGTTTCTTACTAGTCACCCGAAGGATTTTCGCATTTATATGATGATTTTGGAAGATTATCGAGCGTGTAGATTGAATGATATGTGTTTCGTTGTGTTGGGCTTTTATACGAGTACTGTATAGAATCTATGGATATTTTATCTGCTCATATTGTAGATATTTTTAATGGTATTTTAAATTCCGGACACCTTCCGATCAAAAGATATTAAACGAAATGGGGAGGTTATTTTGTGCGATTGTTGATATAATAAAAACCTTTGATAGCATATATCTCAGCGGACTTTGGTACAAATTATATAATCTGGGAATTAATGGTAAAATGTTAAGAATAATAAAATATATGTACAGCAATGTTAAAACGTGTGATAAGGGATGTAACTCTTATTCTGACTTTTTTGAGTGCGCAGTGGGGTAAGAACAAGGGAAAATAATGTCGCCGGTTTTATTTTCTCTTTTTTTGGAAGACTTGGAGCTACTTTTGCAAGGTGATCAACAGGCTCACTCTTGCTGATAAAACTTTTATTTTGATGCTTTTTGCAGACGACATGGTAATTCTGGGTAAGAGTGTGAGTACATTACAAAACAATATTGATCTGTTAAAAAAATAATAATAGTCTTAAGAAAACGTGGCAATATGCGTCCTGATGAAAAGTGAACATATGGTAATGTTTCTTTAGAGACGGTAAATGATTTCAATTATCTCGGAACAGTTTTTAACCACACTGGAAATTTCACTCTCAACCAAGAAACGCTAGTGGGTAAAAGTCTTAAAGCATTAAATTATCTGTTATATAATACAAAGAGATATACAATAATAACAAAAGTTACGTGTCAACTGTTTGATGCTTTTGTAGGCCCAATTCTTAACTACTCAAGCGAAATATGGGGTTTCGGTAAATCGAAGGCTATAGAGAGAATTCATCTTAAATTTTGCACATCATTATTAAATGTTAAATCTTCTACTTGTAATGTTGGTATTTACGGGGAACTTGGAAGATAAAGTTTTGGAATAGAATAATTTGTTCTAATAATATATAAATTGTTCACTTATATAATTCCTTGTTAGAGGACTGCAAAACGGGTATTCAAAATTGGGCTCACGGTGTCTAATCACTCTTAGATAACTACTGATAATCTTATGTATTGATTAATCAAGCAGCAGTTGACTTACAACGTTTTCACTTAATGTTTAAGCAAAGAGTAATTGATGTATTCAAGCACAGCTGGTGTAATGACATATCTACCAGCGGTAAACTTATTTTAAACAAACATTTTTAACAGTCGTTTGAATTCGAAATTTGCCTTAACGTATTACCTTCTAAATTTAAAATACCTTTAACGAGGTTAAGATTGTCCTCACATCAGCTGCGCATCGAAACGGGGCGCTACATGCCAAATAGGGTCGACAGAGATATGAGATATTGTACTTTATGTAATTGTTTAGATATTGAGGATGAGTACCATTTTGTACTTGTTTGTCCTGTATATAGGCAAATCCGTAAAATAAACGTTAGTTCATTTTTCTTTAAGAAACCAAGTGTTTATAAATATATCATATTGATGCAAACAAATAAAGTCAAGGAACTCAAAAACTTAGGTAACTATGTTTACGAATCTACGCAAAACTTCAACATATAATACAAATATTGTCTAGCATAAAAATATAAATTGTTAAGTTTAAACTTATTAGAAAGTTTATAGTTATAGTTTGAATTGGCTACATTTTTGATAAAATACAACGTAACTTTTATAAATGCTAAAATAAATTATGATTTGTATTTTAGATCTCGAAATGCTAAGAATTGTATGTACATGTATATTCCATTCCATGTATTATATAATGTATCTGTCTTGTGAAATTTTGAATGTTTATAACATGTAAAATCTGTTATCTGTGTTGTATTGGGTTGTCAAATGATTTGTATATTTGATTAGATAAAACTAAATAAACACCATTATCTTTAGGTCGGTGAATATATGACGAATTAGCTTAGGGTTTGATACACAAAATTGTTTGGATTAAAATAAGTTTGACACGATTGCTTTTGTAATTTTAAACATTTTTGATATGGAACATAAAACAGAACATATTATTATATTTTATTTTGACTAAAATATGCATACAGTATATAGTCGTAACATATACATATATAAAAAATCATTATAACACGTGAAAGGTTCACATTCACAAATACGCAAGCACGCACGGATATACATCATATTTACTTATATTACTTTTAATATACGGATTTGGATATGTCTGGATATCGGAAAATGTAGGCGATGAAAAAGCCTTTATATTCAGTTTTAAACAGCGTTTATTGGACTGTTCCTTACAAAACTGGCATGCTGATTTATATCAATCGAGCAAAGCTAGACATTATGAGTATTTTAAAACTAACTTAGATGTAGAAAGGTATCTCACTTTAAAAATTCCAATTAAATTGAAAACAGCACTCTCTAAGCTACGATGTTCAGCTCATTCACTTTTAGTTGAAACCGGAAGAAACACCAATATACCATACGAACAAAGAATATGCTTTTTATGTAACTCTGGAGAAATAGAGGAGAATTTCATGTTATAATGAAATGTGCGTATTATGATGATTTGAGAAATCAGTATCTTTCAGAATTTTTTAATAGTAACCATAATGGATTAAATTTATTCTATAAATTAATGAGTACACAAAACGATAATTTGTTGATAAAACTCTCCAAATGTGTACTAGAAATGTTCAATAAACGGAAATACTTTTTTTTTGTAATTTTTTATTTCATTGTAACAGTTTAACAATACCAGATGTAAAGAAACACATTATAATATAATAAATGCAGAATTCAACAATTTCACATTTGTAAAATTAAGGGCAAACTTTCCAAGTCTTTTAGTGAGTTTGTTAACGCCCATTCTTTATATATATATATTTTGTTATTGATATCAAATAAGCTATACAAATGACTATATATACCATATTGTTTCATTTTGTACTAACATTTTTTTAATTTATTTACAAGGAAAGTTTGCTCTTTAGTCTGTTTGTGAAAAGAAACAATCCTCGCAAACAAACTCCCCCCCCCCCCCCCCCCCCCAAAAAAAAAAAAAAAAAAAACACCAACAACAGAGAGCAGGCTTATGTTTCATCAACACACTCGGGTATTCGTAGAAGTATCTATAATAAACTTAAGTTTAAAGAAATATATGTAACCGTGGTGGTTTGCACTGGATTAAAAAAAAACAAAAAACAAACAAACCAAAAAACAAAAAAAAACTGCGTTACTTTTACTTTACTTTTAATAGTTGAATCAGCATTCTACAATCGGTTAAAACGGTAAACCAAAGAAAATACTAGTAAATCAGAAACCCGCTCTCCGTGCGTTGTATACAAAATAAGACAACTTCATTGAAGTATTCAACATATACATATATGTTGTATGTTACATATTTGTACACTATATATTATCTCGAAGAATGACTATGTAACATTATATATTTCCAATTTAAGGAATTATGTAACATTTACTTATTTATAGACATTAAAATCATCTGAGACTGATAAAACTGCTTGTTTTTATTCATGTTCTTTAAATACTAAATAGTAGCATTTTTTTATAATAATAATAATAATTGTATGAAAAAAAGATTGGCAGGATCAAGTCTACTGTTCTTGATTGTATAAATATTTAAAGCAATTTAACCACAAAAACCCGGAGGGAAATCAATAATGTATCTTAGATTACAAGAGGTTTATAGACCTCCCAAAGAGCATCAAATCCTACCAAATTAAAGTTTACTTTTGCTATATATCTTTCTGTGTTATAAAGATTTCGAATATAATGTTTAAAGTTTGTTAAACAGAGTTCTTTTTTATTTAATTTATGGTTGAAGATGATTTTTTTGTTATCAATAATAATTTATTCAACACTGGGTCAAACTCTTTGTTTCCAAATAAAATATTAGTAATTGACCAGTTTGTAATAATAGCACTGTTCTTTTCTTTGATATAGTCAACAAGACTAGACATAAATTGTTTTGATGTTGCACAGTCTATAAATAAATGTTTTATGGTTTCAATTTCTGTCTGACAGAATGTACACATTTCTGAAACAGCGATATTCATTTTCTTCAGGAGTGAGTTTGTACCCAATATTTTATGGTTGATTCTATATTGAAACCATTGTAAATTCGTATCTGTAGTGAAACTAAATGGTAGAGCATAATATTTTGACCATCATAAATTAATTCTTATATCTAACTCCTCTTCCCACTTACATTTTGAAGAAGGTTCACTATTTTCTGAAAAAAATGATTTATATATTGCTCTACAACCCTTTTTATCTTTAACAATAGTCAAGACTGGAAGTGGACATATAGGGTTCTGGCAATTACTGGCTAAGTGTTGACACTTAAATTTATTTATGTATTGTCTTGCTGATGCAATAAGCCCTTCAAATTCAAGAAAATTTGTATTAATATTATACTTGTTGATGAATTCTCTAATGGTATACAAATTGTCATCGCTATTCATTAGGTCATTTATAACTATTATTCCTTTAAAAAACCAATGCTTATAAAAAATGCTCGAGCCTCCGACCTTGAGATTAGGGTTGTACCAAATGTATGAACTTTGTAAACCAGACCATGTAGTAGGTTCGATGTTTGATGAAAACTTTTTGTATGACATGAAAATATCTTTCCAAAAGTGATTATAAATTCTATTGATGTGGTTGTTAATAAAATCTGAACCAAATGCGGTGAAGTTTAATATAAACGGATAAATTGTTTTAAAAATATCCAAATATTTTTTGTCAGTTGTTAATAAACGTCTAATCCATGTCAGTTTTAGAGAGGAAATAAATAATTCTAAGTTAACCATTTTTAAACCTCCTTTCAAGTACGACTGGCAAACTACCGAACGTTTGACTTTATCAGGTTTCCCTTTCCATAAAAATTTAAAAAATAATGAATTTAATTCTTTTATTTGATTATCTTTTGGATTCGGTAATGTTAAAATTAAATTATTTATTTTCGGTATCGCCAGACTTTTTAAAACTGTATTTTGTTCCTATTGGGGTAAGGATTCTCTTTGACCAATTTATTAAAAGTTGTTTAATCTGTTGTATTTTATCTTCATAGTTTATGTTAACAATTTTATCTAAATCAACAGAAAAGTGTATTCCCAATACCGTAAACTCATTAACCTAAGATAGATTCCATTGTTCACATAACTTTAAGTTACTTGTTTTCATTGAACCTATCCAGACTGCTTTTGTTTTTTCGACATTTACATTAAGGCCGGAGATCTCTGCATAAAATTTTAATACCTTAAGAGTGTTTAATAAAGATTTCTCAGACCCATCCAACATGAGTGAAGTATCATCAGCATATTGTGAAATCAAAAATTCTGTATTGCCAATTTGTATTCCTTTTATATCAGGGTTGGTTCGAATCAGGACTGCAAGGATCTCTGCACATATGATGAAAATATATGGGGATAATGGATCACCTTGTCTACAACCGCGTTGTGGATAAAACCACTCAGATAAATGCCCATTAACAATTACACATGATTCAACATTTGTATAAAATAACTTTATCCATTTTTTAATTGAAGTGCCAAAATTGAAAAACTATAGAACTGAGAAAATAAAAGACCAACTAACGGAATCAAACGCTTTCTCAAAATCTATTAAAAGAAGCATTCCAGGTAAATGTTGTTTTTCAACATAAAACATAAGGTCATACAATAATCTAATATTTTCACCTATATATCTGCCAGATAAAAAACCTGTTTGATCTTCATTAATAATATGTGGTAAAACATGTTTTATCCTTTGTGCTATACTTGCTGATGCCAGTTTGTATGACACATTTAAAAGAGATATTGGACGCCAGTTTTTTAAAAGTTGTTTATCTTTATTTCCTTTTGGTAAACATGTAATGACTCCTTGTCTTTAGGAAATGGACAGTTCACCCTTGATAATACCTTCGTTTATAGCACGAATTAAGAAATCCCCTATATCATACCAGAAAAACTTAAAAAACTCAACAGTAAAACCATCTAGATCTGGACTTTTATTATTCTGCATGTTTTTCAGACAATGCAACACTTCTTGGTAAGTAACGGGGCCTTCGAGTGAAGATTTTAAATTTTCATCTAGTACTGGGACATCAACGTTTGAGAGGACAGTCTTTAAATCTAAGTTGGTGGTTTCATTATATGAGTACATTTTTTTATAAAATAATTGTGTTTCTTTAAGTATTTCTTTTTGCAAGTTAATAATTTGACCATTACTAGTTCTAATGTTTATCATTGATTTCGAAATCAAATTTCTGTTTTCTAAATTACAAAAGAATTTAGAATGTTTTTCTCCTTCCTGTACCCACTTTGCTCGTGATCGAATTTTATTCCCATCCATTTTTTTTCTCTCTAATATCGTAAAGTTCTTTTCTTTTTGATTCAATAGCGGTATGGTCTAGTATATTGTTTTTTTCTAGTTCTTCTATTTCTATATATAAATTTGTCCTCCCTTTTAATTTGTTGTTTTTTCTTGAAAGATGAGTATGAAATAGTTTTTCCTCTGATTTCTAAAAGAAGTACTTCAAAAAATAATTGATCATTTATGCTAAATTCTATATCTTTGTTTGCAATAGTATGTATGTCTGCGAAATGAGTTTCTTTAACATATTGAGATTTCACCATTCTAATTGTATTTTTTATTTCTTCAACATAGTTTGTATCTTTTAATAAGAAGTTGTTCATTTTCCAATACGATTTACCTTTTTTAAACTTTCCAAATTCAAATGTTAATAATATTAACGAGTGATCTGTTCTGTAACCTGGTTTAATTGTAACTTTATCAATGTCTGTCATAAGAGGTTCAGAAATTAAAAAATAATCTAATCTAGCTTTCTTTTGCGTATTCTTTTTGAACCATGTATATTCTTTTTTTTTCTAAATTTTGATCCCGCCAGCAATCAATTAAATTACATTCCGCCATTAATTCTAATACAGTATTTCGAGCATTTGAATTATTTAAATGTATATAGTCAAAGCAATATATATCTGGATTCAAAACCAGGTTGAAATCTCCTGCTATAATATAAGAAGAATATTTAGCTAAAATATTATTTTTAATTTGATTATAGAAGTCGGGCTCGTCTTTATTAGGACCATAAATATTAATGAGAGTAATTTTTTTATTTGCTATAGTTGTTTCCAATATGAGTTTGTTTCCATTTTGATCCGTTTCTTTGGAGTGAATATTAAATTCAAAATTATTATTTAAAAAAATGGCAACTCCTCTAGACTGACTAGTAAAATTGCTAAAATAACATTTATAGCCCCACAGAATACGTATGTAATTAATTTCTTTATCTGTAAAATGCGTGTCTTGTAAAAAATAGAGTTTTTTTTTTCTTTAAGAAAATTAAATGTATCTGTTCTCTTGTTTTTATCAGCAAGACCCTGTACATTCATGGACACAAATGTAATTTTATCTGTCATGATAATTTATAAAACTAACCAAATAGCAATATATCCCATCTATCCTGACCAGAGACAACCAGACTAACAATATATATAACTCCATTAAAAAGACATGAAGAGCGACAGTAAATAGAGTAAGAGCTTGGTAGTTTTCCCCTCCAAGGTTTTGAAGTATTATTTGTTTAAACATTGTACTAATATTCTGTATCTTTAACAGCAGCAAAAAGCTGTGGAATGGTGACATGTTTGAAGTCACAAAAATAACAACACCAAAACAAAAAACTAAAAAAAAACAAAAAAAGGCTCATTTTGAAAAACAAAAGTACGACCATTTATATCTTAGTATAAGTCTTTTTTAACATATTTTTTTGTTTCCATCAAATTCATAGTTTGAAAATTTGTAAGTTTTTAGGAAACCAAACTCGATAGTAATAAACAAGATACCCTGCATTCACGTTTCCAATTATGAATCAAACAAAGGTATGTTACACAATGGACACTAAATAATAGGAACATCAGCTACAAATATTCTCGATAGCAGTTTTCCTGCTTTAACTGAAAATCAGAACATTCTACTGAATTCGTCATTCTTAACATGACACCAAGACTAATTTATTGATAGATCATAAAATTAGACCTAAAAACAATGAATTAGCTGTATAAATGTACATGTGTCTCAACACTGCATCAACTAGTTATATATTTCTATTTTATATAATATATACACAGTTTAAGATATTGTTGTTTTTAAAAAAAAAAAAAAAAAAAAAACGACAAAAAACATGACAAAAGTCCCTACACAATTCTGACTCATATATGATTTGGCTTTAAGGCCATCGGGAAAAATAATAATAACACCTCTTCTGAAGCATGAGGAGACTGCGATGAACAAAAATGGAGCTTATTTGAGATCCTATTTTTAGATCTACATGTTATATTCTATTTAAGAATCCTTGAAACAAAAACAAAATTCAAGGTGCTCATTTAGGATAACAAAGAGACTGAGATGCGTTTATGACCATCGTAAGATCAATATATCCAGGTGCATATCAATGACATATTTAAGATGCTATGTTTAGATATACACGTAATATCCTATTTAAGAGTCCTTGAAGCGAAAAACGAAATTCAAGTTGCTCATTTAGGATAACAAAGAGACTGAGATGCGTTTATGACCATCGTAAGATCAATATGTCCGGTGCATCTCAATGACATATTTAAGATGCTATGTTTAGATCTACACGTAATATCCTATTTGAGAGTCCTTGAAGCGAAAAACGAAATTCAAGGTGCTCATTTAGGATAAAACAGAGAATGAGATGCATTTATGGCCATTTTAAGATCAGTATATCCCGTTCTTCTCAATATCGTTCTATATGCGCATGGAAACAGCATTATAGTGGTAGCTAATTTAAGAAAAACATAGTTAAGGAAATATGCTATGTTACTGACATGAGAAAAACAGAAAGCAACACCCTTATAATATAGTTTTCAGTTCTTACGTTCTGGCTTTACTAAATTTAAGTTACGCAAAAACATTCGTACATACATACACACACACACACATACGTACCTACATAAGTGCATACGCACGCACATCTGTATATACGCACATACATACGCATATACGCCTGCACGTACGTTCATACATACGCACACACATACATACATACATACATACATACATACATACATACATACATACATACTACGTACATACGTACATACGTACACACGTACACACGTACATATGTACATACATGCTTACGTGTACACATACATACGCAAATACATACGTACATACATAAACACGCACACACGTATATACCTACATAAGCACATACGCACGTTCATCCGTACATACATACACACCTACGCATGTACAAACGTAAACACGCACGCACACATGTACATGCGCACGTACGCACGTACGACCGTAAACACGCACGTACACACGTCCACACGTCCGCATGCACATACGCACATACGTACACACGTCCGCATGTACATATGCACATACGCACGCACGTACGCATATATACATGCCTAATGTATACATATCCACTCAATAAATTGATATACATACACTACTGACACATAATTAACGGTGGAAATATATATTTTTAATATTCAGCTCTATCCTTTGTTACAAACACACATTTAAATCAGTTTGCCGAACCTGACTAGTAACAGGTTTTTTTTAAACCGAAAGGTTCTATATTTAGATATGGTGCGTGTACATTCCAGCATGGTCAAGTGTGCTAACAATATATTAGGTATTTGTGAATTTACATGGACACGAGTGACGTTTATGCCTACACACACACTCACACACACACTAAACACAAACATGCTATCTTTCAATACCAAGCGCTGTCGTTAGACACCGAAGAGATATATAAACATGTAATTAAGTCACTGATCACAAAATAACAATATAATGATTACAGGGTACAATCTATTCTACTATCTCGTCGCATGTAATGTAAATGCGGGTTACAAAAAAAATATTGAGATTAATTAAGCTGAAATGAGTTGAGTTACAAAATAAGCATTACAGTGAAAATGCAAAGGGGGTCTAAGCGATAATATTACAGTCTATTTTGTAAACAGGATTAGAGTTTTATGTGTTCAGTTGAAATTCAGATCAATATTTAAGATTATTCTTAATATACATTCCTTAACCAAACACATACAAATCTACTGTGCAATAGCATATGTAACATTATTCTCATATAATAAAGAAAACACATACATAAAATAAACTTACTTGTTGCATTGCAGCAAAAAAAACTGTAATTTTAATTACTGAATTTTTGCTTTTCACAAATTTTGTCATATAGCAAGTTCAACCACAATAACTTGTATTGTATTTATTTATTAACAATTCTATATTCTTATTCTATAAAATTATTATCAAATAATGTATAGGACCCCAACAGACTAAAATTGGATATCCATGTATCATTTATTAAGATCAGAGAACATATTACAACATAAGGCGGTGACTTTGATTACAGCAGTCACTAAAACTCACATTTGATATAGACGTGCATCCTGTCATGTAAGGTGATTTAGGTGATAGTGTGATATTGTAGAACAATGACATATCATTGGTTTAAACTAAACATATATAAAAATACATAAACAGCGCATGCATATAATAGGAAAACTGTATCACAAAAACAGAACTCATTATCAAAATATATCATAATAAGAATAAACATGGGATTTTACAAAAGCGTACACTTCCTCCGAGAACACACGTATGAATTTATAGTAAATTTATATAAATTTATAGTGAGCCATTGTAAATTTATGGTTTTAACTCACGCAGATCTACAACTGGGTACGCACACATGTGCAGATCCACAACCGAGTACTATCTCCTGTACTCCAAGGTCGAAGGGGTAGCAAACTATTGTTAATTGTTAGTGATTTGATTGTAAATTCATGATCTTAATTCATGCAGATCTGTAACTGGATACGTATACGTGTGCGGATCCATAGCATAGTAGATTTCTCTGTAATTTAAGATACAGGGTAAGATAGACTATTGTTAATTAAGTGATAGTGAGATATTGTAAGTACATGGTTTTTACTCGTGCATATCTACAACTGGGTATGCATGCACGTGCAGAGCAACAACAGAATAATATCCCCCAAACTAAACTAAACATACTTTAGGTTCAGGGGACATTATGCTATTGTTCATTGATAGTGAGATATTGTAAAATTATGGTTCTAATTGATGCTGACCTGCCGCTGGGTAAGCATACATGCATAGATACACAACATTATACTACGCCTCCCAACCATACTTTAACGTTCAGGGGCTAGTAAACCGTTGTTTATTGATGGTAAGAAATTGTAAATTTATGGTCTTAATTCATGCAGATCTACAGCTGGATACGCATACATGTGTAGATCCGGATGCGCATGCATGTGCAGATCTACAGCAAAGTTCGATCTCATGTACCTCAATGCTCAAGGGATGGTAAGCAGAGTACCATCTCATGTACCTTAAGGCTCAAGGGGTTGTAAGCAGAGTACCATCTCATGTAACCCAATGCTCAGCTCAAGGGATAGTAAGCAGAGTACCATCTCATGCACCTTAAGGTTCAAGGGACAGTAAGCAGAGTACCATCTCATGTACCTTAAGGTTCAAGGGATAGTAAGCAGAGTACCATCTCATGTACCTTAAGGTTCAAGGGATAGTAAGTAGAGTACCATCTCACGTTCTTCAAGGTTCAAGGGATAGTAAGCAGAGTACCATCTCATGTACCTTAAGGTTCAAGGGATAGTAAGTAGAGTACCATCTCACGTTCTTCAAGGTTCAAGGGATAGTAAGCAGAGTACCATCTCATGTACCTTAAGGTTCAAGGGTTCACAAATGAGTGCCATCCCCTGTACTTTTAAGGTTCAGTGGGTAGTAATTTAAGCTGTTGTTTTTATTGATTCAGGAGATAGTGAGCTATTGTAAATTTAAAGTTTAAACACACCGTCAGTGCTGTTACATGTTTTGTAATACTTTTACCATGGTATATACAAACTTTTGGGAAACTTTCTGTACACATATACACTAGTAAACAGTTGGTAAAGTCACTAGTCCATTATCTGGCTACAATGTTCCTAGATTTGTGTTGAAACCAGCGGTTTTGACAGATCGGTTTTATAGTCAATCAGAAACTTTCTTCCGTTATTCAGCAGAGCGAAGATACGGCCCTCATCGCTCCATGCACTGTTTACACCAGTGGTCGCACTAACCTGTTCTAGCCGTTTTGCATTTTTTAATGTTAAGTCTTCTCTTATTATTATTGAAGATCCCTTCAATTTTCTCCGGTTTTTTATCACCTTTTGTTTGTCATACGGGAAGCGAATTTACATATTACTGATCTATTTCCGTCCTTTCTTAACTGTCCCATCCTGTGAGATATGTCTATATCTCTGGCGTTGATGTCTACTTGGAGTTTTTGTTTGAGTATTTCTACTACTTTCTGTGTTGTCTCCTCGGCTGGTTCTTTGGGGGTCGCGTCATGAATGCCGTATATACGAACGCTATTCCTTCTAGTGTATTGCTCTAGTACGTTAATTTCGTTTTCACGGACCTTCAACGTATGTGACATATCCATCAAACGATTTTTCCGATCTAGGTTTTCATTGGCTTGTTGTTTATTTGATTTCTTTAATTGTTCATGTCTTATTTCCATATCCGATAATGTATTCTGAAGTGCTGTGACCCTTGTATCTGGGTTTGTTACAATTTCTTCAAGGCTTTTTATTGTAGATCGGACTTTGGGTATCTCGGAATTAATTTTGGCGCTTATTTCAGTTTGCAATTCGTTCAGCTTTTGTGTTAATAGCTCTTTGGTTAGCATATTTTTCAGCGCATTTTCAATAAATTCTTGTGAGGCGACCTTGTTTAATTTTTCCTCGAATGATTTAAGGGTCAAACTCAA
This sequence comes from Panopea generosa, assembly GCA_029582155.1. Lineage (NCBI taxonomy): Eukaryota > Metazoa > Mollusca > Bivalvia > Adapedonta > Hiatellidae > Panopea > Panopea generosa. The sequence goes on along the minus strand of CM055899.1, from coordinate 58,838,063 downwards.
GCTCTTAGGAATATCATGTTCAGCTTTGTCCGATTTAAACATCTCGTCCAATGTATTCTGTTGTGTTTTGTTTCCTACTTTTGTTTTACCCTTTCCTTTATTCTCTTCTTTTTCTCCCGCTTTTAAACCCAGGTGAGATTGTCCTGATTGGGATTCACACGCAGAAGCGTCTAACTCCTCATTACTTTCATCCCCTTTGATTTTTCTTGATTTACGTCTATCCTTTTCTTGCGGCTTTTTTTTATGGTCGCTAAATGCTAGACCCGTTACTGTTTATTATAGTTTGAATGTAGAGTACAAAGACTTGCCTGTTAAACGGTTAACTCCAGTTTGAAATCCAGTTTTAAATCCAATTTATATGTCCGTGTCCGAGTTCATGTATATATCTCTGTGTACTACTGGTATCCACTATTAAGTTTGCTATTGCACGTGCTACTCGCTATTGTGATAACACATTCCAATGTCCGATATCCATTGTTCAATGAAAAATACTTAAATAGTCTCACTTCTTCAAAATGGTGCCTAATGCAATTCACACCATTACCATTACGTTTTATAACTAAATTTTCCACTTATTGAAATTTAAAACGGAAATACTTTATTCAAGTCCAAACTGAAACAAACTAAAATATGATTATGCTACACGATTATAAGATTCAATTAACCCTTGTAAATGCTGATATAACATTTTAGATACTCTATGTTTGATAATTCATATGTGTTTTTTCTCTTTTTATTCCTGATATTGTCTTTATCCTTTTGGCACATTGTTATATTATTATAATATTTGTGTGTATTTGTATTATGGGCTGGTGGCCTAAATTACTTGAATAAACTATTGTCATTGTCATTGTCATTGTCATATTCAGGCACATGTTTAAACTGGAACCTGATTATATTACACTGTGTGTGACATGGTGGCTCAGAGTGCCAGCCGTGCATTGGGTTTACTTATTGCCAAAGTTTAGATTTTAGGTTCCATATAATGTCTTTACTAAACTATATGATTCTGTAGTTTGGCCCGTCATTAGCTATGGAACTGCAGTTTGGGGGCATTAACCTTTCTCTTGTATTAAGTCGGTTCACAACAGAGCCTAGGTTTTTCCTAGGAGTTGGGAAATATACTCCAAATTTAGCTGTGTCTGACGATATGGGTTGGGTACCGGTCTCCATACGTCAATGTAAAGTATTAGTCAATTACTGGGCATGGTTATCAACCACTAATTCCTCTCGAATCAATAAACGGATAGCACTCTGGGCTAACAGTAAATCTGTAAACTGTAAAAACTTGTTTCACTGTATACGTAAGCAATTGCGTCAGTATAATTTAGCGCAGTAGTCTGATTTAACTAGACATATACCTTAGCAAGATGTTGTTGAAGAAGCTATGTTTATTGAATATAAAAATGATTGGCTAAATAAGATGAATGCTAAACATGGTCCCTCAGGTAGAGGTGGTAACAAACTTAGAACATATTGCACATTTAAGCAAGACTATTGTGTTGATAAATATTGTAATATGATTATAGCAAAATGTCATAGATCAGCTTTGTGTAAATTTTGAAGTGGAGTTGCTCCATTACGTATCGAGACCGGAAGGTATGAAGGTTTGCCTGTTGATAGCCGTGTATGTCCATTTTGTTTTACCAATAATGATATTATTGAGAGTGAAATACATGTATTGCTTGAATGTAATATGTATAGTGATATAAGAAATATCTTCTTTGAAAAAAACATAGTTTCTGCACCTAACTCTCTGAATTTATGTAATAACGATAAAGTGAATTTGCTTTTTACCGAGGTTAATTTGGTACGAATTTTAGCCAAGAACCTGCTTTTATAAATCACAGAGAAGACAATTTTACATGTATAAATAATGGCAATTTGTTTTATGTTATATGAACCTTTTTATTGCGTCTGAGTAGTTAATGCTAATTAAGTCAACCCCAATCTGATTGTGGTTGACAAATGATATTTTTGACCATTTTTTAATTATGCGCAATAGTGCTTGTATTTCTAAATTCAGTATTTTACACAATATTTTAAGTACATCATAATGCAATAATTAGCGTTTACTCCTCAGTTTTATTTAATATGTGTTGTATTGTAAATAATAATGAAGCTGATATTCATGCTCTCCACTTCGAGCTTGTACTGGATTATTCATGACGAAATATCAAGATCCTATAATCAGAGTAATCTTTTGTAGTATTTACCTTTGTAAATTTTAACTAAACAAACAAAGATTACAGTAACTGCGACACGACCCACGTTATTATCGTCATCGCGTTTCGTTAGGAGCACACCATTGACATAGTTTAATGCGACCCACTACTTGAAGATAAGTTTTAACATAATATATCTTCATTATACAAATAAGAAATTGATATATCCCCGTATGTGTTAAAACCATTACTTACAGTTCTTTTTCTAAGGGGCATAGCTTTTTTAAATAAAGATCCGTATACAGTCAAACCTGTGTAATTGGCCACCTCTATTAAGCAGCCACTTGTCTTAAGCAGCCACATTTGATATTTCCCGTTTATATGTTTTAAGAGCAAATTAACCTGTATTAAGCAACAACCTGTCTTAAAGTGCCACTTTTGCTCCTTCACTTGGCTGGCTGCTTAAGACAGGTTTGACTGTACTTTACTTAACTGAAACAAAAAGTGCTTAATGTAGTTGAATTTCATCTTCAAAATGAGAGAAACATGCAAGGAAATATCAATTTATAGTTATAAAGATTGTTTTACTTATATTTTCAACTAAACTTTCAACTAAACTTGCATCTTCAGCAGTATAAACAACTGCAAACAAACTGAATAGCAATTCCTAGAAAGTGTTCACGTGCCTTCTTATAACACACATACATGATTCGTTACCAATCAATTATGCAGTCTTGTTTCATTATTATCCTTTTATTGTTCGAGTGGGCACTTCCACGCTTAACAAACCGGGTACGATTAGTAGCCGGTAACGCGTCTGACTATCAATCCTGTGGTCGTGATTTCGATGATTACGGAGATGGGGTGTGCTCGATGCTGGTTAACAGTTCAGGATCCCATGAATCAGTGATTATATTAACTGATCGTCAGTTAGCCACGATGGTACAAAATGACGCTAAATATTCAATCAATCAATCCAGTCAAATCCCCGCCTGATTACAGTCTCCGTGGTGATTGATACACGACATTACGTCTCATTATCCTTCGTTTACCACCGCTGTTTCAATTGGGAAAGTGATCAGTTACTTGCAAAGATGGGACTGCACGAGTAATGGTTAACCTTTCATTATCACAGGTAACAGTGGTTTGGTTAACTGATCGTTTGTTATTCCCCAATGGCACACAAATGACGCTAAAAATTTAAACAGACAAACATACACAATTCATGCCAAACATGTCAACAACAGTTTTGTGAACTTCATTCGATGATGAAATGCGATCATATATTTTTCATCTGAAAACTGAACGCAACAAAGTATAGCGACGAGATATATCTGCTAACTTTTGCCTATCCCAAAGCTTGTTGACGTAAAAAGCATGTACAAACTAGAATAGTATGTAACATACTCATATATGATATTACTCTCAATGTTTTAGTGTAGGGGACGAAATCCCAGAAAAGGAACTCTGAGCCGCCACAATTGTGTTTCTGTGGTGTGTATCACAGATTTTCAGAGTTATTTCCAAATTGATCTAGTTGGAAAAGTTCAACCATGGTTGGCATGCTGTAAAAGTGGGTGTGATTAACTTTATTTGCTAAAACACCTAGTACTATATTCGGTGAAGTAGTAAAAAATACACCTTGAAAAGATACCCCAACCCACCAATTAGGTTTAACTTACTGGAATGATTTGTAACTGGATTTTTCTTGATTTTTTATGGTTGCGGATGTGGCCATTTGTGCAAAGTTACTTCAGAATTCCTTAAGAGGTTCGGAAGATACGGAATAAACATGATATGAGACATGGAAAGAATGACGGACTTAAACCTGTTAGAGAGACACGTACAATGTATTGATTGAAGTTTAAATGTCCAGGTCACCGTGATCTCGCCAATATAAGCACACTTTGTAAAATGCTATTTTACATACTGTCTACATAAATACCTAGTTACCTCAAGGCTAAAATTTGGGAGAGGGGATACATGTATGATTTATAAACATATTTTGTTATACAATATATAAAATATATAGTGACCCATTTAATCACCATAGAGTTTCAAAATTAGCCCAAATTTGTTTTTGTATATTTACACTCCCAAAAAAGATGCGTAATATTTTCTATATGCTGTTTACAAAAAGTGCAAGAACTATCGTCTTTTATCTTCATTTTTGTCAATAAAAAATTTGTAGCAGTAATTCTGTGATTTATTTTGACCTGAAACCATTGTATCTTGGTGTTTTTAGTGCAACTAAATGGTATTTTAAATAATTTATTCCATTCCTTATCTATATTTAGTCAGTATTGATTCCATTTAGAAATGGATGTTGGTAATACAATGGACCTATTAGGTACATCATAAATAACTCGACAACCTTTCTTTGTACTTGTTATAACAGAAACTATAAGTTTTATTGCTAGTTTTATTGCTAGGTGAGTAAACTTCAGAGTTTGAAGGTAAATACGTACTGCGGCAATCATGCCTTCATATTCTATAAAATTTTAATTAACAGAAATTTTTTCTTTAAATGATCTAAAGGACAGAAGATAACCGTTTTCATTTATCAGATCATTGATCATTATTATGCCTTTATCATACCTTCTTTTATAAAAAAAACACTTGACCTTCCTATCTTAAGGTTATTGTTGTACCATAGAGGTTGAGTTAAAAATTGTTTCTATGACAATGGTTTTGTAGCAGATATTAATAAATTAAGACAGTCATAAACATCTTTCCAGAACAGATTGTCTATTTTATGTAAATTATTGTTCATAAAATCATTACCAAAAATTAACATCTTTGTGGTAAAGGGATACCTTTATTCATGGATTTTCATACATTTTTTTCCATCAAATAAAAGTCGTCTTATCCAAGTTAGTTTCAAAGAACATATGAACTGTTTAACAGTAATCATTCTAAGTCCCCCCATATTCATAGCTTTGAGTAACAACATTTCTTTTCATTTTGTCTGGGTAATTGTTCCATAGAAAACTAAAACACATATTTTGTAACAGTTTAACTTGATCTTCAGGTGGATTTGGTAATGAAGAAAATAGATGATTAAGTTTCGGTAAAGCTAAACTTTTTAAAACCGTTATCTTTCCAAAAAGAATAAGTATTCTTTTGGACCATGAACATAACAATAATTAAATTTCATTCATTTTTTTTTTCATAATTTAATTTGATCATACTGTCTAAATTAGTAGACATAGTAATTCCAAGGACTATAAAATCTCCCTGATCCCAATTTAGTTCTACTTCCGTACATAATTTAACATCTGAACCTGTCTTTTTCCCAAACCATATAATTCTAGTTTTTTCAACATTAATCTTAAGACCTGAGATTTCAGCATAAAATTTTAAAACT